>CM062288.1:309567792-310167792 GCA_031216915.1 Pictodentalium vernedei | reverse complement strand
TTCACTGATGGCAGACTAATAATAATAAACCAAAGGTGGCAGATTGGCAGACATGCCAAGTTTTTATGCCCTGTTATGTAATATTGACAACGTGTGTGGGTGAAAAATCCAGCATTTTCCAGTAATTTCTGAACCAGATGTTTGCGATCGCTTGTATTTGTGATTTTTTTTGAGTGATCCAATTTGCCTTTCTTTATCATTTTTTCTTGATCAAAGAAAGCTTATTAATTCCGATCTTCTGTCCCCCATACCACAAATCGTCACCTTGAACCAATAGGTGGCAATATAAATAGGTAACGAGATTAATGGTGCCCGAAATTGTATGGTCTTTTCGATGTGAAAATTTTATATGCAAACAATTATCTTCACCCATGCAGTATTTATATTTATTTATTGGTGTTTAAGGTCACATATTTATGCACAATGGCTAATCATGATCGCGACAGTTTTATGGGTGGAGGAAGCCGGAGTACCCGGAGAGAACCACCTAGTAACGGCGAGCAACTGTCAGCTCCCCAACATACGAACTTCACACAAGCAGGGTTAGCATTGGTTGAAGACAAGTGCACCATCGACGTGCAGTACGCCTTAGTACACAACGTCGCCGTGCCCCCACGCGGGCAATGGAGATGAAGTGTCTTGCCCAAGGACACAACGCGGTTGCCGCAGGTGGGATTCGAACCGAGGACCTCTCGGCGTGCAGCCTGCACCTCTACCTACTGAGCCACCGCGCTCCTTCACCCATGCAGTGCATTCCTTTCGGCGTTTTCTTAATGTCATGAACTTGTTTCAGGAAATACATCGTGCCGGTTCACAATGTAGCCTAAATCGGCAGTATTACTGTTGTGTAGGACGGGGAAGTTGAACAGTGCCATCAGTATTTCACATCGTGAACCGTGCCACTGAACGTCAAAGCAGTGGCGTAGCTAAAGAAGGGGGGGGGGGGGGGGGGTCTGGGCCCCTAAAATTTTGCTGGCTCTCCCAAAACATTGGCCCAGTGCAAGTTTCACATAACATAAAGCTCCAAAATGGTCTCCAAGGTAGGGGCTACACATGTCTCAGATTCGCTCTTCGGGCACTAACATTTTGCAAAAATTTTTCGGTGGTGTGAGGTGATCCTAATTAGGACCCTCTCAGGGAAGTGGGAGGAGGAGGCAACGGCCGGAGGGTTCTGGTGAGGAATAGGGGAGGCCCCCGAAAACCCCACACAACGGACTTTCAAGTGTCATCTTTGCCCCCTCCCCTCACACAACTGGCTAGGGCACCCCCTATATTATAGAATCAAGATCATGGGTCATCGATAAAGTAGTTCGAAATGTTTCATAACTATAGTATTGGCACAAAGCCAGCATTTAGCCCATACTCTGTATTAACCCTTTAATACTTCTGTACGTCTTATGACGTACGAGGTCAAACAGCGCGTTGATACTTCTGTACCTGTTATGACGTACGAAATCAAACAGCGCCTTGACAGTTTGTGGTCATTTGTTTTGTTATTATTTTTCGATTTTGTAAAGTTTTAACCTCAATTCCTATTTTCTCCCGAATAGTGCTCAGTGACAACCGTTGAGCCAAATGATATCGCAGCTTAAAATACTAATATAATCCTGCTGTCAAGACTTCTTAACTGGTTGAGTGCAAGAAGCCACTATCACGGCTTTCACAAAAAACCAACACTTTCCTTACTTATATTTCATATTCAGTCAAACACAAATGATAATTTGTTCTTATAAATTTTTTTTTATTACAAATTATTGGAGAGTGCCTGTAGGCACTCTCGAATAATTTGTAATAAAACAAGTTTTGAATAACAAATTCACACCACCAAAAATAATCTAGACCTCGACCAGATAATCACTAATGTGAAAAATATCTTGTTATTTGTACTTTCCGACGTCTGACGTCGCATTTTGCAAAACGTTGAAGAAACTGAATTCCCAGTGACGTTTGAACGTCAGAATAATTAAGTTTCAAAGGGCTGAAATACTTCAGCGCTTATTATGGCATGAAAGTGGTTACACTAGAAGGTGTCAGTTCTCAATAAATAGAAAATACTGGGAATGAGGAGTCGAGTTAATATTGGATTCGCACAGCAATTATCTTGCATTATTTCACGCGAACCTCTCGAAGAATGCAATAATGTCACAATAACAACTCGTTACACCATAAACAGCGAGGCTCCAGGCACCACGGCGTGTTTACTCTCCCGTCTCCAGGAAGTGCTAAGCGAATTGACACGCGATAGAAGGAGGTTGTGTATTTGCGATTGCTCTTAATGCTTTTCAAACATTATTAAACGTGCAGCGAAAGCCAGGGTATCCACAACTCCTCGTGAATGGATATTGATCTGTGGAAAGTACTCCGTTCAAACATCTCATTAAATCGAAGGAATTCTTTTGACTTCAGCTTCCAGGAGGATGTAAAACAGACACCATTGTCACAAATTACTTTCTTGTTTAATATTTGTCACATTTGAGCTGAAGCTAGAATCGTAATGCGTCGTGAATTTTAATTTTTAACACATTGCACTCTTTATAGACCTAAGCACATACATTTATTTATTTATTTATTTATTTATTTATTTATTTATTTATTTATTTATTTATTTATTTATTTATTTATTTATTTATTGGGTTTAAGAGGAGCGCGGTGGCTCAGTGGTAGTCTGTTGGACTTCTGTGCTTGAGATCCCGAGTTCGATCCCCGTCCGGGATGACCCGCGTTGTGTCCTTGGGCAAGGTACTTTATACCGGTTGCCTACATGGGGGTACGATGACGCCGTGCACTGAGACGTACTGCACGTCGATGGTGCACATGTCTTCAACGGCTGTAGCCCTGCTTGAGCGGAGCTTGAACAGAGGTAGAATGTTGAGGAGCTGACAGTTGCTCGTCGATGCTCGGTGGTTCTCTCCGGGGACTCCGTCTTGCTCCACCCGTAGAACAGTCACGGTCAGAATTAGCCATTGTGCATAAGTACGTGATCTTAAACACCAATAAATAAATAAATATGGGGTTTAAGGACACCTTCGACAGCCAGATTTACCTCGTGTCGGACAGTTTTACAGATGGAGTAGCCGGAGTATTTAAAGACAACCACCGAGCTGAGTACCGGATCCTTTTCCTCCTTCAACACGCCTAGACATGTGACAGCCATCATAAACAGCTACCGAGGGTCGAAAGGGGCTTGTCCCCCATACCGTCCCTGCGCGCCTTCGGCGCGCCAAACCATTTCGTTCTCTAACGGCGAGTAATGTCAGTCTCCTCAAAGTACCAACTTCTCACCAGCAGAGTTAGCATTGGTTGAAGGCAAGTGCTCCCTCGACGTGCAGTGCGCCTTAGTACACAACGCCACCGTGCCCTCCAATGGACAATCGGGAATAAGTGTCTTTCTCAAGGACATAACGTTGTTATCCTTGGAGGGGGATAGAACCGTGGACCTCTCGGTTTGAAGTACAGTGTCGTAACCACCGAGCCATCGCGCTCCCTATGAATCTGTACAGATTCATTGGAAACGGAACAAAACCACAGTATACTTTTGCGAACATGTTTTGAATTGGAGTCTTGAATCGTTTGCATTTGGTGTCGAATGCAAAAATGAGATACATATACATTATCATGACCATGTGCATGTCCTGCAATTTGTATGAGATTCGAGGTCGTGTTTACAATCGGGTCGCAACGAGCCCGTCAGGGCGAGTTGTGATCCGATTGTAAACACGACCGAGAATCTGATACAAATTACAGAACATGCATTTGGTCGTGATAATACATTTATCTAACACTGAATCCCGTTACATAAAGCCTGTGTCTACGTTTTTCAGTTTAAATTGGGTTGGAATTGGTAAAAATTTTGAATTTCATATTTTAATGCGTAATAACAATGCATACAATGTTATTATTTGTCATAACGCGGTGTTTACCGGAAGTTGAATCTACATGTATGTGATACGGAATCAGAATGAGTCGTCTATATGATCCGGAATCGGAACATATTAAGTGATACGTACCATTTCTCGTGGTTTTCAGGCCAAAATCTATATGATTGTTAGATAAATAGACAATATACATATAGTATTTTTTTATATCTGGTTTATACAACGAGTTGAAATATAGTTAATATTTTCGAGGCTCTGCCGAGAAAATATTAACTATATTTCAACGAGTTGTATAAACCAGATATAAAAAAACACTATATGTATATTGTTTTTATCTGATAACAAACAGCAGTTTCAATAGTTGAGGCTTATATTCACTTTTATGCTCATTCCCACGGGCCTCCGTAGAAAATGAGACAAAGCAAACGCGATCTTTTGGTTGTTACTGTACAGGCAAAACCACTGGTTGCAGTTGATCTATTATTCATGTCTTTTTTAGCTCTTCCTGGCGACGATGATAAAGTGTATTCAATCGAGAAGTTTCCAGTTTCCATTATTTATGGTCCACTTTAGCTTTTGTTTACAATTCGTACGAAACGTTTTTTTTCACGTAGCAGACGAACGTGTAATTGGAGCAGTACTTTGATCGTGGACGTAGACGTAGCTATAAATAGCGCATTACACATTACTGACAGTCTAGTAATTTCTACATAAGGTTTTGAACGAAGTAGGTTGTAATTATTTCTTTATTTCAGCAAAATAAACTGAAAATTTACATGTTTATACTTATAGAAAATATGTCGAATATATTTCGATTAAATTTCACTTGCTCCTTCAACGTAGAATTCAAACTTGCATTACGAAGTTTAGGAATGAATGAAAATGGAATCGAACGAGGTCAAAGGTCGTTCGCATAAATTATAATTATATACAACACCCGTTGTATATACTTCAAGTATATACAACGGGTGTTATACTCTATGGTTATCAGATAAATATAATTATCACACATCTATTAAACTTTAAACCTAGCCATATCCTCTGGCATCTCATCCTCCTCTTCCCACCACTTAATCCTCAAATACATTCTAACCCCCTTTAATCACAAATAAAAGATCAGACAACCACATTTTGGGGAAAGCACTTCGATACACTGATGCCAAAGAAACTCGATATCTTTCTTTTTTACGGGAATGGCAGAAAGACAGCCTTATAGACTATGCCATTTTTATGCTGTACACTAGCTAATGTTCCTGTTTGTTGTAATGTTATTTTATAATCAATGTACTAGTATACTGAAAAATAAAGATGTATCTAAACCCTTGTATTTCACGGAATCGCCGTTATGACATAAATGTTTCTGTATTCAACTGGTGATGAATAAGCCGGAATTTTTTCCCAGCACCGTTTTTTCTAGTTTCTTTCCCGTCCAGTCATTAGTTACGCTTCGAAAAGTTTCCAAATTTCGTTATACAATTATCGATCGTCTGTCGCGTTGTGTGAAAATGAAAATGTCCAAAGCAAAATAAAGTCGGTTCACAAAAAAATTGGTTAACCAAAAATGAGATAATATTAAAAACCATTCATTTACAAACACAACATTAACCCAGTTCCGTGGCCGTCTTGTCTGTGGATCCCTACATATATAAATTGGTCAACTTTATTTCGGTAAATCTTCGGACATTCTGACATGCTTCGAACTTCTTTTAAAAAAGTTTCTCTCAGCTGTTTGGCAAATCTGCCCAAATTTTTACTTCTGTTTCACTAGCAGTAATAGCCACCAAATGGTTAGGCGTGAATGGCCACCGACCGAAGAGAACCAGTGATACGAATTTTAACAAACATGCCCAACAGAAAAGATAACGAATGCAATTTAGACTGGTTCCCAAAAGGTTGTTTTGATTGTTTATCGATCCATTTGATCCGTACAGCTACAAGCAAAACAAACGGACTCTTCATCTTTGGGTTTAAACATCGGAATTAAAATTTGTTTATTTAATTGAATTTTAATGCATGGGGTGCGAAATATGACTCGCCATTCCAAACACCCACCGATTCAAACACACATCGCGTTCTGTCTATATACGGTCACGTTTCACTGACTGAGGCGTTCAGTTCCGTGATCACAAAATCGAACTTTGACTCGATACGGTCGCGACACGCTTAGACCAGTGCGTCGATATTTCATAACTAATATTTTGCGAAACAAAAACAAACAAAAAACCCAAAACAAATGAAAATGGCATCAAAGATTGCATGTTCTCGATTTACTTTTCCATAGATGACGTTCTCCTGTGATGTGGGAAGGCCAGCGAGCAGAAATTTACGAACGGATCAGTGGCGTAGGGGATGGGCCCGCAGGGCTCGCATTGTGGGGGGGGGGGAGCTAGAATGGGGCCCCCGACTTGAAGGACGTCCCAAAGCTGGAAAAAAGAGGGAAAGGGGGCGAGAGAGAGAGAGAGCGAGAGAGAGATAGTAAAAAAGAGAAGAGGATGAAAGATAAATAAACGATAGCAGGAAATGATGTCAGATAGAATGAATTAAACAAATAGATAGGAGGAATGGGGTTGACAGGTAAACATATCAATACATACACAACCTGGCACATATAACTGATAACCATAAGTGCTACGCCGCGTAGCACTTATGGTTATCTGTTATACGTGCCAGGTTGTGTGTGTATTGATATGTTTACCCGTGTGACTGTTGCACAGTCCACAGTGTACCAAATACACATAATTTCAAACTCTCACTAACTCACTTCCACACGACGTACTCTTTATAGTCTATGTATTATTCCTTTAAGTGAACGCTACATTATTGTAACTGACAGGGGTGAGAAATGAACAATATACATACATGGTGCCTCTCAAGTCACAAATGTTAGGCGTGCATGTGTGTACCGTTGGATGGTGGGGGTGAAACTTAAAACATGTAATGAAAAAGTCTAAAAAATAAAAAAAAAAGTACAGAGTCGTACTTTTAGAATCGATCCAATAGGCCATACCTTCATTTAATTTATGGCGTATGTACAACGTGAAATCCTGTATGCTGTGCACGGTAACAACACTAAATTTGCTCCCGTTTTAAAGGCAACCACCATTATGAAAGGGGCCAAGGGCCCCCGTCTCTATCTCGCGGGGGGGGGGGGGGGGGGGGGCGCACAAGATTTTCCACTACGCCACTGAACCGGATCGCGACCCAGTCGCAGTTTTCTATTTGCTTTGTAATAACAGCACTATGGGTGACCCAGAAGTCACAGAACTGGTAAATGCCCATGCTAAACAAAAACATGATTTACAAGGAGCCATATGTATCTTCGGTTTAGTGGGATCGAATATCTTCCAATAAAATAGTCATTTTCCGGACTGGGAATTATCGTTACGGCGATGAGAAACTTGTTATATTTCCTCAAATTTAATGGAATTTCAAAAAGTTACATTCTAGAAGCGCATATATTCTGTCAATTCCCCGTATTTCCTCTCAAATGATGACAGGATGCTGTCAGTTTGTCTGCTGAGTTTTTTTTCTAATGATTGAAAAATGTGATTGATTTTGCAATGTGGACGTGTTGAAATATTTGAAAAATTGCGTTTTCATCGAATTTTGACCGTTCGTGTTCGGTTTCCGGTGTAAAACGTATGACCAGAAGTAGAAGTGGAGGAACCAGGGGGCACAGGGAACACGTGCCCCTCCACTTTGTTCCACAGACATGTAGCGCGGTTACACAATGATTCAAAATCTGCTCACGCAAGCGTGTCAATATAAACAGGTATTTCTGGAATATATTATTTGCAAATCTAAGTAACATTTATCAAAAGAATCTCACCTTTGGTCAGTTCGGTCCGTTACTTCTATTTCACCCATCTTCCAACCCGAAGGCTAGCCTTCGGGTTGGAAGGTGAGTGAAGCAGAAGAAATGGACAGGACAGTGACCACATCGCGACACGGTCATCTAACCCTTTACCTAACGTAACGGCCAAAACCGGACAGCGCTATTCTCAAAAATCGCCAATTAATTTTCATTATTTTTTTCGTTTTTTTGTCTCAAAAACATAGGTTATGACCCCGCGATGGAACGAGCTCATCGAGCTCGTTCCAACGCGGGGTCATAACCTATGTTTTTGAGACAAAAAATGAAAAAAAATAGTTATTCAAGAATTATTTTTGAAAGTGTCGTCTGCTTTTCAGGTTAGTCACAGGGTTAAACGAGAGACTATAGTATGTTACTGTACATTTATTGATATACGATTATAACTTATCTCCCATTGGCCAGAAGTATGGTAGCCTTGAAAAGTTGTGCCCCTCCACTTTTATCGAGCTTCCGCTGCCTCTGACCAGAAGAGGCTTTAATTACAAAATACAGAATGCTTAACTTGACTCTCGTTTGTACGGAAGCCGGCTAGTGCCACCTGTAAATCAGTCTTTTTTATGTCGTCATACTATGTCGTAATTACGAGTTAGCTTTGTCGAAATTGCGACATAATAAGTTCTAACTACGAGATGGCTATGTCGTAATTACGACATAATAGTATGTGTTAATTACCACATGGGGGCACGATGACGCCGTGTACGAAGGCATATTGCACGTCGATGGTATGCATGTCTTCAACCAATCTAACCCTGCCTGTGCTGCAGTGCGGAGTTACGATGTTGGGGTGCTGGCAGCTGCTCGTCGTTGCTCGGTTGTTCTCTCCCGGTACTCTGGCTTCCTCCACCCGTAAAACTGTCACGGTCATGATTAGCCACCGTGCATAAGTATATGACCATAAATAAATAAATAAATAAATAAATAAATAAATAAATAAATAAATAAATAAATAAATAAATAAATAAATAAATAAATAAATAACACCCCAAGACAACCGAAGCCACACGAAGACAGCTGATGCCACACGATTCAATATTGACCGGTCAATATCCAATATCGCAAAACATTGATAATAAGGTTGAGGTTGAGGTCGCTGAGGTTAGTGTCTTAAATAGGGCGCGAACAAGGGTGAGGTGTAGCGTGTGTAAATTTATATATTTTGCATGAATACACCCCCCCCCCCCCTCCGAAAGTATATTTTCCATCATACACCCTTGCGGTACCCAGAAGGGTGTCACCCTCCACTCTTTTGGAGTTTCCGAGCTCTGCATCTGTGATTAATCAATAAAGAAGCAAGGACTCGGATATACTCAGTGGACGAGAGATATTCAAGTGACGTCAGTTGAACGCACAGACTATTGTTCTACAGTATTTGAGGATGCTTGCATACAGGGAAACAACAGAACAGTCAAGGTGTAATTGTTGGTATCCGGGCTTTTACACTTTGTAAGACCGGGAATATATACTCTTCCTCCTAAACGAATGAACTGGAGATATATGTTGAAGGTGGATGTTACTTCAGGACATTGTTCTAGACACCGTAAACAGAACAAATTACAATGCTACAAAGTTCTTATCGTGTTCATATCTTGTAATGATCGGAGCGGTAAACATATAGAATATACCCATAGCTTGGTGTACCTTGGTGTACCAAATGTTCACCACGAGTGGTGAAAGCGGTGCTAACCGCGAGCCTTCGGCGCGCGGTTAACACCACTTCACCACGAGTGGTGAATATTTGGTACACCAAGCTACTTTGGGTGTATTTTATTTATACCATGATCGTCAGATTATTAACAGTCGCTATTATTTTTTCTCGATTTTACTGAGCAGCAGACGTACATACGTGCGAATCTGTTTTTGTTTACATGAGCATCGGTGGGCGGTACTTGCGTCGAGCTCGTTCCAATGAGGGTTATAACCTATGTTTTGAGACAAAAAATGAAGAACAATTAGTTATTTAAGAATTTCTTTTGCAAGTGTCGTCTGCTTTTCATGTTGGGTGAAGAGTTAATGTACCTTTAAAATAATGGGTGCATACCGTTTCGGAGCCGACATTTCAACAGATTATCATTTGATCCCAGACACTGGCTTCAGCTGGAGTCCATCCCGTGTTTTTCTTTGGTTGTATCTTATTTTTTCAGTGCGAGTATTTAACAGCGTTTTCTATATCGATGGCATTTTTGGGTTATCCGTCGATTTGTATCAGTTTCCCATTATTTTCACAGTTCGCGATTAAGCTCCCCGTGTGGGTTTCCTCGCGTTGTTTAACCAAATATCTCTTTCTGTTTGCAAATCGTGGAGCATGAAGCTGTCAAATACAATATTCTAAGTAAGTATTAGTCTGTACGTTCTTCTATTTAGTGCCATTCAGTACATTCCTTTATAATTTATAGGATATAATTCGCGATGGAATGTATAACATCCCTATATATTATGTCAAACTACATATTGTGTTATTGGTAGTTAAACTGTATGAGGTTTTTTTCTGCATGTCAAGTTGTGCATATGGAAGCTTGTTTACCCATGAAGTTTGTGCGACTTGAGGTCCTGATGGGAAACCAACGCTATTAAAGCGCGAAAGAAGCAAGGGCAATTCGTTCACTTTGAAATTCTCACCGTAAATATTCCGTAAATTCAAATTAAAGATACACACATTATACATCCAAATGAATTTATTTATTTATTTACTGGTGTTTAAGGTCACATATTTTGCACAATGGCTAATCATGACCGTGACAGTTTTACGGGTGGAGGAAGCCGGAGTACCCAAAGAGAACCACCGACGAGCAACTTTCATCTCCACAACATACCAACTCCACACAAGCAGGGTTAGCATTGGTTGAAGACAGGTGCAACATCGACGTGCAGTACGCCTTAGTACCCAACGCTACCGTGCCTCCACGTGGGCAATGGGGGGGGGGGGGGGGGTGAAGTGTCTTGCCCAAGGACACAACGCGGTTGCCGCAGGTGGGATTCGAACCGAGAACCTCTCGGCTTGCTGCCTGCACCTCTACCTACTGAGCCACCGCACTCCCACATCCAAATGACGATTGAGATGTATAGAACGCGAAAAATATATGTAAACAACTCACAGAGCTGACACCAGGCACCAATGGTTCCTGTAAGTTTCCTACCCTATTCGTACCAGAACTGATAATAAAGTAATATTTCCGGAGAACAACTCGTGGCCAAATGTGCTTCACATATCCAAGAATGAAGTTAGGAATTCAAAATACTTTAGGATACAGTGATAGGGCTACATTTGGGAAAAGGACAACACTGTCTGCATTTTTTTTTTATTGAAGATGGGTTCCATGACTGACATACAAGCGTATTTCACGCGATACCACGAATTTTCATCGAAAAAAAAATCGCGTAATTTTGAGAAATTCCAACAGGTGTCATGATACCTTTCAAGTAATATGGTAACTGTGCAGTCTACATATAATAATATTATCTAGTATTAACCCTTTACCTAACCTGAAACGTAGACGACACTTGCAAAAATAATTCTTGAATAACTAATTTTTTTCATTTTTTGTCTCAAAAACATAGGTTATGACCCCTCGTTGGAACGAGCTCGACGAGCTCGTTCCAACGAGGGGTCATAACCTATGTTTTTGAGACAAAAAATGAAAAAAATAATGAAAATTAATTGGCGATTTTTGAGAATAGCGCTGGCCGGTTTTGGCCGTTACGTTGCGTAAAGGGTTAAAGCATTATTTGATTTTAGACCGCATTGTATATCGATGCTTTTTCGATCCGATGACCTTGACCGAAAATCTAAACAAACAGTTTATGTAAACAAAGCAGAGAGTTTGGGAATTCACCCCCACGCAGCTCTGTTGTTGCGCTTTAAATAATCTTGATGTCCTAGCTTTGTTCTTGGAGATCTGAAGCACATTTGGCCACGAGTTGTTTGCCTGAAACACTATTTTATTATTAGTTAGTTACGAATACGGTAGCAGACTGCATATATTTTCCGTGTTCTATACACCACAACCTTCATTTTGGTGCATAATATTTGTGTATGTTTAAATTTATTGAATATCAGGGGTGCGCTGTGGATCAGTGGTAGAGTGTTGGTCTTCTGTGCTAGAGGTCCCGAGTTCGATCCCCGTCCGGGACGACCCGCGTTGTGTCTTTGGGCAAGGCACTTTATCCCGTTTGCCTACATGGGGGCACGATGACGCCGTGTACTAATGCGTACTGCACATCGGTGGTGAACACGTCTTCAACCGCTTTAACCCTGCTTGAGCGGAGCCTGAACAGAGTTAGAATGTTGAGGAACTGACAGTTGCTCGTCGATGCTCGGTGGTTCTCTTCGGGTACTCCAGCTTCCCCCACCCGTAAAACTGTCACGGTCACGATTAGCCATTGTGCAAGAGTATGTGACCTTAAACGCCAATAAATAAATAAATAAATAAATAAATAAATAAATAAATAAATAAATTGAATATCAGAGGTGGGAATTTCAAAGAAAACGAATTTCCCTTATGTAGCACCTTAAATTTGTTTACCATAACAACAAATGTTCAAACCTATCAACAGATTTGTTCAACCCTAGAAGCAAAAGCACTAAAAAGAGCAGACATTGTGTCTTGTTTGACAGAACTCCCGTTGTTCTGTTAAACATCAGGTAATGCGTTATATTTTAAATCCAGCTTAACCCCTTGAACCCCGGTGGTATCGTCCATGTCAGTTCAATGGAAGCAATTTTTTATTATTTGGGGGTAGGCCAATTAACATTTTCAACGTGCAACCTTGGGGCTGCTCGTTGGAAATATTGATCAGTCTAACCCACACTTTAACTTATCAGCCATCTTACTAAATGAGAGTATGACTATCATGTCCCAGGACCATAAAAAGGTGCCTCCTGGGTTCAGAGGGTTAGGGTGAGAAATATCCCAATAGAGTAAAGATATTTGATATGGGAGAGGTCTCAGGTGTAAATTTGAAACCTTTTCAGTGTGAGTGATAATTTGACAATGAGGTGTCCAATTTTCAGAACGTTTCAAGCTTCAAGGCTGGATTCGGATCAATATGTGACTGCATCAATGTCAAGGTTAAGGTAAACCAGAATTATCGAATATCCATTCCAACGTTGGGGATAATTGTAACGCACTGGCGACATGAATTTCAGGATGTCACTCTTTCCACAGTAGAATTGATTTAACATTGAACAGTCGAAAATTAAAACGTACCGATGAAAAACGAGTCGAATTTCAACATGGAACTGTATCAATTTGGATTAATTTAACGCCAGCGAGTAGCATTTTTCGATATTAATATTTTACTCCCGGTGGGACTAATTTAACCCTGTATTGTTATGTTCAGCGTAAAAATTCACAATTTCTAATCTCTTTGAACGGATTCGCACCAACAAAGACAAGCAATCCACTTTTGTTTTTGTAGTTTGTGTTTGTTTTACGCTTAAAGTTGCAAAAAATTCTAATTCAACAAGTAATTTTTTTCCATAATACAACTGTGAATTTAACAAATACAATCTTGTTTGACAGAGCTCATTGAGTTGAATTCCGAGTAGCATTATTGGGAAGTTTCCGTATTGTTGAATTCCGAGTTGCATTATTGGGAATTTTCGCTTTTGCTGAATTCCGAGTTGCATTATTGAGAATTTCCGCTATTATTGAATTCCGAGTTGCATTATTGAGAATTTCCCGCTATTATTGAATTCCGAGTTGCATTATTGAGAATTTCCGGTGTTATTGAAATCCGAGTTGCATTATTGAAATTTTTCGCCATTATTGAATTCCAAGTTGCATTATTGAGAATTTCCGCTATTGTTGAATTCCGAGTTGCATTTTTGGGAATTTCCACTACTATTGAATTCTGAGTTGCATTATTGAGAATTTTCGCTATTGTTGAATTCCGATTTGTATTATTGGGAATTTTCGCTGTAATTGTATTCTAAGTTGCATTATTGGGAATTACCGCTATTATTGAATTCCGAGTTGCATTACTGAGAATTTTCGCAAAAGTTGAATTCCGAGTTGCATTATTGGGAGTTTCCGCTGGTGTTAAATTCCGAGTTGCATTATTGAGAATTTTCGCTATTTTTGAATTCCAAGTTGCATTATTGGGAATTACCGCACTTGTTGAATTCCGAGTTGCATTATTGGGAATTTTCGCTGTTATTGAATTCCGAGTTGCATTATTGAGAATTTCCGCTGTTATTGAATTCCGAGTTGCATTATTGAGATTTTCTGCCATTATTGAATTCCAAGTTGCATTATTGAGAATTTCCGCTATTGTTGAATTCTGAGTTGCATTTTTGAGAATTTCCACTACTATTGAATTCTGAGTTGCATTATTGAGAATTTTCGCTTTTGTTGAATTCCGATTTGTATCATTGGGAATTTTCGCTATAATTGTATTCTAAGTTGCATTATTGGGAATTACCGCTATTATTGAATTCCGAGTTGCATTACTGAGAATTTTCGCAAAAGTTGAATTCCGAGTTGCATTATTGGGAGTTTCCGCTGGTGTAAAATTCCGAGTTGCATTATTAAGAATTTTCGCTATTATTGAATTCCAAGTTGCATTATTGGGAATTACCGCCCTTGTTGAATTTCGAGTTGCATTATTGGGAATTTTCGCTGTTATTGAATTCCGAGTTGCATTATTGAGATTTTCTGCCATTATTGAATTCCAAGTTGCATTATTGAGAATTTCCACTATTGCTGAATTCCGAGTTGCATTTTTGAAAATTTCCACTACTATTGAATTCTGAGTTGCATTATTGAGAATTTTCGCTATTGTTGAATTCCGATTTGTATTATTGGGAATTTTCGCTATAATTGTATTCTAAGTTGCATTATTGGGAATTACCGCTATTATTGAATTCCGAGTTGCATTACTGAGAATTTTCGCAAAAGTTGAATTCCGAGTTGCATTATTGGGAGTTTCCGCTGGTGTTAAATTCCGAGTTGCATTATTAAGAATTTTCGCTATTATTGAATTCCGAGTTGCCGTATTGGGAATTACCGCTCTGGTTGAATTCCAAGTTGCATTATTGGGAATTACCGCTCTTGTTGAATTCCAAATTGCATTATTGGGAATTACCGCTCTTGTTGAATTCCAAGTTACATTATTGGGAATTATCGCTCTTGTTGAATTCCGAGTTGCATTATTGGGAATTTTCGCTCTTGTTGAATTCCGAGTTGCATTATTGGGAATTTTCGCTACTTGAAAGTTTTCTATTTTAACATCATTGTGACAGGGTTAATAAGTTAGTCACACTTCTCGTCAAAAACTGAAACATAATTCTTGCTTATCAATGCATCTAACTTATAAATCTGGATCAACTTGTTATCAATGATTAGAAGTTCTTTACTGGATTTTAAATTAAATCACTTTCAATCCCAATGGAGGTATTTTTCATTGTATGGCCGACACACTGGTCATTTGAGGAGGTCGATATACTTGGAGAGAACAAGCGAGCAGCCGCAAGCACGTGTTAGATTTTTCGGCGTAGTGACCAGTAGTTAGGGGGCAAGTGCGGGCCTTGATTCCTGATCGTATAGTGCCAAAGCACCTCCTCTTGAGCAACTAGATTAACCTTTATCTAAAGAATCGGCCGCGTCCGCTCGCGTAATATGCAAATTCAGCAGTTGAAAAAAATATTCATTTTCAGAAAATATTACAACAAAACTATATAACATGACCCCTCATTGGAACGAGCTCATCGAGCTCGTTCCAATGAGGGGTCACATTATATGGTTTTGTTAAAATATTGTGAAAATTTTGAAAAAATAATATTTAAAATCATAAATTTTGATATCGTCTGCGTTGGGTGAAGGGTTAAATGCAGAACAAGTAGCGCGGCTTAGAACGAAATTCACAGACAAAATAAAACTCACTGTTTTGACGCCATTATCAATAAATCACTTCATCGTTGTTATCGATAATCGTAGACGTGAAGATACCCCCCACCCCCACCCACACTCACCCAACGGCATCCAAGTATTTAATTATTCGAGATAACCACCACGCAGCGGCGAGCAACTGCCAGATTGCACGACGTGCTAATTACGCACAAGCAGGGTTATGATAGGATGGACACAAGTGCAGTACGCCTTAGTACACAGCGCCACCTTGCCCCCACGTGGGCGAGCGAGATTGAGTGCCTCACCCAATGACACAATTCAGTTGCCTCTGGTGAGGATCGAACCGTGGACCTTTCGGTTGAAAGTCCATTGCCGTAACCATTGAGCCACCGTGCTCCCGATGTGGAACCAAGAACCAAGAGCCCTTCTCTAGGCATCAGCTACACCAATAGTCTTCCATCTGTTCTTGTTGGAAGATAAATGTTAGTTACACTGTTTGTTGGTGGCCTAATATGGTATATACGGTGTCAGTTAATTTCATATTGGACGGGAGCGAAGCTCGAGTCCAATATGGAATTAAATGACACCATATATACCATATTAGGCTGCCAACAAAGTGTGTAACGAATATATCTTACCGACTGCTGTATCGATGCACAGAACTAATAACAGCAGCGATCAAAATTAAATGAGAGAATTCTCACAATGTGTTCACGTGTCTTTGCCTTGTTACAATTTATGGGAGACTGCCTACAGACACTCTCACATAAATTGTAACAAGGCAAATTCATACATATCAAACAGTTTCATTTCGAAGGTAACATGACACACATCCACAGAATATGAAGCCTTTTAAGTTGCCAAACCTGCACTTCAGACCAAAAATGGGCTTCCAACACTCAATCTTTCAACTTGAAGCGTTTATCGGCTGCCGCCATTTTGAATAATCAATGAACAAAGGGGAGATTACCCATACCAAACAGTTTCATTTCGAAGGTAACGTGACACACATCCACAGAATATGAAGCCTTTTAAGCTGCCTAACCTGCACTTCAGACCAAATATGGGCTTCCTACACTCAATCTTTCAACTTGAAGCGTTTATCGCCTGCCGCCATTTTGAATAATCAATGAACAAAGAGGAGATTACCCATAGCTGTCAGCGTTTATTGATGTTGACAGGCAGTATATGGTTTTATATGCAGTCTGCATGTGACGTCTTTGAACCAATGAAATTCCCAGATATTTGTAGGAGGTAAGATAATACTTCACAGTACCAATAATTTAGTTCCGGTATCGATTTCTTGCAAAGAGAAAAGTGTGTGTGTGTGTGAAGACACCCACGGAATGAGGATTCCACTCGAATAATTGATCTAATTAAGAAAAAGCACGAGAAACGCAAAGAAAGATTAAGCTGATGGATACCCAGGTTCAGCTTAGATGAAATATTTCTATTGATCCCAACAATTCTTCACCGAATGTGACGTATCGCGTCTTTGTGGAAAAAAAATCCATCCAACTGCTCCCTTCTTCATGAGCGAATCAGAAATACCCACGCGCTGTACCTTAGAGTGAGGGATGGCTACTGGAATGCCTCGTGGGAGTTTCTGTAGCCATCCCTCGCCCATATTCTTCTAAGACTTACAGAAAAAGTGGTGAACACAGCGGGATACTCTCAGTCGGGGAGGAGTTGTACACAGGCAAAATAAAGGGGGTTCCGCAGCCATTGCAATTTAATCGCGAGCTGGGTTAAAACCGTGTACACCCCCCCCCCCCCCCCCCGTAGATGATGGTCTAGGACATTTTCTGGGGGAGAGGGATGGCCACAGAAACGCACCGTTGGTGTTTATGTAGCCACCTCCTCGCCCCTATTCTACCAGACTTGCAGACAAAATGGTGAACATAGCTTTGTATGTTCAGTTGAAGAGGGTGTGGTGGTAGACAGGCGAAATAAGGGGGATGGCGGGGGGGGGGGGGGGCTACAACATATTTTCTTCATTTAACCTCGTGATGAGTTAGGCGTGTGTGTCCCGCCAAAGGTGAGGGTCTTGGGTCCTCCCCAGGAAAAATAACTTTTCATGTAATTTGTACTTTTTTGATGTCCCCAGAAAGTGAAGGAATAGCTACCCCAAAATAACCCAAGAAATATCAGGCGGAGAGTATCACGAAGCAGTTTGATTGATTTCATAAGTGAATGTGTAAAGTACGGATGCCGTGGACTGGTAACTTTCCACGGGTGGGCAATATTTCCACGAACGCACTAATATTAGTTTTCAAACACTAATTGCAATAATAATTATCAAAAATTTAATTAATGAAGCACCGGGTACAACCCGGGTACAACCCAGGTACAACCCGGTGCTTCATTAATCCTTTGAGACTTTAATTATCCCGACGTTCAAACGTCACTGGGAATTCAGTTTCTTCAACGTTTTTCAAAATGTGACGTCAAACGTCGGAAAGTACAAATAACAAGATATTTTTCATATTAATGATTATTATGTCTCAAAGTTAGTTTGTCCAATCAAAATGCTGGAATACCTTCTAAAGATTCCACCGTATCGGGTTACTCACCTGATATTAATTAATATCAGGTGAGTAGCCGCCATTACTATTTTGATGCAATTCCCCTCACTTCGAATTTTCAAAATCTGAATTAAAACAAAATAAGAGAATTTAGGTTCCGAAAATATTTTCAAGATACCGTATTTTGTGATTTAAAACAATAAATATGTAAAAAGATGGGCAGAAGATAATATTTGTAGTCTGAAAAGTTCTTTGTTTTACGACTCCTTCAGTCACTGTTTCAACTTTTTGAGCCCTTTGATGATGAAAACGAACATTTGTCCAGCTCATCAATGCCAAAGGGTGCTCCTATTTTCAGAAATTGCAAAATCGGCAACATCAACATCACTATAAATAATAAATGAACAAACTTGTTTTTGAAACATTCCGATCAAACAGAATTAACAGAAAGTCGGTGTGCGTTTCAGATTCAACTTCAAAGTTCAAGTTGCGTTATTGTTATTGTTTGCTCTACAGTAAAAAAGTGATTTTTAATGTTCAAAACTGCTTTATTAGTCCTTTTTAGGTAGTAACAACAGTAAATGTACGCAAGGGGCCTCCAGATTATGCCGAGTTGGCAAGCAGCACTGATCTCATTTCCATACAAGGCTCTGAGTGTTCATATCAGGTTCGGCTTCGCCTCACCTGATATGAACACTCATCGCCTTGTATGGAAATGTATCAGCCAGCTACACGCCATGTAACTTATATTATCTGGTTGAGGGCCAGATTATTTTTAGTGGTCTGAATTTGTTATTCAAAACTTGTTTCATTACAATTATTGGAGAGTGCCTGTAGGCACTCTCCAATAATTTGTAATAAAACAAATTTATGTAAACAAAATATTACTTGTGTTTGACCGAATATGAAATATAAGCAAGGAGAGTGTTGGCTTTTGCTCTGGTATCCTCATTTTTGAAAGCCCTGAGAGTGGCTTCTGGCACTCAACCAGTTAAGAAGTCTTGGCAGCATGTTTGTATTAGTATATTACGCTGCGATAACATTTGGCTCAACGGTTGTCACTGAGCACTATTCGGGAGAAAATAGGAATTTGAGGTTAGAACTTTAAAAAATCGAAAAATAATAACAAAACAAATGACCACAAAGTATCAACGTGCTGTTTGATTTCATACGTAATAACACGTACAAAGGTATTAAAGGGGTAATTAAATTCTGCTGATAACAATGTTTAATACCTGGTAAACGCATGCGTGGATATGATTGCCCACGAGGGGATTACGACCAGTCAACGGCGACTGTGCTGTATTAGATATTCTGCACGACAAATGCAAGCAAAGATTTGGCAGGACGAGTCCCCCGTCCCCCACCAGGCCTGGCATTCTTAAAAATGCAGAAGGGCTAAAAATCTCTCTCCTCACTTGGCCTGTGTGAGCGATTGGCTCTCCTCAAGCTTACAAAAGCTAAAAGTGGCAAAATGAAGTTATACTATTAATGAATTTTGCCTTGTGGGCTTTGTACATTTTATTTGGTGCTGCTAACCAGGTAGTCACTGTGAGACGGCCACACTGCCCCTCTCACACCTCCGGGCCTTGGTAAGGCCCGGAGGTGTGGGAGAGGATGTGTGGCCATATTGCAGAGATCACTAACATAGCAGAGATCTAAAAACCTGTGGATTTTATGAATAGGCTGTTGTGGTAATCATTATTTTCTAAGGCTAGGAGGACTATTTTTCGCCCTCCTTAATTTTTTTAAAGCGAGCAGTAGGCGAGCGAATAAATCTCTCTCCTGAAAATGCCAGGCCTACTCCCCCCCCCCCCCCCTCCACATCCCCATGACTGGTCTCATTTGGAATTTGTAAACATGCACAAATCTACAAAAACAACAATTACAAAATCAACGATTGTGTAACAAGAACGGCGATATTCCAAATAATTTCATATCGAATCAGAAACACGCGGCAATAATAATTAAATATCCAGTGCATTCGATAGAAATTGTGTTAGTCTGACAAATTAGCTGCCATGAAAGTCAGCACCAGATAACATGTTTTGTATGAATTTGACAACTGTGTGACATGGGATCGCCTTCTGTTAGTTGCAGAACCTCCTTGATATTATTATATTGGGTCTCCAACTGAAACTGTTCATAATTTTCCAACCTGTCCACTCACAGTTTTGCAAAGTCAAATTTTCACACAGTTGAGAGGAAACACGAAAAGCAGTATTGACGTCCTTGTATTCAGTGAAAACAGGTATGCTATTATTCCTTCGTTACCATACACATAGTTCCAATATTTGAATAATTACTTTGTCATTCCTATTTGCACTTTCCACTTTGATGTTGGTAAGAATTCTATTTAAATAAAAAGTGGGACTTCACTGACACTAAAACCATTGAATTTTCCAGGTGAAGTAAAAATGTTCTCGAAGTATTTTCATAGATCTCAGTGTTCTGCTAAAACGAGGCTCCAATGAAATGAATATCGTCTGTTTTCTTAAAGTTTGTCAAAATTATTTAAAATGGATTTTGAGTGAGATCTCCATGTTCTGCTAAACAAGGCCCCAATGAAGTGAATATCTTCCGTTTTATTATAGTTTGTCAAACTTATTTAAAATGAATTTTGGGTGAAATGATTTATACTCTGAGAATGCGATGTGTCACAAAAACATAGTTCCAGGAATTTTTTGCTGGTTCTTTGGCTGTACACTGTAAAAAATATCATTAATATTACGGTAGAAGTGCTGGCAACCAAGTGTTGTTACATCTACCGTAAATTTTATAGAAGCTTAATAGTGGAGTGCTCATTTTGAGTGAAAGCGAAGCCTTTTTTCAGAACGAAAACAATCTACTCTTTAATTCCTGATTTTGAAAAATAACGTCGTCCACGAAGAAAGATGCCTTTTTAGACGACTCAGTTGTTAACCTATTGAGACTTTAATTATCCTGACGTTCAAACGTCACTGGGAATTCAGTTTCTTAAACGTTTTTTCCAAATGCGACGTCAAAACGTCCGAAAGTACAAATAGCAAGATATTTTTCACATTAGTGATTATCTGGTTGACGGCTAGATAATATTTGATGGTCTGAATTTGTTATTCAAAACTTGTTTTATTACAAATTATTGGAGAGTGCCTACAGGCACTCTCCAATAATTTGTAATAAAACAAATTTATATAAACAAAATATTATTTGTGTTTGACTGAATATGAAATATAAGAAAGAAGAGTGTTGACTTTTGCTCTGGTATCCTCATTTTTCGAAAGTCCTCATAGTGGCTTCTAGCACTCAACCAGATAAGAAGTCTTGGCAACAGGATTATATTAGTATTTTAAGCTGCGATAACATTTAGCTCAACGATTGTCACGGAGAACTATTCGGGAAAAAATAGAAATTGAGGTTAAAACTTTAAATAATCGAAAAATAATAACAAAACAAAGGCGCTGTTTGATTTCTTACGTCATAAGACGTACAAAAGTATCAACGGGTCATGGTAGGTAGACTGGGAGCGAGTTTGCTCAGTCGTTACGGAACTGGACTTCAAACCGAAAGGTTCTCGGTTCGATCACCGCCAGGGGGCAACTGCGTTGTGTCCTTCAGCAAGGCACTACATCCCATTTGCCCATATGGTGTACGGTGGCGCTGTGTACTAAGGCGTACTGCACGTCGATGGTGCACTTGTGTTCAGCCAATGCTAACCCTGCTTGTATGTAGTTAGTACGTTGGGGAGTCTAACTGTTACTCACCATTTCTCGGTGGTTCTCTCCTGGTACACCGGCTTCCACCATCCCTAAAACTCCCCGACACGGGGTGACACTTAATTTATGTATTTATTTAATCGTTAAACCCCATTAAATAAATACATAAATTAAGGTAGACGAATTAATATCTTTAACCTGGTCTATTCTGTATGAAAAACCAAAAGCCTTCGCGTGTAATAAGGGGAGGGGGCGAGATATCAGTTCCTTCGTTTTTGCTCAAGATCGAACAGAAAAAGTCGGCATTGCCAAACGTATTAAATACGATATTTTCACCGTAAAAGTTCCGGCAACTGGGTTGCTAATGCATTTACCGTATTTGTAGAGTATTTGTAGATTCTCGTTGTTTTCCTTGTGAGAATCATTTGCGAGAATCGATTCTGATTCTCGCATGAATTTTAAGTCCTGGAATCATACAGTGTTTTGATATTTTCGAGACTCGAAAAACTTTCAAAGGACGTGAAAGCTACTATTTAGTCTCGCAAATGCCCCATATTTCATTCTACATAGTCAATTTTATTCAAAGGCTTTGCCGAGCATCAATAGTTTCAAATTTACATGTATGCTTTTAATCAAAGGCTTTGCTGAAAATATTTCAATGATTTCTTTTCAGAAGTAGCTAATATCTACTTTTCAGGCTTCTATGCATCTCTTGTCCAGATACATGAGAGTCCATTTCGTCTTTACGAAAAAGAAAAAAAAAGCGTGAATATTGATGATAAGCTAATGGAAAAATAGCTTTATCTTCATTTGATATGTTATTTATTTATTGTTCGTCTAATAGATCTGTCGATAATGCCCAAAATATATCAAAATGTTCATATTTCATAAAAGTTAAAAAATGGATGTCGTTGCTTTGATCCAATGTCTATAGAATGAAAAGAAGCTATTAACCAAACTGTCTAATAGATTTTGTGAAATGTCAAAGGATATTGGAATTGCCTTGTACTTTGTGGTGTGAAAATGAGTAATTCCTAACCCAGTGTGACAGAGTCACCTCTGAAGACAATCATAGCCCAGACCTTTAGATCAGTCTAATTTGGGCACAGCGGCAAATATGGATATGGCCTTCATGGTTGGAGAAAAAGCACCGGTATTTTCTTCTTCTTGGTGTCTGTTTTAGGTTTCAGGTCTCCCGTCTTAAAATGATAGTTTACAACCCCTTGTTATAGGTCTTCACCATTATCACTGGTTCTCACCACCCTTTGACGTAAGTTTACTTGACTAACTCGAGAAGGTTTCTTAATTTCCAAGTGTCGAACCAAAGGTGTCCGGGCCTTTTTGATCGCAGCCCCTAACCTCTGGAACCTTTTACCGAGTCACCTGAGACTACCACAGGGAACTGAGTCATTCAAAGCTGGTTTGAAAAGGCGTCTCTACAAACAAGCTTTCTGCACCAATATGTAGATAAGAAATCATTTCCCTTTTTTTGTATGTAAAGCCAAAGAGCACATTTTGTGGATTTTAGGCAGAAAATTATTATTATTATTATTATTATTATTATTATTATTATTATTATTATTATTAAATGTAAGCTAAATTACGCATGGCATTTATTGAGAAATGCCACAAACTTGAATATAATAGATCTCACGCTTTCAGTTCATGATCATATTGAATTCGCCACAGAAAAGCATTCGCCGTCGACAGTGTCGTATACGACACTGTCGACGCCGATTGCTTTTCTATGGCAAACTCTGTGGGTTCTTTAAAAAAAGTATTTATATGTTGCATTGTTTGATTCGAAGGTAAGCTCTAAGCTATATTACAAGCATCAGGGAAACCTGGCTAAACTATATATTGCCGAAACACTGCAAAACTTGAAAAAGTTTCAAACTCCGCATAATTTGGGCGCAATTATCGTATTTAGGCACAGCGTTTACTGTCGTTAGTTGGGAAGAATTTAATGGCCTGTCACAACCACAGAAAATGAGAGTGTAATAAAAACTGTAAACAAATACGCGGGCGACCATATTACCGTAAAGTTTACGGTATCAGCTGTTGCTGCTTGAAGTGTATGCAATCGCATGGAAGACTGCTGGAGGAGTTCTCGTGTTCAGTGGAAACAATTCACTTTCAGAACGAAACGCAGTTATCTCTTTATTTCCGTTCTTGGGAAAAATGACGTAAATTAACTGAGTAAAGTAGTATAACAGCTGCCCTTTTTACCATTTTTGACCTGATCACTTTCAACATTTCACTATTATAAGTTGCTGTGATGAATGGACGGTAACATGGTCTGAGGTTTGCGGCTCGGAGCTTATGTTCAACCGAGAAGCGTCGAGGCTGAACATATGCTCCGAGCCCCAAACCTCAGACCATGTTACCGTCCATTCATCACAATAACGTACATGTTCCAATAAGACACTACCCATAGCCCAAAACATACATCGTGAAACACGAGAGGCTTATTTACTAAACTTGTGATCGTTAAAAGTTGCCTTGTTCAAGGCAACTTTTACCGATCACAGATTTAGTAAAAAAACCTCCAGTGTACCCACGACGGCACTGGATGTATAATCAATAAACCAGATAAACCCATCAAAGTTGGAATCGTAAAACAGTTTGTAATTTAAACAACACTTTCCGGAATACCGTATGCTGCACATGTGAAAAATCCAGAAAAATGAAGCGGCTTGCAAGTCACTCCGTTGATGAAGTAATTACGAAACGGGCGACGCCATTTCAAATAATTCTCGTAGTGGCGTCAGACGGTAACATTTGGTACTGGAGCCGTAAACTTAAAAAAACTACGCCAGCTCTAATCCAATCAGAGGGCGAGGAATTTATTTTACTCATATTGGAACATTCTTCTCTGTTGGAACCCATTTAAAAATACGAAAACGACGTTTTCACCATATTTTAATGTTCTGTAACTTTTTTTCTGTTCATTGTATCAACAGTGTACGCATCGTGACGTATAAAACAGGCAGTGTGTCCTTTTCATGACATAAACAAGAGCATCACGAAGCGTGGCATATGCACCCTCTTGCCATACCATCGGCAGCATTATGCCACCAAAAGCATGACATGTGCCTGCAGCAATCTGTACTAATAAAAACAAGCATTGCAAAAATTATTTCAATCCAACGTTTGATGACAGAGCTAGAGCAGCAAATATGTTGGACGGACACATTTTTTTTTCAATTATCCCCTAAGTTAAACAAGGGCAAATAACACTAAATGCTCATGCGAAGATATTAATTCTATTGTAAGACCCGTTTCCCCATGCTGAGGAATAAGCATGGTAAACATTATTTGAATTCAACGTAAGATGGCAGAGCTAGAGCAGCAGATATGTTGGTCGGACACATTTTTCAATAATAATAATCCCCTAAGTTAAACAAAGGAAAGTACCTCTGTAAATGTGTAAGCGAAGATGTTAATTCTGCTGTAGGATCTGTTCCCCCATGTTGACGGACCAGCATGGCAAAAATTATTTGAATCCGACAAATAATGACCGTGATGGAGCAGCAAATATGTCGGACGGACACATTTGCGTTACGCACAAACGTACGAACGTACACAGCTCTCCACAAGATACCACCTCCGACCCAGTCGGGGGCATAATAATGTCTATGATGTGAGATTTGCTAATTTTTTTCAAGGAAGAATAAAAACTTGCAAATTACTGTAAAAACACATTCGATTAAAAAAGAGCCAAAGTGAATTGTTACTTTGTTGCTTCTACTTATTTTGCCACCAAAAGCAAAGTTTCCTAACGTTTAATAACCCAGAGCTGACTAAAATCTTCGTTTATTAAAAATAACAAAAGGAAACTTCGTTTTATTTTCTACTGATGCCATAGGCGTTTTCGTCACAAGTACATGCTCCCCAATTGGATCTTCCTCACACGTCTAATATTTTCAGGGGAGATAACTTTATCGAAAATACATTTTCAAGACGAGACAAGACAGGGATTGCAGCATTGACATCCCCACTTCTCAAAGAGAAGCCACTATCAGGGCTTTCAGAAAACTCAGGGCAGCAGAGCAAAAGCCAACATTTTCCTTGCTCATGTTTCAAATTCAGTCAAACTCAAATAATATTTTGTTTTCGTAAAGTTGTTTTATTACATTCAATATTTGTTTTATTGCAAATTATTGGAGAGTGCCCACAGGCACTCTCCAATAATTTGCAATAAAGCAAATTTTGAATAACAAAATCAGACCACCAAAAATAATCTAGTCCTCAACCAGTTAAGAATCCCGTTAATGCTACAAATAGAGGAAGCTTCAAAATTCAATTCGTTTTCGAATCTTAAGTTGTTATTCGGTTTAATTCGAAAAGGGCTACCTGATTCGTTTCGTTTTGAATTCTTTCAAGGTATCAGCCATCTTCGTTGTCTCACAAAACGTACAGTTCAGATGGAAATTGGACATGTGATGCTGAAAATAGAGACAAGGTGTAGTTTTCTCATGCCACCACCCATACTAGATCCAGTTCCACTTATCATTACAACTGTTGAAAGCAAATTTAAAATTTCCAAACAATATCGACGGTGAGCTGTTGCTAATGGCTAGCAAAGTGCAGCACCCCTTACTTGTAATTCTTGGGACCGTTCATGTTTTTGAACTACCATCCTTGCTGGGTAATATTCCAATTACACAATGACGGCATGAGCCATCACAGTCGGAACAAATCAGGTTTACAGCCTCCAGCCTCACCCAACAAGTCATCTTCAAAATGTTCTTGATTCGATTCGAGTTTCTGCTCGATTCGAATAACAGACCGGATCGATTCAAATTTCGATTCAAACCGAAAATGTGTTATTCTCAGGACCCTAAATTTGCTTGGCCATACCCAGCTTAATATATACACCCCCATCCAACAAGTCATCTTCAAAACGCCCTTGACTCAATTCGAGGTTCGATTCGATTTAAATAATAGACCCGATCAATTCGAGTTTCGATCCGTTCTGAATTGTTTTGACCTTGTGCAGTGTAAGATCAAAGGAATTTTCTTTTCTTTATTTGGAACCACATATAAAAGAATGTGCTTGTTATTATTATGAAGGTTGTTACTTCTATAACATCAGGTGTTCTCAAAAACCTTTTCGTACCAACAATATGGAATTACTTTGCGTACGCACACACCAGTATACACTTACTACCAACTGAAAAAAAATACTATGCCCGTATTAATGTGATTAACGGAATTATCGCACGGTTTGTAGTAATTCATTCAAGGCTGTAGATTAACTCTTTATCCCTACCTCTAAAGCGTGGTCCATTCCATGTCAATTCATGGATTGGTAGAGCTCATAAATATTAATTTTGTCAGGAAGATTAACCCCTTCAACTTACGTAATGACACTTGATGCGCAGTCAGGGTCTGGGAGAGGAAATTCGGGACCCAGGGTTAATTCTGTGACGGACCCTCTTTCGAAAGTGTCCGTGTCCTCATGCAGATGCCGAAGTTCTTGAAGTGAAGAATTATTGATGTGATAACACCGGGTCTGGTGCATATGTATACAGATAAAGGTCTATTAACCCTTTACCCAACTTAACTGTTAAAATCGGCCAGCGCTGTTCACAAAACTGACATTCGATTTTCATTATTTTTTCATTTTTCTTGCCTCAAAAACATAGCATATGACCCCTCATTGGAACAAGCTCGTACACATACAATACAGACATTGAGAACTGTTCTTCGTATACCACGTGTGGAATATGGATTACACGTTAGAACGCCATGTAAGGACGCGTCTGATTGGACGTTACGCATCTGGGTGACGCTATAGCGTAAATGAAGTGGTTCAAAACAAAACAGTTTCAAGCCAGAAATGTATCGACCGTAGAAGATGATATTTTTCTTTAACCCTTTTGAACACTGGTGGTATCTTCCATGTCAGTTCAACGGCAGCAAATGGAAGAGTCCATATTCATTATTTACGGGTAGGCCAATTAAAATTTTCAACGTGCAGCTGTGGGGCTGCAATTTGAAAATATTACTTGGTTTACCCCTCACATTCATTTAGCAGACGTCCTACTTAATGAGATTATGACGTATCATTCATGCTTCTGGGCCGAAAAGCGGCCGATCGAGTTCAATGGGTTAAAACTGTCAGCTTTATTCACTAAATTCAAATGTAATCGTGGTACAGAACACAACCCAGGTAGAATACGTGGGGCATGAATCAACGACCCGAGATGGAGTTTAAATACAGGAAAACTCTACCTCGGGTCGTTAATTCACCCCCCCCCCCCCCCTCCAGCCGTTCTCCAGCCTCGTTGTGTTCTGTCTTAATACCGGACTATTTTGGACGGGAGCGGAAGAACCGTGTTCCTGATGCTAGCCCTCTGTGTACGTATACATTTCCAATCCATTAATATTTATGCCGAGGAACAATATATTTTACCTACACGCGGCTCATCAGACGCACTGATTAAATTAACTGGTCAACAAATCTGCTGAGATTCTGTTCAATTCTATCAGTGCATTACACATGGGAAATCATGTAACGCGTCATATCAATGCACTTTATGAAAGTAACTGTGTTATTGCCCTGGACTTTACGTTTAGGAAAACAATGGGTTGAGAGAATTAAAAATGGAGGCCAGTTGTTTTGATCAGTTGAGTGTGATTTTTTGGTTGTGAACAACCATTTTTAACCCTGTCCCCAACGTAACGGCCAAAACCGGCCAGCGCTATTCCCCAAAATCGCCAATTAATTTTCATAATTTTTTCATTTTTTGTCTCAAAAATATAGGTTATGACCCCTCGTTGGAACGAGCTCGACGAGCTCGTTCCAACGAGGGATCATAACCTATGTTTTTGAGACAAAAATGAAAATAAACAGCCGCGCCATGAGCGCACGATACGCCCTTATTAATTACAAGAGGGAATTTATTTATTTATTTATTTATTTATTTATTTATTGGTGTTTAAGGTCACATATTTCTGCACAATGGCTAATCATGACCACGACAGTTTTACGGGTGGAGGAAGCCGGAGTACCCGGAGAGAACTACCGAGCAAAGGCGAGCAACTGTCAGCTCCCCAACATACGAACTCCACACAAGCAGGGTTAGCATTGGTTGAAGACAAGTGCACCATCGACATGCAGTACACCTTAGTACACAGCGTCACCGTGCCCCCACGTGGGCAATGGGGGTGAAGTGTCTTGCCCAAGGACACAACGCGGTTGCCGCAGGTGGGATTCGAACCGAGGACCTCTCGGCTTGCAGCCTGCACCTCTACCAACTGAGCCACCGATCCCCCACAAGAGGGAAGGACACAATATGAGTATACATGTGTACTTGTCAGGTTTTTTATATTCTTGTACAATAATCATAACCAACAACATACTGTGTTCATTAATTTGAAAATAAATCGAAAGGAAGATTCCAGTTATCAACATATACTTGCAACCAAAAAATCATGAAAACTGCTCAAAGCAAGTTATTGTCTGACATGTGGAAAATTGCCTATATTTTGACGAATAAAGTCCCATAATTCTGGAATGACAAATCGGACACCGACGCAAATCGAAAGGGAGCTTCCTTTCATCGACATATACTTTCCACAAAAAACTCACAAAAATTGCTAGAAGCGTTTTCGAATTATTGTACGGCGTGCGGACGAACGGGCATACGGACAGACCGACAAACGGACGGACGGACGGACAGCGGTATACCATAATACGACCGTTTTTTTCAAAACTGGCGTATAAAAAGTAGTTATTCAAGACTTTTTTGCAAGTGTCGTCTGCTTTTCATGTTAGGTAAAGGGTTAAGAAGTCATGGCTGTGGAACAGGACGAGGATCACAAATCCCTGAAAACTTTTCGGGCCAGGAGCAGAATGGAATGTGCGCAATATTATTTTGTTGGTTATAGTTACCACGTAGGCAGTGCAGATACATTGATTACATAAAGGTACCTTTTTAAGGCAGAAACATCATTGCATCTATTTTACAAGTCGTCTCAACAAGGCTACACCTCACATCCGGCCTTCCTGTTCTATCTCGCTTAATTTTTTTCAGCAATAGCTATCAATATTTATACCATTATTGCCTATTCTACTGTATATAAAAAACCTACGACATACATTTTCTTTAGCCCCAAGGCTTCACATTGAAAATATTAATTGGTCTACCCCCAAATAATGAGATATGGACTCTTCCATTTGCTTCTATTGAACTGACATGGAAGATACCACCAGGATTCAGAGGGTTAAATATCATTAAAAGTTCAAATGAGGATGCCATGTTCTGTTGGTAATACAGATGTGCCTCACCCAGCTGTCTCACGAGAAACGGGTATTTCAATACGCAAGTGGTGGAAGAAAAATATCGCTACTTGGACTTATTCTGGCCACCTGTTTTGGTTCAATTCGGCAATGCATTTAGGACATTTTTGTGTCATTGGGCTACAATACACTCTGAAATAAGTTAAACGAATTAGATATTCTAAATAACAAGAATATTTGTTACAAGTTTTCTTTGTCGATATTTCCAGGCCTTCACGTCATTTATTGGAACGCTCTCCGAGAGAGCTTCACAAGAAATGATACAAATGCTTGGAATCGTAAACACAGGAAAACTGGATGAGAATTCCCTTGTAGTTTATTCCTGCAGCCTATTTCAGTTGGTAATTTTCCTACGGACGATTTTACAGGATGACAATTCTACACTGCAAAAAAATATAGGTTCTCTTTAGAACCAAAAAATCTTGTCCTTGAGATGGAACCAGTTCTGTTTAAACAGTATTTATTTCAAATCAAATAAATTTATAAAGATTAACATTAAATATTAACAGAATTAAATACAAATTGAGGGGGTTTCAGCCATAAGTTTAGAGCTTATACGAGGTTGTCTCAAATCATTATTAAGCAACGGAGATATGAACAGTTGGCATATTGAACCAGTTTTGGTTCTATACAGAACCAAAACTGGTTCGATATGCCAACTGTTCATATCTACTTTGTTTCAAAATGTTTGGCGACTGCGTTGAATAAGCTCCAAGTTTAGTGCTGAATCTACTTCAATTCATGTAATATTCTGTTAAAATTGAATGCTAATCTTAGTAAATTTATTTGATTTGAAATAAATACTGTTTAAACAGGACTGGTTCCATCTCAGGGACAAGATTAGAACCAGTTTAGAACCTATATTTTTTGCAGTGTATCCCTTGCACCCGACAAGCATCGGACATGCTTTTATTTATTTATTTATTTATTTATTTATTTATTTATTTATTTATTTATTTATTTATTTATTTATTTATTTATTTATTAGCGTTTAACAACACTTTCGATGGCATGGGTCACCAAGTGTCAGGTAGTATAACGAAAGGATGAAGCAGGAGTAGATGGAGAGACTCATTGAGCAACGACTTCCACCTGCCAGACTCTTCAACGAACTAACTCCGCACAAGTAGGGTCGGAATTACTTGAAGGCAAATGCACCATCGACGTGCAGTACGCCTCATTACACAGTGCCACTGTGTCCCACGTGGGCGATCGGGATTAAGTGCCGTGTCCAAGGACACAACGCTGTAACCACACTGCAAAAATATAGGTTCTCTTTAGAATCAAAACTAGTTCTAATCTTTTCCCTGAGGGAACCAGTTCTGTTTAAACAGTATTTATTCAACTAAAATAAATTTACCAAGATTAGCATTCAATTTTAACAGAATATTACATGAACTGAAGTAGATTCAGCAGTAAACTTGGAGCTTATTCAACGCAGTCGCCAAACATTTTGAAACAAAGGAGATATGAACAGTTGGCATATCGAACCAGTTTGGGTTCTGTAAAGAACCAAAACTGGTTCGATATGCCAACTGTTCATATCTCCTTTGCTTAATAATGATTTGAGACAACCTCGTATAAGCTCTAAACTCACGGCTGAAACCCCCTCAATTTATGTTTAATTCTGTTCATATTTAATGTTAATCTTTATAAATTTATTTGATTTGAAATAAATACTGTTTAAACAGAACTGGTTCCATCTCCGGGACAAGATTATAACCAGTTTTGGTTCTAAAGAGAACCTATATTTTTTGCAGTGCACTGTTAAAGACAGAACCGTGTACCTTTTCGTTTAAAGTCCAATGCAACAACATCTGAGCCACCGTGCTCCCTTGGGCCTGTTCAAAATAACTTGGTTTAACAGTTCAATGAGAGCTGTGTTAACTTGTTTCCTCCAGAAAGGGTTTACATTTTTAAGACAAGGTTTGTTATTATTGAGTATTTTCTCTGGAATCTGTCAGAAGATATATAATTCAGGAATATCGCAATCGAATGTAATCACTTGGTTTTGCCCCTGGATTATATAGATTGTGAAATCTGTTTATAGTCGATAAATATAGCTACTCAGCTGGTTTGTGGTAATTATTGATGTTGGAGAAGCTCAGTTGTCAAACATCTTGTTGGTTTTCTTTGAAAAATCCAGTTTTTTACGTGGTGTATATTTGCGTGCTATCATTCTCAAAGCACATGAATAAATGGAAACGAATAAACTGCAGAGTAAAATATTACAGCTAAAAATAGGATAAAATGACTGAAAACGTGCAGCCAGTCCTGTCACGCCAGCAGAACCTTTACGGTTATAGCTACTGTTAATGTCCATGTTTCACCATGCTCATGTAACTTAGATGCATTTGTACCGAAAAAAGGTTTGATCCACTGATCAAACCTTTTTACGGCACAAACGCATTTAACTTTTTAATTCCTACTTTTTCAAAATGGCATCGCCTAAGTTTAAAGATGACTTATCTTGTTTGTTTGTATGTCACAAGTTATCGAAACTTAACGACACTTTCAATTGCCAGAGTCACATCGTTTTAGTTTTACGTGTGGGGGAAACCGGAGTCCCCGGGCATAACCACCGAACAGCGGCGAGCAACTATCAGACTGCCCAACGTACCAAATCTGTAGGGTCAACAGCGGTTGAAAGCAAGTGGGCCATCGACGCCCAGTACGCCTTAGTATACAGCGCCACGTTGTCCCAACATGGGCAAATGGAACTGAGTCGCCTTGTCCAAGGACACAATTAATTTACCGCTGGTCAGGATTGACCTTTCGGTTTGAAGTTCAATGCTCTATCTATTGAACCACCCAGCTCCCGAATTGTCTTGAAAGAGTATATTGACGAGAAAGACCAATGTATGGCTGCATGTTGAAGATATTAAGTACTAGTACTGAAATTGTTAACCTGTTAACCGGTTTGAAACCGGTAAATCTGCCGTTTTGGTATAGATTACACCTCGAACCAGCGCTGAAAATATTGAGAAATAATCGACTTTGGCATTCAAGACTTCGTTAATGATCGGCAATTTCCGTGATTTCTGAGTAACCGCAGAAACTATTCCGTAGTATGTATACAAACGAACGTTATCGAGTACTCACTTCGGACTAGTTTTTGACAAAATACAGCTTTCCAATTCCTATAGTTTTGATCCCAGATTCGGTGAAATAGTGGCTACGGTTAACCGGATATTATCCGGTTATAGCTCTCGGTTAGTCGGTTGTGAAAATGAGCCAACCGTTTCAGCCCTATTAAGTACTCTACTCGTTCTGGTTATTAAACGGGGTTTTGGAAACCACAATGTCGGAACAGAAAGGTTCGTTACTGCAGAAGAAAAAAAAAAAGAAAAGAAAAAAACCTTGTTTTTGCAGAACCAGTACCGGCTTCTGGCTACCAGTCTTTTTACCCCTCAAACGGTGACATTTTAAAGCGTAAGTTTAACGAGGAACAAATATTGGAAAGAATGAAAATAGTGTCGTCTACAGATTTAAAAAATACTGGCTCACCACCAGAACCACAAATTCCATTCAACCGGCGTACTGAGTGTGTAATTCCTCACAGAAACAGACACAGTAATAATTACAGTAATAATCTGATACTCACGAAAATTAGCAAAATCGTCACTCGAAAAGTTTCAGTCAATGGTCCTCGGATCGAGTCGAGTCCTGGGTTTCTATTCGCTAACTTATGTCCTTACTGGAACCTTTCAACCTATCGGGTGGCCTTTTCTTCGGTTACCGTGACACAAGAGTACTCGACTCCTTGTGAACGGTTGTCTGTCCAACGCAGGGGAAGTTCCCACCTTATTCCAGTCGCTATTTATACAACTAGGAGAACTGGAGGGGAGCGCGGTGGCTCAGTTGGTAGAGGTGCAGGCTGCAAGCCGAGAGGTCCTCGGTTCGAATCCCACCTGCGGCAACCGCGTTGTGTCCTTGGGCAAGACACTTCATCTCCATTGCCCGCGTGGGGGCACGATGACGCCGTGTACTAAGGCGTACTGCACGTCGATGGTACGCATGTCTTCAACAATCTAACCCTGCCTGTGCTGCAGTACGGAGTTCCGATGTTGGGGAGCTGGCAGCCGCTCGTCGTTGCTCGGTGGTTCTCTCCGGGTACTCCGGCTTCCTCCACCCGTAAAACTGTCACGGTCATGATTAGCCATTGTGCATAAATATGTGACCTTAAACATCAATAAATAAATAAATAAATAAATACTAGGAGAACTGGAGAAATTTATTTCTTTATTTAACGGGGTTTAACGACACTTTTGACAGGTAGGTTCAACTCGTGTCGGACAGTTTGACGGGTGGAGGAAGCAGGAGTACCCGGAGAAAACCACAGAGCAGACTCCCCAACGAACTAACACCACACAAGCAGGTTAACATTGGTAGGGCTGATACGGTTGGCTCATTTTCACAACCGACTAACCGAGAGCTATAACCGGGTAATATCCGGTTAACTGTAGCCATTATTTCACCGAATCTGGGATCAAAACTATAGGAATTGGAAAGCAGTATTTTGTCAAAAACTATTCCGTAGTGTGTAAACAAACGAACGTTGTCGAGTACTCGAAAACGTTCGTTTGTATAAATACTACGGAGTAGTTTCTGCGGTTACTCAGAAATCACGGAAATTGCCGAACATTAACGAAGTCTTGAACGCCAAAGTCGATTATTTCTCAATAAAAACAGCGCTGCTTCAAGGTGTAATCTATACCAAAGGAGAAGCGACATATTTATTACGCTCTAACCGTGGAATCACGATCACTATCGATATTTCGGATAACCGGTTGACGTGTTTTTAATCGGTTAGGTAGGGAACCGGTTTTAAACAGGTTATCCGGTTAACCATTTCAGTACTAAACATTGGTTGAAGGCAAGTGCACCATCGACGTGCAGTACGTCTTAGTTCACAGCGGCACCGTGCCCTCATGTGGGCAATCGAGATTAAGTGCCTTGCCCAAGGACACAACGCAGTCATCACTGGCGGGAATCGAACATTGGATATTTCGGTTTGAGGTTCTATGCCGTAACCACTGAGCCACCGTAATCCCTTGGTGGACCAATCAAGATTTTCAACGTGCAGCACTGAGCGCCCCCTGAGTTCCAATGTGTTCTATGTGCCTACTGCCACACAGAACACATTGGAACTCAGGGGACGTAAGGCTGGTCAGTGTAAGGAAAAACTCATGGACATACTTGTGGAAACAATAACTAGATTTAAGCCAGGAGGAGACCTCAGAATCCACTTCAGGAGGTTTAAAAATTAAAAAGTTTTTCCCCACTAGACGTCTATCCCAACACGGGTCTGTGGGTCTGTGGCCTGTGGCATGTCGTGCTGGACCCCAGCCTCAGATAGAAATCTAACTGATCACCCCCCCCCCCCCCCACCCTCACACACACTGAAGGTCCTTTAGCAACGCCCCTCCTAATGTTAAAAAGAATAGCGTTTTATTATACGCGCAAGTATAAATTACTGAAAAATGTTAAAAGCTGTAAAAATCGAACTGAAGAAATATAGTTCATTTTTACGACAGTAAAAGTGTACCCGCTTCCAGACACGCGATGGAGTTATCCACACTACCACACGTGACAATACAATACATATTTCAACTTCAGCCGAAGATGGTGTTCTCTGACGGGTTTTTTTTTTATCCCATTAAGCACTTTTTAAATCTTATTTTGAAATAGTTGCGATGTATTTGTGAACGGTCTTAAAAATACTTTGGAACTATATTTTGTGGGGGAGGTTCCATAAATACAGCGGTGCAATCATTGGACATGGGCCCGGCAATTCGGGTTTTTAATGTCTCACCGGTTGCTCTATCCAAGTTTTTATTTGAAATCGTTCCCAAAATGCGCATATTAAAGGTATAACAAAAACAGCCTCCTGGAAAGAGCAACAAATAATAAGAAGAATGAGGAGACGAGGAGCAAGACAATGACACCCCCACCCTCACCCCCCAAAAAATAACAATAAAAATAAATAACTACAAATAATCAAAACAAAACAGCAAGGCCAGCAGCTACAACAAAAAAAAACCTGGAATAATCTTCGAGAACACACATTGATTTATCTGTTCTAAACATTCCAGAATAAAGCCGCATTCATGAGGCTTAACTGAGGGATGCGGTTTGTTTCATTAAGTAGAAGAAAATATCTTCTTGAGGTCTACATGCAGGAGTCAATAATTAATACAAGAAAAACAGATCATTGAACTTGGCACTCACCTGAACAACATGACGTTACGACTGGAAAACAAAAGAAAATAGCTGAAGTCATTCCACAACTAATCTAATTAACACGTTTGCAGCGATTAATTCCTATTTAAAATAAGTATAATTGGAACACGACCAACATCTCTACGTACAATACGTGCCTTGGTACAGTCTGTTGGTAATCCTAACAAATGTACTGTTATTGCAGTTTCATGTAAACTGTACCACTAAACCCTGTATTTTTCTGCTACCTTCTCAATTCTTTCATTGGCGTGGCGACGAAAAATTGGGAGTATAAACCTCAGTTGTCCCGACTGTGAAGGTTTTACCCTTTGAACCCTGGTGGTATCCTCTTTGTTGGTTCAATGGCAGCAATTAGAAGAGTCCATATTCATTATTTGGGGCAGACCAATCAATATTTTCAACGTGCAGCCTCGGGGCTGCACGTTGAAAATACCGATTGGTCTACCCCACACATTTACTGAACAACCATCCTATTTAATGACGTATCACGTTCCTGGCCAGAAAAACAGCCACTAGTGCGAAGGTTTAAGTCCTTGATAACACATTCCAACTACATCATCAAGGCCAGTCTATAATATTATTATTGTTCAAAGATCGAAAATTTATTTTTGGATAAATATGTGAAGTTGTGGCTCCCAGACAGAGGTGACTCACACATTGGGAGTGGTCTAGAGTGGGACCAGGGTCCCCCAGCTTGGGGAACCATAAAAGAGGTGAAACGGTAAAAGAATTGAGGAAAGAAGAAGACGGATGCTAACGTTATTTCCGGAAGTCGACCTGCATGAAGTAGTCTGTATTTATAAAACATCGTTGATAAGGGTCAAGTGGCCACAAGCTTCAGATACTGTATAATCTTACTTATTATATAAAAAAACTCCCACACCTACCTATAAACTGAAAACAGTGGACAGGGTGAATTCAAACAAAGTTTATTTAATGGCCAAAAAGCTCATAGATTCGCTCTCAGGGCATTGCAATTTTTTAATTTTCTCCGGTGAGGCCTCCCGGACCCCCACCAGTATGAGGGGGACACCCTCTTGTAACCAACCCAATCTCAGGCCTGCGGCCTTCGGATATGCCTCTCAGATTTATGCCCCCTGCTTCAGTATATCCTGGGGGGGGGGGGGGGGGGGGCTGGCACTCTTGGCCCGCCATTTCTCCCAGCATTTTATTTAATTATCACGTACTCCAATGTTGTTCATACTGGGTCCAAACAAACCGAATCGGATATCACAGCCCTCCAATTGTATGACCGACTGTGTGTATGACACAAGTCCATGTATAAAATCTAATCTTATACGAAAGAAGATTATTATTATATTATTATTTATTGGTGTTTAAGGTCAAATACTTATGCACAATTTGCTAATCGTGACCGTGACGGTTTTACGGGTGGAGGAAGCCAGAGTACCCGGAGAGAACCACCGGGTATCGACGAGCAACTGTCAACATTCTGACTCTGTTCATGCTCCGTTCAAGCAGGGTTACAGCGGTTGAAGACATGTGCACCATCGACGTGAAGTACGCCTTCGTACACGGCTTCATCGTGCCCCCATGTAGGCAACCGGGATAAAGTGCCTTGCCCGAAGACACAGCGCGGGGTGTCCCATACGGGGATCGAACTCGGGTCCTCTAGCATAGAAGTCCAACAGTCTACCACTGAGCCACCGCGCACCTAAGAAAGTAGATGATTATAAGAAAAGCGAATCGATATCTTGGACTCCAATTCAGAGGAAAATTCCCTCCCCGACTGGAAAAATGCCTGGAGGGGATGCCTAACCCCTACACCTCCTTCCTTATTCAAGCCCCTCAGCACTTTTGTCTGTATCGTCCTTGCGTCGTATATGGGTCGAGGCTCCAGTCTATTTCCTGAATGTGTCAATGTTATGAAAAGTTGTCTCCTTACGCAAATCTTTTGTGCTGTACATAAAAGCGAAGTCGCACAGTTGTAATACGATGTCGTCTGTCGAGTTTGCGTACGCAGAGTTCAAAACTAAAGTATTTTTTTGTTGGTAAGAAATAATTAATTTTCTCTCTCATTTGTTAAGAATAACAAAGTCGACGACAGAGAACTTCTTTAATTACTGGTGTGTACAAAAATGTGTGCGCCGGTTAAACTGTATATACTGGTGGAGATTTCACTGAAGAAATGACTTACTGCCCACATTAAACTACAGTTCCCACAGGGTTGAGGAAGCTTTGTTAGGGTGATTATGATTTCCAAGTCGTCCACTGAGTTCCAATGTGTTCTATGTGCCAGTAGGCACATAGAACACATTGGAACCCAGGGGACGAAGTGTTAGAAAAACCTTTATTTTCACAAAAATATCTTTTCATCTGAATTGTCCTTTTGACCGATCTGTCCCATGTCCAAGTTCTATCCTGGTCAAAAGACCAATAAACTTCGGCGCCTAGTTGGTAACAAAAGCCTGCATTATGTGAAGTAATAAAGTTTACCAAAAAGATGGATGCACGAGTTATCCAACCGGTTTTGTGATACATCAGTTGAAGCTATTTTACAGGTCAAGAAACTCATTCGTCCTTAATCTTAAATCGTGGCATGCTTTTGAATAAGGCTAAATTATTGAGGTGACGGTATACCAGAAGGATAGAACATTAGGAACAATTAAAGTCAAGAGAACCTATTAAAGACAATTAATGTTTGTCGAATGAATTTGGTATCAAGGGAAGTCTTCCGAACACACCAATGAATAATTATCTATTCATAGCTATACTTAATAGCATTCAGGATATTTGCGAACATCCCAGGTAACGATAACCTTTTCATCCCACAATCGCCAACTAATTTTTTCATTCAAAATGACTTATCGGGGAGTTATGTCCCCTTAGTTTATTTTTTTAAAGCTGTTAGTGAATTTACTGTAAATTTTATTTATTTTATTTAAACATATTTTTATTTTCCTTTGACGTAAAATTCTGTATTGAAGGGCAAGTGTTAATCACTTATTGAATGCGAGGCGTTGATGTACTTTGGATTCCACATCTTTATTGCGGGATACCAATCGGTGGTTTCATATTTTTTATTTTTTGATCTGCCCCGTCTTCCGGTATTAAACCCATTCATTAAAAATGGTAAATCATGACCATGCAATAACAGTAATAGCGCCTGAAGTACTTCGAAATATTTAACCCTTTCGCTGCTAAAGGTCCATATTGAGTACGGAACCAACTGTTGACGGCCTGTGCGATAAGTCCGTACTCAGTACGGAGATACCACATACATGTACAGGGAATGGATATCATAGCTCGTTGTTATTCTCAATAGAACGCATGTTATATGAAATGCAAGCGACAGACGATATGGCATTATCCATTTGATCTCAACCATTTTTCGCGTCTATGTAAATTCCGAAATACCCGAGGCAACAACGAACTCAATAGTCCAAACTTGTCCCAACATATATAATTGTTTTTTATTGCCCTGTGCCACACGGCGACAAAACAAAACAAAAATTATATAACGGCCTGTGGAGCAAAGTTTGGACTACATGGTCAGTCCATTAAATAGGAACTAAATTCAAGTCGACTAGACGTCTTTTCTTTTGAAATTTATGGAGTGTGGCTGGGAGTAGTTTTGGAAACATTGTTGAACTCAATCAACGTTGTTCCAATATTCAGTACGTGGAGAATGGATTGTAACAAAATCACCCGTAGAGTGGAGGTATCTCCCAAAGTATCACTTTCAAATTCTGCACATATGGACAAAAATCACAAACAATGTTTCAGCCAATGGACCTCCGGGTTTAACCCGGAGGTCCATTGGCTGGAACATTGCTTGTGCTTGTTATGGTTTGCAACAAATCTGCAATTATTGCTTGGGTGGAATCGCAACTCCAGGGGTGATTTAGTGATAATACACTATCCACGTACTGTATAATAACAGTTTTAAATTAACAAATACGTGAACGTTATTGGCGCTTTCATTTTTTTTTTCACTTTAACCCCATTCCCTCCAATATATGGTTCAGCACAGGATATTACCAAATTGCACAGCAGCGAAAGGGTTAAGTGTCTTTTTACGGAGATTTTGGATCATATAATATGTAGAATCTTCAACGAGTTCACAGTTAATATCAAAATTTACAAAACCCGTCAAGTAAAATAAGTCTGGACCGCGCTGAAGCTGAAGCTCGGTCCAGACATAATTTACTGAACTCATTTTGTAAATTTCGATATAAAATGACAACTCGTTGGAGATCCTCTTTGTATTAGATGGTTTGATGGAACGAAGCCTGAATGACGTAACATCGACCATAACGCCAGTCGAGTCCATCTAAGTTACTGCAGCCGTTTCTAGGGACGCTTTCTTTTGTCCGTAAGTACACACCCACCTCTTAACTTTCTTACATTAATTCTAAACAGTTTTTGTTATTAGTCGAGTTGTGACGAAGTCAAACTCGACTTATAGTTTGACGAATGGTGGGCGAGCGGCCGGTCGGAGTAAACGATTGGTTTCCGGATGGTAACTTGATAATGGTTCAACCCATGTTCACGACACTTCATAGGTAGTTTGGTATCGGTAAGAGGAAGAACCCTATTAATTTGGGGCTTGCTTGGTCAAAGGTCAAGGCCACACTGACCTTGAACATAGTAAATTGTAAACAGTAAAATTTGAACTTGTTCAGGAGTTGAACAGCTGGAGTGGAACATACTATAGAATGAATGGATCTTGCTTCAATGGGACTTTAGTTTTTGGCTGTGTGTCGTAACACCGACAGGTGAAACACGGAAAACTGAGTGACCTCATCAAAATGAAACGTAAAGAGTGTTGTAAAATAGTTTACGGCATGTTGCTTGGAAGTGAATACAGGCGGGTGGGGACTAAGCTTGCATGTCGTGATGGTATGTTGGTAGTGATAGAAGAACAAGGGCAAGCAGCAATTTCGTTACTTTCAAAATTCTTTTGTGGGAACAAATCCTTTTTATCGAAGATTCAACCCCGAATACTAATTTAGTTGATATTCCACTATCTTTCATTACCAGTACACAGTCCCAAATCAGTTCACAATGAACTGGGGCGATAAACATGTTTACAAATTTAAGGCTAGATCTTTAACAAACACTACTAGACACTTACTTGCCAATGAAAATTCTTCAATAACTAAATATGTTCATTTTTACTCCAAAAGATAGTTTATGACCCCTTCATTGGAACGAGCTCGACGAGCTCGTTCCAATGAAGGGGCCATACCATTTGCTTGGAGGCGAAAATTGAAAAAGAACATTTGAAAGGCGTTTTTTGTGAATTGTGCCGACCGGACATGTCATTACGTAAAATAAACAGTTGAGTTATTTATTTTATTCTCAGGTTCCGCTCTACAGTTTCGCGCTAATGCACAGGAGGGGAGAAATTCTAAACATGGGACATAGGTTGAAACTAATGCCATGTAAATTGGAGATATATTTTTAGTATCAGATATATGATTACATCTGGCTATTTGTTAGACAAGAGAATTTGAAGTTTTGGTCCCAAAGTTGGAGTCTGATGCATAGGGGTAAATTACAAGATGAATTATGGGAAACAGTGGCTTTGAAAAAAAAACGGCTATTTTTTTAAAATATCATTTTACGTGAGCTTGTTACAGGCATGTACCTAAAGAATCAAATGAAAACATTGATTTTTTTCACATTTTAGAAACAGGGAGTTATATGCTCCGGGGTTTGGTGAGTGGGGATAGTGGGAAAATTCTGCTTTTGAGGCTGCTGGTGGCTGATAATGAATGGTTTCGGCATTTTTTTCATGTAATTTTGCAGGTTAAAGTCTTGCCTTTAACAATAAATTATTTCACTTACATTCAGATTATTCATTTCTACTTAGTCAGATAGTGTTATATGTTTTTTTTGTAGATTTGGGAAATGTAATACATGTTATGGGTTAGATAACTTAAGTTATAGAATATTTGCATTTGAGGAGAGTGTATGGCATGTCATTTTAGGAAAGGCCCGGAAAACTGTGGAACCTTACGAATTTGCAGTTGATTACATTCTCGTTGACCGAAAGCTCATGGGCAGCGTTCACAGGACTATTTATTTATTTATTTATTTATTTATTTATTTATTTATTTATTTATTTATTTATTCATTTATTTATTTATTTATTTATTTATTTATTGGATTTATCGACACTTTCAGCAGCCTCATATCGGACAGTTCTACGGATGGAGGAAGCCGGATTACCCGGAGACAACCACCGAGCAACGGCGAGCAAAGGTTGGACTCCCCAACGTTCTAACTTCACACAAACAGGGTTAGCATTGGTTGAAGACAAGTGCACCATCGACGTGCAGTACGCCTCAGTACATAGCGCCACCGTGCCCCCACATGGCCAATTGGGATTAAGTGCCCTGCCCAAGGACACAACGCAGTTACTCCGAGCGGAGATCGAGCCATGGATCTTTCGGTTTAACTCTTTCAACACGAGAGGCCGTTTTTCCGGTCCAGCATCACGACACGTCATAATTACATTGAATATGATGACTACTAGTGAACGTGTGTGGTAGAACAATTAATATTTTCAACGTGCAGCCTGAAGGCTGCACGTTGAAAATATTGTTTGCTCTACCCCCAAATAATGGATATGGACTCTTCCAATTCCTGCTATTTAAGCTGGAATGGAAGATACCACCAGTGTTCAAAGGGTTATAGTCCAATACCATAATCACTGAACCACCGTGCTTCCTGTTCCTAGAAATAACGCCCTGACAATTGCTGCTGATGGGTCTATTTTATTGTTATGCGCAAAGACGAAAGTTGACATTTATTTGAAATAACCAGTTACAAGAAAATTTTTCTGACTGTCTATTGGCAGAATCATTCTTGACGATTTACGAAGGAGTTGGAAGGGTAATAAGCTGTCTCTCTTAAACATTTATCAAAATTGGCAGGTTGAGTACCAAGCTGATATAGAACAAGCTATAAAGAACGGAAAAAATGTTATCAGGGATTATGACGTCTGAGGGTATGATACGGTCCGTATTGACCTAATCACTCTATTAATGAAATACAAGCAATACCGCCATTACGTGAGCTGTCAATTAAATTCTCTAACCGCCGCTACTTCTTGTTCAATAGAACAGTCGTTGATAGACGAAAATGAAATGGATACATTTAGTAAACATAATATGAGCATAACAGGGGCAGGAAAGACGGTGCACGGGGAGGGGCAGTTGCCATCTAGCACTCTGCCAATGGAGGCAAGGGCGGCAAAACCCTCTATCGACAAAGACGAGAGGTTTTTTTTCACGAATTGAGAGCCAGACATCCACAAACAAAATATAGATTGTCTCTACTTGTTCATGATTTTTTTTTATATTTAGTGCGTTTCAGCAAATTTAAAGTTATAAACCTCTCTAAAGGTCTCACAGAACTAAATATTTTAAGATAGGCGACCATTACAACACTTATGTGGAAAAAAATATGATCGCATCACTTTAAATTAAATATTTAAATACCTACATAAAGTACAGACCTTCACACAACTTTCTCTGGCCAGAAAACATGGGGTCATGCAACAAATAAGAGAGAAAATGCACCAGGAAGTGAAGTACCGTCCTTGAACTCAGTTTTTTTTCTGGGAATTCCCAACAAAAATACACAAATAGTTAACTGAATTTTATAGACCCAGAAAAACCTTAGAAAATCTCTTTTTTCTTGGAAAATATTCAGTATTGTTGTCAAAACCTAATAAAATGCTTTAACAGTTTTCTCAAGCAATAAGTTTTTTTCTAGGAGTCTTATTTTAGACTATGATGCAATATCCGAGTGCAACATTTCAAGGCAGATCACTCTAAACTAAATATTTAGTTCCGCGATACCTATAGCAATGAAAAATGGTCGCATCTCCTTTGACAAGGATATTGAAAAAACAAATACATCATTATTTTAATTTTTTGTCGCCTGACTTTAAATGATGCGCAGCTCTCCAGTAAGCTCTGATAAACCATCATTTACGATTACGTCCCCTGGCGTATAATTCTCCTTTGCCTAATCAGACAGTAATATATTACTTAACTCCTTAAATGCTTCGCGTGGATATTCCTACCGGAAGAGGAAATATCTTGCGCTAAAATAAATATTATTTGGCCACCTTAAACTAAATGTTCCCAGTGTATACTGAGCAGCTTGTTTACCAACGAATTCCTTAGATATTTTTTATGAATTTTCCATCAAATCTAGTCATGGCTGCTATGAAGCAGCCATGACTAGATTTGATGAAAATATGTTTTAAAAACTACTCAGCGGGAAAGCGTTAATGGTACTGAGATTTGTATAAAGTCAAGATCAACGCTTCTAAAAAAATCGTCTCCTTAGATTTAGATTTTCAAATGTAAGATATTTAAATTTACAGTGATATAATAGAGGCTGTACCCATGGAGTTGGGGTGGGGAAGGGGGCGTTGTCTCAGTGGTTACGGCATTTGACTTCAAACCAACATAACCAAGATTCGATCCTCGCTGGGTGTAACTGCGTTATGATGTCCTTGTGCAAGGCACTAAACCCCGATTGCCCCACGCGGGGCACGGTGGCGTTGTGTACTAAGGCATGTTGTACGTTGATGGTGCACTTGTCTTCAACCAATGCGAACCCTGCTTGTGTGGAGTTAGACTTGGGGGAGTTTGACAGTTGCTCGCCCCTGTTCAGTGGTTCTCTCCTTGTACTCCGGTTTCCTCGACCCGTAAAACGTGTTCGCCGCTGCTCGGAGGTTCTCTCATGGCACTTCGGCTTCGTCTACCCGCAAAACTGTTCGACACGAAGTGATCCTGGCTATCAAAAGTGTCGTTAAACCGCAATAAATAAATACCTATGAAATTGGATGATTTGTAAGCACAAACAGGAAATAGACAAGAATCGAAGAAAGAAAAACAAGGAAAAGAGTAAAGAAAATCAACGATAAAAGAATTTCATTGTTGAGGTCTTAGCTCAGTCGTTTACAATACCCCTAAAAGGTAGTTATTGGATGGTTGCAGATAGGCACATCACAAGACTAAATTTATCTCCATCATTGAAGAGGTTCCAAGTTTGCGTGAAGAATATTGTACACGAATATGTGAAAAACAATCGTAATTGTTTTTTTCCAATTTGGTTGACAAGTAATAAATAAAATTATAACTTTCTTTTCATAAAGCAACGCCCATTACATTAGTCTGTCAGAAAAAATAACAGGGAACGGGCATTTTTCAATGATTAAACTCTATGATAATTGTTGAACTGTAAGTCTAAAATATTATTCTCCTTCTTTCAGTGCAATTAAAACTTCGTTCACTGAAAATACGGTAAAACTAAAATAAAGACAGTCACCGTTTCAAGATTAACCAATAGAGGATCAGTGGCGTAGATAAAGGGGGGGGGGGGCGGCGGAAGCCCCCCCCCCCCTAGCAGTTTTGTCGGAAATTTTTTGGGACCATTTTTAGGCGAATTTATGCCTAATAACATTAAAATGCTGGCTTTGGGGATAAAAACATGATGCCATTTGGGGTAAATTTTGGGTAAAAAAGTCCAATTTTCAGTACATTTGCAGTAAACAACAGATTCTTTCTGTTTGTTTGGGTTTTTGTTGTTGTTACACTGTCGGAAAATTTTCGGTCTGTCGGAAAATTTTGGGCTTGCCCCTCCGCCAGCGTAAAGCTATCTACGCCGCTGTAGCGTATATCGACGCTATTTTAGTGAATACCGGGAATTATCTCATGAGTGTGGACCTGAATGTTTTATTTTTCACGCGCGCATGCGCGCGTGAAAAATAATATTTTCAGGTCCACACACGAAATAGCGAAGATTTTCTTTTTAGTATATGCTACGCGATATTTTACTGCGCAATATTCAACCCAATTTGACTGCAAATATACACGTTTCAAAACAAAAATCAGCTGATCAGCTGTCGTTCTTTCAAGCCTGCGCTTGCCATGTCACTCAAACATATAAAATAGTCCAACTTTCACACAATAATTTAACCGACTAATTGTTCAACTCACAGAGGAAGTTTAAATTTAATTTATTAGTTACTATACTACAAATGAGAATATTCTCATATTTTTCATTAATGTTAATTTTTAGAACATTTTAAAAGTCAATTTACAACAAGGAATTTGGAACCGAGTGCGCCGACTCATCCGGGAAAGAAAACTTCGTGGGCGAATCGATCAAGAAGTTTTTTCGGAAAAGTTACCCGGTTCAAGGCTCAATATCACTCTTGGAGTGACTTTCTATACATCTAATTATTTTACTTTATTATTTTTTTTTATTATTATACATCTAATTTTTCAGTCATAGAATCACCAGAATGACTTGCAATAGCATGAACTTCTGGTACTGCTGGTAATGCCGGCACTGAATCGCTTATAACAGTATCGAAGGTAGAGTGATGCGCCGAAGCGTGACGTCATTTAGGAAGCCACTGAGGAATAGTATTAGTTATCCTTGTGTTTTCCAGGATGTATGTGAATTTACACCGGTTTGGGAACTCATACACCCTGAGGCGAAGCCAAAGGGTGTATGAGTTCCCAGACCGGGATAAACGCCCATACACCCTGGAAATACCAGGATAACGAATTTATTTCCAAGAATTTGGGTGTACTTAATACTTTAACCTACATTGTGGGAAAAAACGACAGAAAATTTGTACTTTGTAAATTTCTTAATAAAACCAGACAAATATGGATGTCATTGGAACTGGCTCAATGAGCCAGTTCCAAAGACATCCATATCAGTAATATTTTATTGCACATAAATATTAACTTTCCAGTATTTTAATTTTTGTTCTAACATAACCGAGCAGGAGGTATGAATTAATAATCAAAAATGGGTACTTTTGTTAGCCATATAGCCTGCTGTTGTGTATTCTTGTTTTTACACTGTGGTTAACCACGGTGTAAAAAAAAGGCACTGTGGATTGCAAGTTACACCGTGCCTCTAAGCCAATCAAAACGCAGTATTTTGTTTCATTTGGAAATAATCCTCGTTATCCATCAAGTCGATGGTTATCGAGAAAAATCTTTTAGATAATTTGCGATAATTCACAACGTATAGCATATATTAATAGGAAATATAAATAGTTGAGGTGTGCTATGAACTTTCGAAATCTCCGCAAGACAGGAAGACTTGGACATTGTTGGGAGACAGAAGAGGAGAGGCGGTTTTCCGCAACATTCTCATTGGGAAACACCATCATGTCGTCCATATTTGAAATGACATTAGCAATGTCACACAACGGTGTTATTTTATAATTGTACTCTCCACGCAAAAGAGCAAATCATTAATTCGGACCCATCTTCTCACATTTAATTGAATATAAATATTTACTAACGTTGTTGTACAAATAATACAACGCATGCATTAATGAATGTTACATTCAAATATTGATCTGGTTTCGTTCATAATCTGGGGAAATGACTGCTGCTCTAGTGGGAGTCGGTCTGAGCGAGGTTGTCTGATGGGAATTGTCAAACCCCGACTCAGTCAAACGAGAACTGGTCTAGTATAGGTACGGATCATGCTGGGATAAGATAAGTTTATTCAGCAAAAACACCAAGGACAGGCAGATTGCATGATATACATAACAATAACAATAAGCGTAAAGATAATACATAGATATGTTTTGATAAGGAATGATAGTATTGTCGTAGTATGTAATATACAGAATTAGCCGTTACCGGCAACCACGTCACGACTGCTGATGGAGCTTCAGCTCGCGTCGTTTAAAGAAAAGCAGGATCATATTACAGATGATGTTACACAGCCTGGGATCATTATTTTCCATCAAAAATATGAATTTTTTCTCTGCGTTCATCACAGGGAAGTTCTGATTTTCAAGCTCCAATCTGTGAAAAACGTTATTTCGGATAAACCCATATTGTGCACATTCCATCACGAAATGCAGTTCCGTTTCTACCGCTCCCGAGTCACATGATCTGCAAAATCTTTCGTCTCCGGGAGTCGAAGGCTGCACATGTCTGCCCTTTTCGATCATTAATAGTAGTTGCTAATGATAGTTTCTTGAGAACGAAATTTGGAAATGAATTTTTTCCCGCGCCTCGCTAAAACCGGAAAACCGGTGAAAGCTTCTATTAACATATCTTCCGGAACATTTCAGGCTGTGCACACTGTGCTATTATCTATGTCCTTGGCGTCACTTAGCTCCCAACATCTAGGTTAATTTTCTGTTGCATTTTCTTTACTTCTGATAAAATGCAATAAATAGAGATTATTACCATTATGTGGATGTACAAAATATGTATCCGAGTCTCGTTCCGGGTTTTAAGGGTAGATCACAACTCGTCGAAGACGAGTCGTGATCTACCCTTAAAACCCGGAGCGAGGCTCGGATACATATTTTGTACATCCACATAATGGTAAAATTCATTTTTTCTTACAATATATTGGGGATAAGTCAAGACTGTAGACGAATATATAACGAACTATTTATTCGTACGGATGAACAAAAAGAAAAAAAAATGGAACTCACGCGAAAGGAACGTGCTTGTATCCGACCCCCTGATACAAACATCCGTATCACACACTAAAAACTAAAGTGTTAAAACTGACACTTTGAAGGTGTTAAACCCATTCTAACTCTTAGGGTTTGATTTTAACACTCAAAGTGCAATGCTTTAAGCACTTAGACATTACAATCGTCAGACATCTGAAACTTGAATGGATGGCACTTCCCATGTGTCTAGCATTGGTGGTTCTTCCAGAATTCTCCATAATTTGATTTGCGCTTGGTGGGTACATAATTAAAAGGACACAACGCAGATGACGCGGATCAGGCTCGAGAGTTCCAGCCTGAACCGCGTCATCTGCGTTGTTTCCTTTTAAGTGTCGCGACATTACACTTGTCAAGTGGTATTATTGTAACACCTGTCAAGTTCTGGGATATCTACACTTGAACAAAGTGCTAGTTCAGCACTTAGTAAGTGTTAAATACAGCACTTCAAGTGTAGTTTTTAACACTTTAGTTTTTAGCGTGTAGGGGGGCGGATACACGACAGTTGCGGAGTTAATACAGACAAAATACATGTTGATTGTAAGATAAAATTCTTTTTGACGCAATCAAGCCAAATTACAAGAATCATGACAAAATGGACGTGAATTCAAACTAGGTTGATCGGGATTTTTTTAAATTCTTGTTTGTTTTGTGAGAGAGGTAAGACATTTCGACACAGTGTATTTAAGTCAACGGCTTTGCCCTATTTTGTAAATTTTCAAAATCTTGTGCTCATAGACACTGCCGATGATCCGTTCGCGATAAAACTAGACTTGCCATTTGTTAGGCAGAATTGCGGACTTTGCGTCTTCTGGTCTTCAAGTCATCATTTTTGAGAAAAAATATTTTCCGTGTTACAGTTAAAACTAGAAGTCCTGTCATAAAATGCGAACAAATAGCACGTCGATCTGCGCGTTAATCTACGCGTTATGACCATAGAACGTCTACCAAATCCTGTACATATGGCCTGTGCACAAGCAATGTTTCAGCCAATGGTCCTCCGGGTGACCCGGAGGTCCATCGGCAGAAACATTGCCTGTGTTTGCTATGAATAACCAGGAGAACCTGCCGTGCTTTGGATGCCATTCGATATGGCAATTACGCGCAATTCCTACGCGTAATTAAGCCTAGATAAGCGCACATTTCGTGACAAGACTTCTAGTTTTTACTGCAGGTACGGGCGTAGCCCATTTTAACACGGCATCGATACCAAAACTTTTTTGGCAAAAAATTAGCGATGCCATACGTTACCGCGTGCCAATCATGGCACGTGGCAATATCTTGCATCGTTTAGTTGTTTCGAAAATTTTAAGAGCTCGCCGAACCAAGAGAAAAATGGTATCTTCGCCACTGTCGTTGACACGAGGTTCCTCGAAAACAATGACTCTCAAATGCTAGAATCGGGCACAAGAAGCCATATCTCCTTTCTGCGGAGGGAATTCCTGCATTAAACCAGAGGTCCATTACGTGGTTATAACTTTTCTTGTGCCCTTTACTGATTTTCGAAGAATACGAGTTTTTACCCCATTGCAGAATCCCCGTACGGGCTTTATTTTCTATAAAATGTCTTTCCTTTCGCCGTAAAATGAATAATATTTAAAAATGTGTTTTTCCAATTTTCGGGAAGTTATAAATGGATCATTCATTCACACACAATACCGAAAAACACAATTCGTTGGTGTTTTAGTCATTAAGAGAATATTTTGCCGAAACTTGATGATAATTTGTTCTGAAAGAGTGTGGAAAGCTTCAGAATTTTACTGAGGGCGTCGATCACCTGTAATATTTCAGAACAAGTTGAGAAGAGGTTATTGCGTACAATTTCTGACTGTTACAGAAGGAAATGAAGAAACCACTGGAAAGCAAATATATTCATTTGGCTTTTGTATGGTGATTTTTATCTCTAGTAGTTCCGTCACGAAATGACCCTGGCAGTCGAAAGTGTCGTTAAACCCCAATAAAACCCCCAATAAAAACCCAGTAATACAGGCAGATTTCGAACACCGCACAGTCAGACCTTATTGAGAAAAATTTATTTAAAATTTATTTATTTATTTACTTTTTTATTTATTTATTTGTATATAATCGCAACACGAGTCTGAAGTCAAGTTTAGCCAATCGTTTAAACCTATGCGCCCCCCTTCAGAGAACTTCCACTCCGAGCGTTGGCGACTCGAGTCCTATTTTACCACCAAAGCAGGATCTGTTTACCACAGTAAACAAGCACTGTTCTCCGTCCCAGGGTTCTTACGAGAAGACCATGCAGTAAACAATTTCAAAGTTTACCACGGTAAACAAGCACTGCTCCACTTGCTGACACACAGGGTAAGAAAATGCGACAAAGAGAATATATTATCTATTATTGGTTCTGATCTATTTTTTCGTAGCTACAATTTGGGAAGTTGGAAATTAAAAAGTGCGATGAGTCCAGGGAAGGAATATTTTGACCCAGTTGTGTTAAAATTTGATGATGGGTTATTTAAGAATAGCGTTGGACGGATAATCCGGCCTGCTCTATTCACAAATATTCCCATTATCCAATTTTAATATTTATTCAATTCTGAAAATTCAAAATTTTCTTCGACGTTTTGTTTTTAGTTTGTATGTGTCGTCTTCTGCTAGTCGCATTAAGCAAGATGACGGTAATGGTAGGTAAAGGTTAACCGAGGGGGTGGGGGGGGGGGGGGGGGGGTGGGGGGAGGGGGGCAAGATATTGGGTATGGAATGGGCTGGGTGTGTACCAAGGACACAATTACACATATTTTAGTCATTGTGCAATTTTTGCAACAAGTCATTTTTCATCTGTATTTGAGCATATTTGTTGTTTTATATATGACTTCTTATCAAAAGAAAATGAATAATTAAGATATTATACTGAAATCTACCCCCACCCCCATCCCAATGGGAATTTCAAGAAAACAATCTTAAATACGTCATAATTTGGCGGTGGGGGCTGCTAATACTTGAGTGGAATTTTTTGGTCGAACACTTTTTGTTTTATTTTGTGTCCAAAATATTTATTTATTTATTGGTGTATAAGGTCACATATTTCTGCACAATGGCTGAACATGACCACGACAGTTTTACGGGTGGAGGAAGTCGGAGTACCCGGAAAGAACCACCGAGCAACGGGAGCAACTGTCATTTCCCCAACATACTAACTCCACACAAGCAGGGTTAGCATTGGCTGAAGACAGGTGCACCATCGACGTGCAGTACGCCTTAGTACACAGCGTCACCGTGCTCTCACGTGGACAATGGGGGTGAAGTGTCTTGCCCATGGACACAACGCGGTTGCCGCAGGTGGGATTCGAACCGAGGACCTCTCGGCTTGCTGCCTGCACCTCTACCAACTGAGCCACCGCGCTCCCTTTGTGTCCAAAGGATAGGTTAAATGGTCAAATGAACCAAAATGAACACAGATCACTTAAAAAGGGTCAAGTGACAGCCTCAAGTATCAAATAAGACAAGATGGCAAAGGTGCGTCACTTTATTTTATTACACAGCCATTAAACTTTAAACTCTTGTATTTAACGGAATCGCCGCTATGACATAAATGTTTCTATATTTAACTGGTGATGTACAAACCGGAACTTTTTTTCCGGCACCGTTTAGACTACCAGCTCCTTTCCCATCGAGTCATTGTGTCTTCCCACTAGACCATTTCCCTTTAGACCAATTCCCTTAGGCCAATTCCCAAAAGACCAATTCCCCTTAGACCAACTACATAGTGTTATTAAGGGATGATGAAGGATAATAAGGAAAACATTCATTTATAAAAAAAATCTGCTTAACATCTATAAAATATCGACAAGCCAGAAAATGAGCAGACTATCATCTGAAAAACGAGGTCCCCAGAGGGTGAATTTGGTGATGCTACCCTGCACAGCAGGGTAGCATCACTAAATTTACCCTCTATGAACCTCAACCCGAATCCAGGTTTCAAACATAAACAAAAAACCAGCTGCCAGCAACTGATCCAGCTTCGATGGTTGTGACTGGTGCGCTAGTTATATATTTATAAACGAAGCAGTGCATATAGCATATGCTTTTTAAATTTTACATTGGTTAGAAAATTCAGAATCTACTGGAAGTTACATGTCACCTTTCCAATCAGAGCGTTTGATTTAGCAAAACAGAATAAATTTGGTCTTCCATAGAAGTGGACATCACAAAAGGACAGAATTCGTAGTCTGAGGCATCCATAGCTTTTTTTGACTATGGAGCAACAAGCTTTTGAAATCAGACTTTTGGTGGAGGGGGTGAGTGTCTGAAACTGGATGGAAAAATGCGTATTAGGGTGTGTGGCCAAAAATGGTGATTAAAAATAATCAGCCTGATGTCTTGTAAATCTTTCTCTGCCCCCCCCCCCCCCCCGGGGGAGGGGGGGTTAACGTGCAAAGGCTTCACGTGCTTCAGCAAGCCCATCAAAAATGTGATGAGGGACTTATTCACAGGGGAGGCGGAAGCTCGATAAAAGTGGAGGGGCACAAATTTACAATGCTCCCATGGTTCGACCCAGTGTGAGAAAGGTTATAATCTTATGTCGGGTTGGAAGATAGTTGAAGTAGAAGAAACGGACGGAAGCGACCAAAAGTGGGATTCTTTGGATAAATATTGTTTGGATTTGTAAATAATGTTATTTATTTATTTATTTATTTATTTATTTATTTATTTATTTATTTATTTATTTATTTATTTATTTATTTATTTATTGATGTTTAAGGTGAAATACTTATGCACAGTGGCTAATCGTGACAGTTCTACGGGAGGAGGAAGCTGGAGTATCGACGAGCAACTGTCAGTTCCTCAACATTCTAACTCTGTTCAAGCTCCGCTCAAGTAGAGTTACAGAGGTTGAAGACATGTGCACCATCGACGTTCACTACGCCGTCGGAAGCCAGGCTTTGTCGTTGATGGGGGAAATAGGTACACGCCTCGTATTCAGCCAAAACTCAAGGAGTGTCGCCTTAACCCGTGCGTGAACGTATGTCTCACCGCAACGAACCCGCCCGTTTTCGTTTTTGTTAGGGTGGTTCTTATCCTGAAGGGGTCAATGACTTTTTCCTCGAAAAGCATCAATGAACAGAGGTTCACTGGAAACACAAATTTTAATACATATATATAAAAATGAATATGGTAATTTGTGACTTACATGAAATCCACATGAATAAGAAAACAGAACGTCAATCACACCCCACCCACACAGTTTTTGAGTCAGTTGCTGGCCCTCATTTTCTGTTGTCGCTGGTTTCCCTTCCTGGTCGCTGGTGTATGATCTTTCGTCGCCTTTTACTTCACTCTTTCGCGACTGTCGCACGGCAACTGACATATTGTCATTTTATCGGACGCCATTGGTCTAACAAATGACGGAATGTCACTCTACCACTCGTCGCCTGAGTGCAAGAATGTCCTATGTCCCATGGGGGACATAGGACATTCTAGCACACAGGCGACGTACTGCCGGCGCACGGCCATTAAAGTATTGTCACTTCACTATATCTCATTCCCTCCAACAAGTGACGGAATGTCACTCTACCACTGTCGTTGCACGGCCACTAGCTTATTGTCACTTCACTGGACGCTTTTCACTCAAGCAGTCGCCACCAATAGGGTTAAACGCTCCCCTCCATTTATCTCAGAATAATGTTCATACAGACAAAGCCTACTCAACCTACGTATGGCTTGCCTTCTACAACAGGTAATGCCGTTTACCTAAATGCAATTAGCTCCCTGAACTCGTACTTCGTGTTTCTGATCCTATTCTCATTTATGTCCATCGACTTGGCCAGCGACTGCCCCTATTCTAAATATGAGCTCTATGGCTCCCCTATACTACAACGCGCCTTTACTCCCGCACCGATGCTGCACCTCCTCTGACCTACGGCATGGGAAAACCCATATCCTCTCCTGTGACCCACAGCCTTACACGCCTTCAGACTGGAATGAATTTTTCGAGAAACCCCCCGACGTTTATTTCGATAGCCAGAACATCAACTATATTCTCTATAAAGTTCATTTGAAAGACTCGCATTTCGGTATATCATGACATTCGATGACAGGTTAGATGCGTAATATGGGTGTGTGTCCAGAACATGTGCGATGTGCTGTTTTTTGCAACAATTACCTATTAACTAGCCATCATTGTACATATAATGACTGCAGAGAGCACTGGCTTCCACTACGTTTAATCTCTTACCGCACATCCCATTATGGCGTTAAACAGAAACACGTTAATGGACATAAAATTCCACGCTCATTTAGCAGCGCCTGAGCTATAACTGGTCTGTTTAAGTGGCAAATCGGTTTTCGGGGTCAGCATGTACGCTTTATATTTACCCCAGTGAGAAAGATTATCGAAAATATATACACTTTCAAACAAGAAAATCGCAACTTCAAGCTATCACTTTGGCATACGCCTCATTACACGGCGTCATCGTGCCCCCATGTATGCAACCGGGATAAAGTACCTTGCCCATGGAAGCAAATAATGTTACAGGAATGCCTGTATATTGAAACGTTTGCATGCGCCCATTTCACTCATTGTGTAACATCGAAACATATCTGTGGAAAAAAGTGGAGGGGCACGTGCCGACTGTGCCCCCCCCCCCCCCCCCCCACCCACCGGCTCCGCCACCTCTGCTAATTCTGACAATCGCTCGCCATCAGTGTGGACAAGAACAACAAAAGAAATAGCCCCAGTCACACATTGAGAGATTCGTTCGTAACGATACACAAGAAATCTGAGATGCCGAAACATAAATCAAAGTGAATATTAATAATATAAGCCAGTATGTATAAGATTTAATAGGATTAAGGTCACGGCCCCTACCACGAATTCTCTTACAATCGTAGGAACAAAAGAACATCAGAGATACGGTGTCGTGACCACGCAGCTGCATTTAATGAAACTTAGCACGCTTTATCGTCGCGTGTTGTAATTGAAACCGGATAACAATCCGATTGAACGCGCATGGATAAGAGAGAAATAAATCCCAGTCGTTTTCTATGTTTGCTTTCAATAATCAGAGAGTGTTGACAAGCTGCGATGTCGATTGTGTTCCTTTAATTCCATAATTACATTATTTTTATCCAAAAAATTAACGTTCTGTAAAGTCCATATTCAAGGATTCACAATAATAAAACCCATTTATTATAAGTAATGACCGGTTGAGGATTACTTTTCAAAAGGATGTAATATTGTCAGTATTTTAGAGAATAAGCGCGCAAAATATATAAGTGCACCTTTGGGAGTAATCAGCTCTGTATGAAGTCCAGTTATTCACTTTCGTTTAGAACTGATGGTTTTAAATTATTTACACATAATAGAAATATGATGTGTGTTAGTTTTTCAGCATATATCAGATTATTTTTAACATTATCACTGGGCGACAAAATGTCGCCCGGTAACAGTAATTTTCCCCCAGTAACAGTAATTTTCAAGGTAATAGGCGACAGAACTACACTGCAAAAAATATAGGTTTTCTTTAGAACCAAAACTGGTTCTAATCTTGTCCCTGAGATGGAACCTGTTCTGTTTAAACAGTATTTATTTCAAATCAAATAAATTTATAAAGATTAACATTAAATATTAAGAGAATTAAACATAAATTGAGGGGGTTTCAGCCATAAGTTTAGAGCTTATACGAGGTTGTCTCAAATTATTATTAAGCAAAGGAGATATGAACAGTTGGCATATCGAACCAGTTTTGGTTCTATATAGAACCAAAACTGGTTCGATATGCCAACTGTTCATATCTCCTTTGTTTCAAAATGTTTGGCGACTGCGTTGAATAAGCTCCAAGTTTACTGCTGAATCTATTTCAGTTCATGTAATATTCTGTTAAAATTCATTGCTAATCTTGGTAAATTTATTTGATTTGAAATAAATACTGTTTAAACAGAACTGGTTCCATCTCAGGGACAAGATTAGAACCAGTTTTGGTTCCAAAGAGAACCTATATTTTTTTGCAGTGTAGAAGATGTGTGGCTTAATGCGCTTGAGGAATATGATGAGAGCGATGGCACACTCAGTGCTGAGGTCTTCAAGGTCTATGTAACTGCGTTTTGGGTTGAAGGTGACAGGCAAATGTGGAATCACTATAACATTGAAGGCTCTCGGACCACAAACAATTTAAAAGGGTGGCATAACAAATTGAAGAAAATGGTGCACCACTCTCATCCTAATATCTTTACAGCTGTCAAAATGCTCAAAGAAATTCAGGCCAACATTGAACTTTCCATTATTCAATAAGCTGCAGGATGCGTTAAAGTCCCCAAGAAAAGACGTTATGTTAGAAATGATACTAGATTATGTTCATTAAGAGAGCGTTTTAGACATGGTTAGTTATCGGTGTATGATTATGCAGACAAAACGTCTCAATTGTTACATTAAGAATAATGAATTTTGTCACAATTTTTGTTGTATATTCCAAATTATGCTCATCATGATTTCCCGTGAAGTGAAGTGAATAAAATGTCATGTTTTCGTTAGGGTCCTGCGAATATTCGAGATTCGATTCGATATCGATACCATACGTATGCTTCGAGATCGATCCCGAATCAGTCTCAGGATACGATTTTTTCGAATCTCTCGTACTAACTTCAATTTGTTACATTTCCAACAAAAATAGGATAAAACTGTCATTAGAAAATTCATTCATGTAGGCTCAATTTCTATTTATTTGAGTAATTGACAATGTTTAATTGTTAGGTAAGGTGTGAATTTGGCCCAGAACATTATCCATAGTTTTGGTTTTTGAAGGCTTAACTTGTTACTATTCACGTTCTTAAGAACGTGAATAGTAACAAGTTAGGCCTTCAAAAACTAAAACTATGGACAATAGGCCTAGCTGTTTCAGCGACGGTGCTACAGAGAATATTTAGTTATTGGTGTTTAAGGTGTTCTCTCCGTCGCGTAAGGGTCATCACAGTGTTCCGTAACTTCCGTTTGATGCAATATGAAATAACTTGTCTTTGAATTGAATTGAATTGTTTATTCAACAATATACACGTTACAAATATATAACATTACATGTACATTTATAGTGATATCTAGATTTGTATACAAAACACTAAGTAACATGCATATTGTATGGAGGTAGCATAGCCAGATTGGCTGTCTTCCTGCTACCCACCGAGAAAAAGGTTAAAAAATAAAAATGAAAAGTAGGAACTGAGAATTAAGGAGTCGTTTATAGAGTGTTATTTTGGATGTGAAAAATGGCAGCGATGCGTGGATATATATACATAAATGTGCCATGCACAGGTACTCTATGAAATGCTTGCATTAGTCGACAGAAGTTTTCACCCAGCTAATTATGTTGCAACAGTTGTGCTGTGATGCATTGCCTGTATCAAATGGAAAGGGTAAAGATTACATGTCACATTTTACCAAAAAATACTGTAATTATTTCGCATTTAGTCATTATATCACTGCTCAAATACAACTAGTTAAGATGTAACTAAGCGCGGCAGTCGGAACAAGCAGCGTTTTGGCATCGTACGAAACTGTGATAGGAATCAAGTGCAATTTGGGTAATTTTTTTATAAATAGTGATCTCGACGTAATATTTTTTTATAGAGTTACTCAGGCTATTCCATAATTTTGGAAAAGAATGGAGTGGGAGTTTTTTCGAGAAATCTGATCTTGGGATGCCTCTTCTAACTTAACCTGTTTGTCTGGTTATTCTACTAAGTTCACTGCCATGTATCTGGAAGTGATTAGTAAAGCTTACTGGAAGGTTTTCATTGTGCCAATCATACATAAAAGTATAAGCATTACGTTTGTATAGGTCTGGAAATTTCAATATCCGTTCCTTTTAGAATAGAGGATCTGTGTGCGAGTTAAATTTTCTGTTGTTAATAGTACGTAATGCCCGTTTTTGTAGGAGAAAGAGCTTATTGCTGTTATTGACATGCCCCCATGAGTGGATGCAGTACAACAGGTGACTATGAACAAGATTCGATTCGGGATTCAATTGGATGTCGATATCAAGAGACACGATTCGATTCGAGATTCGATTCGAAAAGAAATTTGTGATTCGCATATCCCTAGTTTTCGTATTCTTGGAAAGATAAATGATAATTCATGTTGTAATAATATCTCAAAATACAATTATAAAGATGACATTTGATTAGGTTTCCTCTAGTACTATCCAATTAAGAACTAGTGGGAGAAACGGGACAAATGAATTAAAATAAGCCTTTTTCGAAACTGCCATCTTGGCTCTTAATCTATGCAAGGTCACAGGTCGGGAGGTGTAAACGTTTCTAGAAAACACGTTGTAAGCAATGGGAGAGAAGAGTGGGTGTCTACGAAGTGCTTCGGACCCCATTTCGTTCATTGGTGCGAATTAAAAAAAACATTTAGCCAAGGATGCCATGTGTTTAAGACAATGACAATATTGTGTGAGAACTTTCATTATTTCGAAATGAGTTCCTATCGACTTAAATGATGTTTGAATGCACATCGTCCCGTGACTCTGTGGCCGTGGGCAATATTTCGACAACTTTCGGGGATTTCCCAGCCGAGAAACTCCGTGCAACGAGTGTTTCCTTGTTGCCACTCAAAACAAGTCCTTGCCACCGTATAAAAGTCTTTAAACCTGCGATATCCCATCGTTTAAAATCATCTAGGGTTGCCACTTCAGTTAATTCGAATTTAAACTTGATATTTCATACAACTAGTTGGCTTGTCTGTCATAGAACTCAACGCGACGAACATGGAAATTGCTTTGTTTACACCCCGCGATCTGTGACCTTGCATTGATTAAAAGCCAAGATGGCAGTTTCGAAAAAGGCTTATTATAAAACTGCCTATAACTGGTCATGCCTGGTGAATCTTTTGTCTTCTGTGTTTTCTTCAGACAATGCTCAGCTTGGGGTAATTAAAAGTGGGAGAAACAGGATAGAACCAAAATGTACAACTCACTGAAAAGGAAAACACTATCCATCAGGCGGAATGTGATTCAACAGGTTATCACTTTATCCACTGCATTTTCTGACAGAGGCAACTATTCTGCGCCGCGAGATTAAGTCAATTACCATTAACTCTTTACCCAACGCAGACGATATCAAAATTTATTATTTCAAATATCATTTTTTTAAATTTTTTCAGAAAAAATTCAACAAAACCATATCATGTGACCCCTCTTTGGAACGAGCTCGACGAGCTCGTTCCAAAGAGGGGTCACATGATATGGTTTTGTTGAAATCTTTCGAAAATTTTTTTTTTTTCAGCTGCTGAATTTGCATCTTACGCGGGCGGATGCGGACGATTCGTTGGGCAAAGGGTTAAACGGGGACGTTGCCAAAGAGGGTCTCCCCCCCCAACGATTCATCAGTTAACAATAGTTGAAAAATGAAAAATTGAAGCCCTAAATTGAAAAAGATGGAAATTTCAGACTTGGTGCTAGTTAGCGGAGTTTTCCGAACATATCTAGATTTTGGCCAAAATATGGAGTTGTTTGAGTGAAAAGTAGTGAAAGTGCTCCAGAATGCTAGAAGCACATATTTGGGTTTCATTCTGGAGTAAAGATAACACAGCTTAAAGGCTTGGTATTCTAAGGATGTGCTTCATGTTATCTTTGACTTGAAGTTATTGCCTCTATGTGGATTTTCCTTGTTATAAGTTACGGAATATCATTTTTTAAAATTTTTTCAGAAAAAATTCAACAAAACCATATCATGTGACCCCTCTTTGGAACGAGCTCGACGAGCTCGTTCCAAAGAGGGGTCACATGATATGGTTTTGTTGAAATCTTTCGAAAATTTTTTTTTTTTCAGCTGCTGAATTTGCATCTTACGCGGGCGGATGCGGACGATTCGTTGGGCAAAGGGTTAAACGGGGACGTTGCCAAAGAGGGTCTCCCCCCCCCCCAACGATTCATCAGTTAACAATAGTTGAAAAATGAAAAATTGAAGCCCTAAATTGAAAAAGATGGAAATTTCAGACTTGATGCTAGTTAGCGAAGTTTTCCGAACATATCTAGATTTTGGCCAAAATATGGAGTTGTTTGAGTGAAAAGTAGTGAAAGTGTTCCAGAATGCTAGAAGCACATATTTGGGTTTCATTCTGGAGTAAAGATAACACAGCTTAAAGGCTTGGTATTCTAAGGATGTGCTTCATGTTATCTTTGACTTGAAGTTATTGCCTCTATGTGGATTTTCCTTGTTATAAGTTACGGGAGAGTGCCTATAGGAGTGTCTCTTGGCGTGCCTGTATGCACTCTCCCATAAATTGTAACAAGGCAAAGACATGTGAACAGTTTTTGACGACAATGATTAATTTTAATAGCGCTCTTCCAGTTGAAACCTGTAGTTGAAGGGGGTTAATGGAATATCCCACTTGTTGAAAATTATGGGGTGGTAACCGAAATTTTGCCAACCGAGGTGGGGTGGTGATTGCAAATGGAAATCTAAAAGTGGACACCCCCCCCCCCCCCCCCCCCCATTCAATACCCCTTAGCAACGTTCCTGCGCCGCTTGAACACAACTAATGCCACCCATAAGTGAAGTGACTTCTCAACTGTCTACCCACCGTATTTTCTATTTGCACTAACTACATGCCCTAAATCCAGAAGGAAGCACTTTCCTTCAGAATGCATAAGTAGTAATGGTAGATCAGACGAGAAACTTTTAAATACCGGAAATATTTTTGTCGAGTAGACTGTTGAAAAAAAAATCTCGAGTGGTTTGTCTGGTAATAGCAAAGAACGTTTTATTGTAGGTTTCTTTCACTTAAAATCCATTGTATTCCATGCCTGTTCTATGAAATTCCCATCTACAGCAATACTAAACCAATCGGACAATGAAAATCTGTTCCGAACATATGTGCGGAACGGAAATCGTTGGCGGACTATTTTTAAATAGAAGCGAAATTTCACTGTAATTTTCTACAAATCGTGCCCCGCAATTGCAATTTGAATCGCTACCAATAGCTAAAATTAGAAACACAGGTTCCCCTCGGAAATTTAGTTGACGATGAAATGTTTTCTTTTTGTTGATAGTTCGCCCGCTGAGTTCCAATGTGTTCTATGTGCCTACTGGCACATAGAACACATTGGAACTCAGTGGACGAGTTATCAAATGAATTGTCATTCTAATAATTGCTTTTATAAATGTGAAGGCGTGTAATAAACACAGAATCACACACTTGTGCCATCTCGGAAGGATAAAACGAGAGGTCTCGAGTTTTATCCTTCCGCGCTGGCACTCGTGCCATATCGATTAACCCATTCACAGGCGTGTGTCCTTCTGTGTATTTCTGACACAATTAACGCGACTTGCATTCGCAAAGTAATATAAGAGGCTGAAATAAAGGAGCAAAACAACTGGAATAATTCCTGAAAGTGTTTTAATAAAAGAACAACATCTCGGTGAAGAATTTCCCAAAACCCGTACACAGAGAACACGCACAAAAACACGAGCGCACCAGTTGGTAGACCACCGGGTGTAGTCCGGTGGTCTATTAGATTTGGGTTTTTTTTAAGAGTTCTGGGGTTTGTTTCTTCTGTGATTTTAAATTTCTGTGAGAAAAAATCCAAACACGTGGTTTTTCGGGTGTAGTCTACTATCCAAGTACAGTACTGTGTTCATAAAGGATAGGGAATTTCTACCGGATCACGTCTGGGTCGCGATATGGGTCGAATAAGAAACCGAAAACGTCGTATCTCAGGAAATATTTTCGTTTGTGTTCAATTAATTAATTGGCTAATCGTGGCTGCAAATGGAGATAGAGTCAAATTTTTTCCGTTGTTAAAACCCACAATGCCCATTTTAGAGGACTTTCACCCCAAGCACTGGTTATTGACCCCTCTACACAATGAGGCCCAGCGAGGGTGAATTTGGTGATTGGTGATGACAGCAGGGTAGCATCACTAAATTTACCCTCTGTGAACCTCAGTCTGAATCAAGGTCTCAGGCCTAAACATAAAGAGGAACTCCGAGGATATATTGGGGGATTCTAGCCCACTGTGTCGGATAGCATCAGCAAATTCCCCCTTGGAGCCTCCATTGCAAATGACATATTGTTATATCCAGGCTTGGCGATTTGGCCTTATCTCACTCTGGTTCGATATTCGATTTTTGAAGGAGTTATGCCCCTTGATGTTGAAAATTTGGTGTTCGGATTTTTCTATTTTCTCATGAACATTTTGACACATCTTTCTAAGAGGGGCGGAAATTTTACCAGTACATGACATTTGTTTGTTGAACTTTCAAATACTGAACTTCTGAGTTTTACCATCCTAAAGAATGTGAGCGAATGTATTTACAGGGAGAATAAGTAATAATTTTATCCGGCAGCCCTAAAGAGCTGGAGGATTAAATTATCGCTTATCGTTCTTACCGATTTGGTGGGTGAGTATAGTGTCAACTTTTCATCAAATGCAGCAGGTCTTCTGTTGGCAAAGTTTGTTTTTTTTTGCATATAGGAATTGAAAGGGGGTTCCTGTCACTTTAACGGAGTCAGGGCCGTCGATGGGGCGGGGAAGCGGTGTAGTAACCCCGGGGCAGGTATTGTTGGGGGCCCGCTCACAGGCACCCTTTGGGCGGGCCTCTTAAGTTGGGAACCGTCGCTAAGACAGCTTGTGTAGTGTACATACAGTCTTCGTATGAAAACAAACCACCATGTTATTGTCTGCGGCGGAAAATTAAGGCAACCTTGTCATTTCACAACTAAAGAACGAATTTTTCCCGGGGTAGGCCCTCCGTACTCCCGCCTACGGGAGGGGATACCATCTCTCATTCTAGCCACCATCTCTTTCTTAGCGACTCGAATGATGTGATCGCATCATTTGAGCCCCTTCGTCAAAGCTGTCCAACGGCCCGATATTCCTCTAGATGCCTCTGATCGGAGTATGAATGTAGGGTGGGTGTGTTAATGAGGGATGGGAGTGTTAAGTTTTGTATGAAGTGCGTAGCACTTCATACAAAACTTAACACTCCCATCCCCCATTCATACACCGACAAAGCGACCGATAATTCATTTCAATTCTCATAATTTAACTTAGAGTAGTTACATAGGTTATAATGTATCCCGAGGCGGTCAAACTTTCCTCACTTTATACGATGTAAATATCAAAGGAATAGGTATACTGTGGTCTTTGAGTCAGCTTCTGTGTAGACGACAGACAGTCTCAAATACTCGAGAGAAAAACTCGAGTGAGCAACTAAGTGAATACTAATTTGAAAATTCGTTGATCAATAACATGATAAATCTAACCTTGCTCCGATTTAATACCAGTCCAATAGTCATTAGAAAATATCGAATGATATTTTGTGGTAACAGGTGAATGGATTAATTGCACCTTTAATCACGCCTACCATTTTTTTCGACAGATTGGCGCGGAGAAAGCAAAAAGTATTCATACAATAGCAAATTGATTATCGAGTTATGCAAAACGCATCTAGACCAATCAAATCCAAACAAATGTGATTGAAGAAAATAAAATTATGATGGGTTGAAATGGTTAACACAGTATGGGATTTTGCCACCTATTTGTATACCGGGTTTCATTATATTATAGTGGGCGGTTGTTTCGAGAATATTCGACCTTTGATTTTCGTCGGGAGAAGATGCATAAAAAGGAGTGATAATGCTAAACCATACAGTTGCAAGTGAATATGCATATAATTTATACCTAATTAGATAGTTGTGTCATACATATGAATCTATATATTAACATCCTCTTGCTGTGGAAGGTATTTAGGATAACAGCACACACTGAGATAGATAATTCCATGTGGCAAAAAGTGAGTACGTCGAAATACATACCATTGATGGATCAACAAACACATGCTGCATATCGAAAGATGCGCATTTTCTGTATGTACGAGTGGAGGGGATTATGTATTAACGTTTGTATGCATAAGGAATGCAGCATGGCTCTTCAAATTGGTCGAACGATTGCTTCAGTTATTTATCGTTCGCTCCCAAAAGAAATACGGCGATCTGAAGACAGACATAGAACACCACTCCGTTCAGCATGTTAGTTCTCGAAGTTTATACTTATTCAAAGAAACCGATTTTAGAATGATTTGTCTTTTGATTGCATCAGCACTGTGTGAATCGTGTGATAAACAGAGTACGTGGTAATTTTTCATTAAAATAAAACTGCTTTTATTGATTTTCATAACCCTTTCTACCTGAAGCTCAAAAGAGTCAATTTATGGTGAAAACAGTCTCTATGGCTCACATGATCTGATAGATCTCTGTTATGAGCGATGTAATTGTTTGGAGTCCCCCGTGAAAACCAGGCAAGTGAAACAATGCCTGTTTACCGTGGAAACGCTTTATGTTTCAGCGGCGGCGGAGCCAGGGGGCACGTGCCCTTTGTGTTTCAGCGGCGGCGGAGCCAGGGGGCACGTGCTCTCCATTTTCCCACAGATATGTTTCGCAGTTACACGACGAGTTAAAATGGGCGCATGCAAACTTGTCAATACACGGGTATTCTGTAACATTATTTGCAAATACAAACAATATTTAGCCAAAGAATTCCACTTTCCGTCGATCCGGTCCGTTTCTTCTATTTAAAGCATCTTCCAACCCGAAGGCTTGCCTTCGGGTTGGAAGGTGGCGTGAAGTAGAAGAAACGGACAGGGCAGTGACCACACAGCGGTATTTTGCCTGCATTTCTAGCTCTTGATGGAGTGGAATGTGATAGTGCGGCAAGGAAAATCTCTTGGACCAAAATGTACGCAAATACTGCTAAACGGATTCATTCTGGAAAATTTATTTATTTATTTATTATGGTTTAACGACACATTAACAGCCAACGTGTCGGTGACAGTTTTACGGGTGTGGGAAGCCGGAGAACCCGGAGAGAACCACCGAGCAACGACGGGCAGCTGCCAGCTCCCCAACATCGTAACTCCGCACTGCAGCACAGGCAGGGTGAGATTGGTTGAAGACATGCGCAACATCGACGTGCAGTACGTCTTAGTACACGGCGTCATCGTGCCCCCATGTGGACAATCGGGGTGAAGTAACTTGCCCAAGGATACAACGCGGGAGTCCGAATCGGTTACTCAGACGGTCACCCATCCAAGGACTAACCGGGCACGACGTTGCTTAACTTCGACGATCTTTCGAGAACCGGTTACCGCAACGCCAACGCCACCCCCCCCCCCCACCCTCTCCCCGAAAGAAATACGGCGATCCTTTCTCTACTAGCATACATTTCTAGCTCTTGATGGAGTGGAATGTGATTGTGCGGCAAAGAGAATCTCTTGGACCAAAATGTACGCAAATACTGCTAAACGGATTCATTCTAGAAAATAATAAGAGACTGTTCGGACACCTCGAGAGCTTTCCCCGACCGAGGATCGATCCCGTGAGCTCTGACATGAGAGACCAGCGCACTTATCCACCCAGCCACTACTCTCGTGCAGCTTTTTCAATTCCAGAGGTGAAAGCTGCCGGACAGTATAAATTAGACATTGTTTATTTTGTTGTTTTGTGATTTCGTGGCTAATTCTGAGCATCACCATTCATTAAGCTCAATTAATGTGATTTCGTAGCAAATTCTGATCATCACCATTCATTAAGCTCAATTTACAGGCATGCTGAAAATAGCTTGCCTATAGAAAATAGACAGACTTTCGTCATACAGCACACATTAATAATGGCAGAAACTCTTGCAAAAAGTCTACCAAAGTTTTCTCGTTCGATCAAGCTGGAACTGATAAAGAAATGGTTGAACATATCAGTATTACTTTTTCGATGGAAGGGTCTGATAGTTACCTCTGGCACCGGTTACCAGATTACATTTCACCAGTAAAACAGAACAGGGGCGGCGGAAGCTCGATAAAAGTGGAGGGGTACAAATGCTCAATGCTTCAATGGTTCGACCCCCGTGTGAAAAAGGTTACAATCAAATATCTGAAAAGGTACCATGACTCGCTAAAGTCTCTCGTTCAGACGAATATGCCGCTGTGTGGTCACTGCCCTGCCCGTTTCTTCTACTTCACACCATCTTTCAACCCGAAGGCAAGCCTTCGGGTTGGAAGATGCTTGAAATAGAAGAAACGGACTGGAGCGACGGAAAGTGGAATTCTTTGGCTAAATAGTGTTTGGATTTGCAAATAATATTACAGAATACCCGTGTATTGACAAGTTTGCTGCATCCATTTTAACTCGTCGTGTAACTGCGAAACATATCTGTGGGAAAATGGAGAGCACGTGCCCCCTGGCTCCGCCGCCGCTGAAACACAAAGGGCACGTGCCCCCTGGCTCCGCCGCCGCTGAAACATAAAGCGTTTCCACGGTAAACAGGCATTGTTTCACTTGCCTGGTTTTCCCGGGGGACTCCAAACAATTATATTGCTCATAACAGAGATCTATCTGATCATGTGAGCCATAGAGACTGTTTTCACCATAAATACTGCGAAACATATCTGTGGGAAAAAATGGAGGGCACGTGCCCCCTGGCTCCGCCGCCTCTGAAACACTACGCGTTTCCGCGGTAAACAGGCATTGTTTCACTTGCCTGGTTTCCACGGGGCATTCCAAACAATTACATCGCTCATAACGGAGATCTATCTAATCATGTGAGCCATAGAGACTGTTTTCACCATAAACTGACTCTTTTGAGCTTCAGGCAGAAAAAGGATATCAAATTCAGTAAAAGCAGTCTTATTTTAATGAAAAAGTACCACGTACGCTGTTTATCGCACGATTCACTCAGTGTTGATGCAATCAAGACAAATTATTCTAAAATCGGTTTCTTTGAATAACTGTAAACTTCGAGAACTAACAGGCTGAACGGAGTGGTGGGTCGGCCAATAATTCTATGTCTGTCTCCAGAGGACAATATCTTGTAGTGTTAAACAAAGCGTACACCTTTGATATAGTTTTAACAAACAGAAATTTCTAAGTTATTGTGAAATCCATGTGTACTTCAAATTAAATTCTCGGAAAAACTTAGCACATTCAAGGGAGGTAATATTCTTGACACTCCTTTTGAACGATTATTCATTTATTTATTTATTGGTGTTAAAGGTCTCATACTTATGCACCACGGCTAATCATGACCATGACCGTTTTACGGGTAGAGGAAGCCGGAGTACCCGGAGAGAACCCGGAGAGAACCCGGAGAGAACCACCGAGCAACGACGAGCAGCTGCCAGCTCCCCAACATCGTAACTCCACACTGTAGCACAGGCAGGGTTAGATTGGTTGAAGACACCATCGACGTGCAATACGCCATAGTACACGGCGTCATAATGCCCCCATGCGGACAATCGGGGTTAAGTGCCTTGCCCAAGGACACAACGCGGGAGTCTGAATCGATCGCTCAGACGGTCACCCATCCGAGGACTAACCGGGCTCGATGTTGCTTAGTTTCGTTGATCTGACGAGAACCGGTTACCGCAACGCCACCGCGCCCCCTTTTTGAACGATTGTCATTGCTGGTAATGTTGTGTTTTTAAACGGTGAAAATTGCAATGCAAACAAATCCAATTAATTACTATAATTGCCATAGAGCCGATGGGAGAAAAATTTCCCAAATTGACTTTAATAGCAGAGAATAAAGAAAAATGCCTACTGGGCAAAAAGCCTGACTCATAATAACCAATGGAATGCAGTTTTCAGCCAATTCTAACTCCAAAAATCGGTGTCTTACAATAAAGATTCACAGACAAAGTTTCAGCCTATGGACCTCAGGGTCCAACCCGGAGGTCCGTGGGCTGAAACTTTGGATTTGTACATTTATTTTCCATAGAATCCGAGTTATTTGTAAATGGGAAGTATAGTCCATGCAGAGATCGTTGGTTATCACCTGCGGTATTTTCAACGAAATGGGCGGATCATTACTTTCAATTATTAACGAAGTGTTTATAAATGTTAAAAACTGTCCGCTAAATGCATAATTATTGAAATAATTACATAATTTGGTTCTTAATTCTCCATTAAATTGTACAAGCATCCATTAATTTACACCAGTCGTAGTTTTTTCTACAGTATTCAAATTTTCAGAAAATTTAGAAAGTTTTTCTTGCAATTCTTCACTTATCGTGAGAGATGAACAGCTGTGGGCTGATAATTATTTTTATTTTGTTATTATCTTTGATGTTTGAAAATAATCGACTGCTGTTATTTATTTTTAATTTTGTGTATTCCATAAAAACTGTTGTTTGTGGGTGACTAACTCAAAAGCTCAATGTGTAGCGTTGTTTTCCCGTAGATACACAGATGGGAGTGAATGATGCTTTCCTAGGGGAACGCGGGGGAATGTCGTTCCCTACTTCTGAGGGGAAACTCCGTTCCCCTACAACTACAAGACCTGAGATAGCTTGATCTTCACAAATATGCAACACAGCGAGATGTCGTGCTTAACCCATTATAGTTGTGTGTAGCTCACAGCCTTGCAAGATAACAATTGAAGGGTTCTGAGTACTAAATATTCAAAATTTGCCAGGTGTGAACCCCACTTTAGTACTACGAGAGGGAGGAGGGGGGACTCTCTCGCAACGACGCGTCCGGTGTGCGTCCATCGCCAGCTTTGAACGGTTGCGCAGCACGCTGAGATGAAAGACGCGAGCCGTCCAACCATTTCTTAATTTCGGAAAACATCACTGGTGGAAGTGCTGGAGAGATCAACAAATCTTTTGGCTCTTATTGTTGAACTTTTTAAAAAAAAATAACTTCCTTCTCTTAATTATGAGAGGCGAAAATGGATGTGGAATAACCTGCAGCAATATATATCCATCATCCATTGGTTCAGAAAAAAATGAATTTTGGTTCTTACAGTTTATCGAATAAGTTCTTGTTTCTGATGAATAAAAAATATTTAAAAGCACAAAAGTAATTAGTCTCATGGTAGATATAGACAGAACGCGATGTGTGTTTGAATCGGTGAGTGTTTTACATAACTCGTTGGAATGGCGTGGCGTAATCATATTTCACTCGAGCCATAACGAGTTGGAATGGCATAGTCATATTTCGCGAGAGCCATGGGCTCGAGCGAAATATGATTACGCCATTCCAACGAGTTATGTAAAACACTCACCGATTCAAACACACGTCGCGTTCTGTGTTTATTACACAACCCATGCATTAAAATTCATTTGAATAGACAAATTTTAATTCCGATGTTTAAACCCAAAAGTGAAGAGTCCATTTGTTTTGACTGAAGCTGTACTAATCAAATGGATCGATAAAAAATCAAAACAACCTTTTCGGATCCAGTGTTTGTTGAAATTCGTATCGCTGTTTCTCTTCGACTGGTGCCCATTCACGCCTACCCATTTGGTGGCTATTACTGTTAGTAAAAATATAAGTACAAATTTGTGCAGATTTGCAAAGCAGTTGGGAGAAACATTTTTAAAAAAAGTTCGAAGCATGTCATAATGTATTAAGATTTACCAAAATAAAGTTGAACAATTTAATTATAATTGGATCCACAAAACGAGATGAACCGACTTTGCTTTGGACGTTTTCATTTTCACGCTATGCGACAGACGGCCCATAAGTGTATAACGAAATTTGGAAACTTTTCGAAGCGTAACTTATGACTCGATGGGAAAGGAACTAGTATGAACGGTGCTGGGAAAAAAAGTCCCGGCTTGTACACCACCCATTGAATACAGACTCATTTATTTCATAGCGGCCATTCCGTTAAATACAAGGGTTTAAAGTTGAATGGATGTGTAATAAAAAAGCATTCAGCATAATACCGGAATTGAGGAAATGCATTTTTTGAATTTAAAATTCTCCAGAGTGTATGATCCTACACGCTGAAATAAATGCAGCCAGAACAGTCCTAGAATCCAGAAAGTGGCAAACAGGATGCCAAAATCTCACGAGACATACTGCGCAGAAACAAATGCAGTCAGACATGCGTTCAGTTTGCAGATCATGGCCTCATTGATTTAGAAAATGAAATAAAAATGGCCATCGAAATGTATATTTAACCCTGGAACATATGTATTCAACAAATAAAACTTAACCTAACAAAAATGTTGACAAAGCTTTGGACACCTTTTTCGGGCCGACATCAATGATTATCAGTCACACGGACTAAACCATTTCGCAGCCTAACCGAGAGACGCCAATGATCATTGCGCTGATAATCACTGGTGGTAGTCTGATGGACGTCGTGGTGCCAGGCCTGAAAATAAGCAGTCTGACATTTGCAGAATGAGGTCCTCAGAGGGTGAATCTGATGATGCTATCCCATACAGTGGACCAGTTTATCCTCTGGGTACCTCTTTCTGTTTAGTTTTGAGACCCTGATTCAGACTGAGGTCACAGCGGGTAAATTTAGCGATGCTACCCTGCTATTCAGGGTAGCACCACTAAATTCACTCTCTGTGGACCTCATTTTGCAGATGACAGTCTGCATATTTTCTGGCTTGCGTGGTGCCAGAGAATATCGCTCTTCCTCGTCTTCTTTCTTTTTTTATTTTTTAAGTTATTTATTTATTCATTTACTTATTTATTTGGGGTTGACGATACATTCGACAGCCAGTATCACCTCATGTCGGACAGCTTTGCGGGTGGAGGAAGCCGGAGTACCCCGGAGAGTACCGTCGAACCACGGCGAGCATCTGTCAGATTCCCCAACGTACTAACTCCGGACACCAGGTTAGCGTTGGTTGAAGACAAGTGTACCATTATACGCCTTAGTACACAGCACTACCGTGCCTCCACGGTTGCAATCGGGATTAAGTTACTTGTCCAAGGACATAACGCAGTTACCCCTGGTCAGGATCGAACAGTGGGCCTCTCGATTTGAAGTCCGATTCTCCAACCACTGAGTCACCGCGCTCCCCTTCTCCCAAGATTCCTTCACACGTAAAACTCCCCCACAGGATATGACACTGGCTGCTGAAAATGTCGTTAAACACCAAAACTAACTAAATTGTGAATAAACGGTCGCAGTTTTAAAATACAAAAATGCTTGCAAACAGGGGTCAGCACTATAAAACGTTTACAATTGTATTTTTTTAAGTGTGAACATCAATCACGGAAATGAATAATTGGTATTATTTGAAATGACGTAGGAATTTATCTATATGTAAAGTTAAACTGCCACTTCCTTTGAAATGCCACGGACAGGGTGATACGCTTTCATTTACGGTGGGTACATGTTTCGCGGGTCGACCTCTCGGAATGAATGGGCGTGTATGGTATTTACAATTCTAACATGTATGGCCCTGAAGCCTTGTATCCAGAAAGATGCAACCGCATTGAAACGGCAGGCATGTAAATCTTCTTTTCTTTTTTTTTTCATTGAAGGTGTATCTTCCACTACATGAAGATTACCTCAGATTCTCTAACCATGCTGTGGAATTCAATATAATGCAGAGAATTTTTCCACTTTGAAACTTAATACATTGGATGAAGTTTAAATTTACTTTTATTTCTAATTTTCTTCATACCCTCTGACGATTAATTTATATTGTTTTTCATATGTCTCAAAAGACTTCACGGCTGTGTTTCATGCTATTTTACACATTTGAATCAATTTCATGTATTATTTGTTAACTGGTAGAGTGCTAAGCTTTCCTGACTACAAAATTTTGTTCATCATAAATTGCTCTGTTGCACTTGAATGGATAGTGCCTGAAGGCACTATCCATTCAGGTGTAACAGAGCAATTTATGATGAACAACGCTTTTTAGTAAAGTCCATTTTGGGGCTTCCAGCACTCTACAGTTAAGATGCATAGTTGTGCTTACGAATGGTCGGGGTGTTGGGTGGGGGGAGGGGGGAGGTGTGCGGGGAGGGGTTGGGTGGTTTTGTGTGTGCGAATGATTTGAAAATTATGTATATATTATACATAGAATTTTATATCGTTTTTCAAGTGTCTCATAAGCCTTCACGGCTGGGTTTCATGCTACTTTACTCATCTGTATCAATGTAATGTATTTTTTCTGTAAAGATGTATAGAAAGGTGACACTATAATAAAATAATTTACTACTACTACATTAATAGTACTTTCAGTATTTGATACCCTGGGGGCGCGGTGGCTCAGTAGGTAGAGGTGCAGGCTGCAAGCCGAGAGGTCCTCGGTTCGAATCCCACCTGCGGCAACCGCGTTGTGTCCTTGGGCAAGACACTTCACCCCGCTTGCCTACATGGTGGCACGATGACGCTGTGTACTAAGGCGTACTGCACGTCGATGGTGCGCATGTCTTCAACCAATCTAACCCTGCCTGTGTCGCGGTGCAGAGTTCAGAGTTACGATGTTGGGGAGCTGACAGCTGCTCGTCGTTGCTCGGCGGTTCTCTCCGGGTACTCCGGCTTCCTCCACCCGTAAAACTGTCACCGACATGATATGACCCTGGCTGTTAATGTGTCGTTAAACCCAAATAAAAAAAAAAAAAATTGATACCCTAATAAATGTATACATGTAGTTACCATCCCGTCCTCTATATCTGTAAATGATTCACGAGTGGAAACGACCATGTAAAAACTTATAGCTTACTGTCGGATCCACAAACACTTGATTGTTATTGAATGTAACTCATCGAAATTGGAAATAAATACTGTTTAAACTAAATGCCAGTTATTCATTTCAGTCATTTATTGAAATAAATATTCCGAAAAATACAGCTGTAAAAGTTTTAAAGTATTGGCCCCAGGATGCACGGAAAGCCGAAACCATTTTTTCTGTATCAAATGTTAGTGAACATGAAAGGGGCGTTCTCACTTTGCCAGCAGGTATTGTTCTAGTGTATAACGCCAGGAATTTAACCAATTCAGTCTTGTTTGACAGAGCTCACCGAGCTCTGTCAAACAAAATTGAATTGGTTAAATTCCCAGTTCCATTATGGAAGAACATTGATACTTGAAATATCAATGGCATCAGAATGCAGAGGATTAATAATTGACACAATAGAGATTTGAAGTATGGACTGCACTATATTTCTATACACATTTTGCGCTTGTATACATGACATACCAATTAATATATAGACAATAAACATATAGTGTGTTTTTATATCTGTGTTATACAACGAGTTGAAATATGGTTTATTTTTTCGAGGCTTCGCCGAGAAAAAATAAACCATATTTCAACGAGTTGTATAACACAGATATAAAAACACACTATATGTTTATTGTTTTTATCTGATAACACACAGACACCCGTCTCGTGCGTCTACCCGACTTATATATGCTTCCCACGGGCCTCCAAAGAAAACCAGTCTACGAGACAAAAGAAATAGGACAAGACGCATAGAGTTGTGTCCCTTACATTACAAAATCGATGACGGCGATTGTAAAGTGCGATTGCACTTCTAGCATCATGTAACTGCGCTGGAACAAAATAAATTTCAACTATTTTATTAACAGTAACAAAACGCTGTTTCAGTAGAGTTATTCTTTTTTTGACATAGTTCCAGTTTTCTTCCGTGTTTTATGCTGTAGTCCCAATATAACAAATAATTTTGCGTTTGTTTACAATTTTTACGAAGTGTTTTTTTTTTCAGGTAGAGCAGACGAACTTTTAATTAGCGCAGTTCCGCGAGTACTTTTGATCGAGGCCGTGACTATAAATAGTTCGCAGTCGCCGCATACTAATTACTATTAACATTCAAGTAATTTCTACAATGTTTTGAAGCAAAATTTTAGGTTTCCTTTATTGAAGCAAAATAAATAAGAAATGACACCATCAGAGGATTTTGACAAAGTGCAATAAGCGTACAATTAAAACCTGCCCTGTGATTTAACGATGTTTCATGAATGAATGAATGAAAATGGAATTGAAAGAGGTCAGAGGTCGTTCGCATGAATTATAATTATATACAACACCCGTTGTACGGTATATACTTCAAGTATATACAACGGTTGTTATACTCAATGGTTATCAGATAAATTTATTTATAAATATCGTCCCTTCAGTGCAACAATGCGTCATCTGCAATGCTAAGGCATTGCAGATAGCGCTTTGTGCACAAGAGACGATATATTGCTGAATTTAAAATTTTAAACTTTATTTTATAACGCAATTGTGAATTTAACCAATGCACTCCATTTTTGACAGACAGTGCGAGATTTTGCACTGCTGAAATTTAAATGTTAGACCTCATGTAAACAGATCTTTGTAATGATTGTTCTGATTTGTGATCGAAAATTGATGTCAGCTGAGTAAGTTTTCACATTTGTATTTACCAGCTCATTATCAGTTATCGCCGATTCGCAGTAAACACTGCTAACAAACAGAGGACAAACGATTGTAAATATCTATCACCAATGCTGATGCAGTCTATAGCAAAGGTGTGAAACTCTCTTATTCCATCTTGCTGGCAAAGTGAGAATATACCACATGAAACTCTAACGTTTAGTCTCCAATTTGAAATTTCCTCTGTAAAAGAAATGAAATTTGATTTTTTCTGCGTCATATCATATTTATGGACGTTTTCATGAACAACATGATGAAAACCCTCATTATAGATATTTTTATTGATCTTGGATATTTATTTCGGTCAATTGAGGTGTTAGAGTTCGTACACTAAACTTCCCTCTTATACCATGTCCACAAGTGGTGTTACGTGGAGTAATTGTTGAGTACCATTTTATGTTCGTATGTTCGAGGTATTTTCAATATTCTAATAATAAGAATATGTATATATAGTAAGCTATAACAGATTCCAATATTGGTGATTTCATAAATGTTCGGTTAACCATCTCTCCAACGAACAACCATAAGCAGGCTTGAAGCTACATGGTGGTCGGGGCGGTCCGCAACCTAAGACACTGTCGGAAAGTTTTGTTGTCCGTCAGATAAATTGATTATTGCTCAGACACCAGTATTTTATTACACACTAATTCAACTTTAAATCCTTGCATTTAACGGAATAGCCGCTATGACGTAAATGATTCTGTATTCAATGGGTGATGTGCAAGCCGGAACTTTTTCCCCAGCACAGTTCATACTAGTTCCTTTCCAATCGAGTCATTAGTTACACTTCGAAAAGTTTCCAAATTTCGTTATACAATTATCAACAGTCAGTCGCATAGTGTGAAAATAAAAACGTCCAAAGCAAAATAAAGTCGGTTCACAAAAAATTAGTTAACCAAAAATGAGATAATATTTAAAAAAAACCCCAATCATTTCCAACCAGAACATTAACCCAGTCCCGTGACCGACTCGTTTTTTGGATCCGTTATATCTAAATTGGTCAACTTTATTTCGGTAAATCTTCGTACATCTTAATTGCTTCGAACTTCTTTTAAAAATGTTTCTCCCAGCTGTTTTGAAAATCTCCACAAATTTGTACTTATATTTTTACTAACAGTGATAGTCAACAAATGGGTAGGCGTGAATGGGCACCAGCCGAAGAGAAACAGCGATACGAATTTCAACAAACACTGGTTCCGAAAAGATTGTTTTGATTTTTTATCGATCCATTTGATTAGTACAGCTTCAGTCAAAACAAACAGACTCTTCACCTTTGGGTTTAAACATCGGAATTAAAATTTGTCTATTTAAATGAATTTTAATGCATGGTTGTGTAATAAACACAGAACGCGATGTGTGTTTGAATCGGTGGGTGTTTTACATAACGAGATGGAATGGCGTAGTCATATTTCGCGCGAGCCGTAGGCTCGAGCGAAATATGATTACGCCATTCCATCTCGTTATGTAAAACACCCACCGATTGAAACACACATCGCGTTCTGTCTATTTACGACAAAGTCAATCAATAGGATAAGCTAGACGGTGTCATCTGTATGCAAGGCACACTATATTATATCCCCGCATTAGCATTCTTTATTATTAGTTAATGCTTGACACAGACACAAATGAAAGGGTATTATATAAAATCGGAAACCCTTATCCACATCTATTATAGGAACGCACTTTCAATGTTTTGAATTAAACCCCTTTGGAGCCTTCAGCAGGAAACGGATTCTCTAATGACAAATGTGTCGCTATGGATGCCGCACGCAGTCGAATGAAAAATCCGAAACTTTTATTCATATCTAGAGACCCCACCGGAACATATTAACACATTTTCAACATTTCGAATTAACACCGCTAGGAGCCTTTTGCCGCAAACCGATAGTTTAACGACAAAATTGGAACGACGGGAGCCACATTGGGCCGGATCAAAACTTCTATACCTTTATGCACAACTATAAACCCTATATCTGTACACATGAACACACTTTAGGCATTTCGTTTTAAAACCCCTTGGAGCCTTTTGCCGGGAACTAATTCTCCCGTGACAAAAGTGGTGCTACGGGTGCTACACGGTGCCGAATAAAAAACCCGAAACCTTTATGCACATCTAGAGACCCTACTGGAACATAGGAACAAACTTTCAACAGTTCAATTTAAAGGCCTTATGGATTCTCTAACGACGAAAGAGGCGCTATGAGCACCAAATGGGGCCGAATTAAAAATCCAAAACCTTTATGCACATCTACTCATCCTAAAGGAATGTATGAACACACTTTCAATGTTTCGAATTAAAACCCCTAGGTGCCTTTCGCCGGAAATCGATTCTCTAACGACAAAAGTGGTGCATCGGGTGCCACACGGGGACGAATAAAAAATCCGAAACTTTTATGCACATCTAGACACCCCAATAGAACATATGGACGCACTTTCAACATTTCGAATTAAAACGCCTTGGAGCCTTCCACCGGAAACCGATTTTATAACAATAAAAGTGGTTCCACTGGAACCATTTGCTGAAATTACAGAGACTGAAGTGTTGCTTACTAATATGTTCGTAACACATAGAAAAAACCGAACCGACACCGAGGTTTTTCCTGAATTCGAACCGAAATCGAAACCGAATCTAAACAATCGAAACCACCGAGCTCTATTTGATCCTGTGATCACAAAATGGCCCCATTCGCAATCACAACGTCATTAAATAGAGACGCACTTCAAGCACATTCCCAAAATAAATTTCTGCGAAATCAAGACCACATCAATAAAAAAAAATGAAAAAGTATTTCAAACTCCGTTTTCTCACATATCATTTGTACAAGTGACCAGGCCTGAAAATAAGCAGTCTGACATTTGCAGAATGAGGTCCCCAGAGGGTGAATTTGATGGTGATATCCCATACAGTGGGCCAATTTATCCTCTGGGTACCTCTTTCTGTTCAGTTTTGAGACCCCGATTCAGACCGAGATTCACAGAGGGGGAATTCAGTGATGCTACCCTGCTGTGCAGGGTAGCATCATTAAATTCACCCTCTGAGGACCTCATTTTGCAGATGGCAGTCTGCTTATTTTCTGGTTTGCGGGTGACGTTCTACACTGTACCGGGAAGGAAAAGGTACAGGGAATTTCAGCCGGATCGTGACCCAGTCGCAATCCAGTCTACATTCTTTCTCTTCCATTGTAATCTCAGTACTATTTCCCACATCTTCCGAACGACCCAGTACCAACGAGAAACCGTAAGATACATTTTTGTAGCAAATACTAACTTTTTTTATTTATTCAAGACATTTTGGCAAGATTCGATCACTCGCCCTTTTTGGTAATGGGTTAACATCTGACTGAATTTTCCAAGGAATCTCTACATATTTTTAGGCGAACCTGGCCTGCTTTCTTACTTATAGTATTCTTCTGGAATTCTGGAATCAAATGCACGGTATCTCCCAATACATTACAATAAATTATTTTACCAATTTAAGTTCCATTGATTTTGCGTTGATTATTCATTAAAACTCTAAGGAGAGGAATTATGTTAGTGGGTCAGAAAACGAATCGGCAAAACAGATTTATTGGGACAGACTTCCTTGTTTACTTTTAAAAGACAGAGACACTTCCAAGTGGCACGGGAAGAGTGGGGTGCGCATGGCCCCATACCTTTTTTCAACGGAAATGCTACACGATTGCATAAGTTCATTTTTCTACAATATTCAAATATATCAATATACAGATATTCATGTGATACATTATTTGCAAATAAAATCAAATTTAGTCGCTTTTGGCTGATGAATTCAGCCTCTCAGGTCTATTTTACGTTTAAACGGAAAGGTTCACGGTTCGATCCTCGACAGGGGTAACAACGTTGTATCCTTGAGCAAGGCATTTTATTCCGATTGCCCATGTGGGGCACGATGGCGCTGTGTACTAAGACGTACTTCACGTCAATGGTGGACTTGTCTTCAACCAATGCTAACCCTAGTTGAGCGGAGTTAGTACATTGAAGAGTTCGACAGTTACTCTCCCCTGCTAGGTGGTTCTTTCCGGGTACTCTGGGTACCTCCACCCGTAAAACTGTCCGACACATGGCGACCGTACCTATCGAAAGTGTCGTTAAACTCCAATAAAATCATTTTTTTAAAAAGAGATACAGTCAAAACTAGAAGTCCTGTCACGAACTGTGCACTTATCTAGGCTTAATTGCGCGTAGGCATTGCGCGCAATTGCCATATCGAAAGGCATCTAAAGCACGGCAGGTTCTCCTGATTACTCATAGCAAACACAGGCAATGTTTCCGCCAATGGACCTCCGGAAGCATTGCTTATGCACAGGCCATATGTACAGAATGTGATAGCCTTACTATGGTCATAACGCTTAGATTAACGCGCAGATCGACGTACTATTTGTGCGCATTTCATGACAGGACTTCTAGTTTTAACTGTAATGTATTCTTGGTCAATGATACAGCGTTTCGAGACCGGAATAGGGCGTATTTAAAGTAGTTCGGCGCATTTTTTGATGATACATTTGTTAACCAATGAATATCAAACAAGGCCTGTTTTATTCTAACACGAGCGTGTCAACAATTTTTAATCAATTCGTTGTTTTTTAAGTCGCCGAAATAAGAACGATAATTGTTCGCCTCAGCTATCAATCACGGGACCCTACTTGGAAGGAGATCATACGTTAACAATAATTAAATATCTCGTATTAAGACAGACCACGACGAGGGTGAAGTACGGGAGACAGGAATCAAGACAAATATCACCACTGGCGTTCTGTTTACATTCTGTCTTGCCACTACTTTGTGCCGAAGCCTTTCATTCACGTCAGACCGCTAATCAGATGAGTAACGACCAATCGGATCCATTCTGACATGACGTCCTTAGATGGAGCTGTATAAACATTTCACCGTCGTACAGTTGAAACTAGAAGTCACGTGACTGTATTATGCAATATTTTGATGTAATAGCGCGCTGAGTACGTGGACTTTCGTCCCTGTCAAACGGCACCATTAGCGTAACTTAATTCTTGCAGAGTACAATTCTGTACTAGTAAATAGAGATCACTAACATCATGCCTAAACTCTTTTGGGATACATACATATTATCACCACAGTGTGTGTCTGATCAAGTCGAGTTGTAGGAACAGAACAGTATTTCGACGAGCCCGTTAGGGCGAGTCGAAATGCGATTCTGTGCCTACAGCGAGACTTGATCAGAATTTCCGGAGACACTCTCTGTGGTAATGATAAATTTATCTCACAATATTGACCATAAAATGTGTTATAAAACTATTTTAAGAGGAAATTTTTCATTTGCCTTATCGATGGAAAGACGCAAATTGAAAAATAGAATAGCGTTCATTGATCTCCATATTGAGGTCAGTGATGACGTTACACTTCAGAGAAAATTACGTCACTGGAATTCACTTTACTGAATACTGTCTTGCGAAGTGGAGCAACTGTGTGTTTCGTCAACGTGAATTTGGTTGTTACTTTTGCACTAATTTCTAGTGAATTAAATATCCCTCTTGGTGTAAAAATGTATTATATTTTAAAATATGCCGTTCATCGTTTATTGAGGTGGAGTTTTCCACATTTCATAGCGAAAGATAATCCTTTAACTTCAAGAGAGAAGCCTCGACTCGAGCGTTCAGGAAAATCCCAATAATAGGCTACAAACCTAGTTGGCAGATACAGTGTCATATAAGGCTCAGAGAAAATATTAGGTTCGGCTTCGCCTCACCTAATATTGTTTTCTCTGAAGGGAAAAACACGAAGCGATCTAAAAATGATATTAATGCCGTTGTTTTGGCAACAGCAGAATCACGCGTTTGTATCAGGGGCCCTCGATACGGATTCGGAACAAGGGCCCAGATACATTAAACTTTAGTTGGTAACAGTGCAAAACGCCCCGATTGTGAGATGAAATTCTATACTAGTAAATATTTTATCTCACGTGACCTTCTGGGCTCCTGATTGGACGAATGCTGCACCCCTATTTCGTGTAGTTTGCATCCACAGAACTGACCAGGCACTACACCCAGGCACTACACGTTTTCTATTTTTAGCACACTACTATATCAGTTTTCTTTTAATACTGGGCGAATAAAACTAATCAGGCTAAATTTAAATATCGATTCACAGAGGCACAACATCCACAAAACGACCCGGAAAGAAATCATTGTGGAAAAATGTATCGCTTTTCCACTGTTGAAGTCACATTTTTCGAGGCGTTCATTTTATTCCTTGAGAAGATGACCCATATCTCGTATCGAAGAGAATGATCCATACCTGGGTCCAACTTGCATGAGAACGCGTCCGGATATGAAAAATCGTTTGTTTCGCTGCTCATATTATTTCGCTATTTAATTGTATGTTTTGGGCAGTAAACGAATAAATAATGGAATTCAATTGAATCTTCGGAGTTTGTATCCCGTGCTGGCCCATTCGGTAATGTATATGTGTGGCAAATGTGTGGAAATTATCAAACTGCGTTGTTAAATTTCAAAAATTTTAGTTTTCATTCGCGAGTTGCGCGATTCTAGAATACACAGTTCCGTTTGGGGGAAATGTTTTGTTTACCCTTGCCGACCGATTCAAAATCTGTCTTCTGCTTATATCAATAATCCAAGTTAGCCGTGTTTTGGAAGAAGAAAATGTTTTTTTAAAAACTACATGGTATTTTTTCTGTATAATGCTGGTTGGTAGGGCTGCTACGTTGGTAATAGATTAACAAATCGGACAGATGTTTTTCTTGATGGGTGTTCGATATAATATAAGGATTAGTGCATGGCTTGGAGTTGACTACGCCCATATAGTGCCCAGGGAGGTGGTGTAGTTCCCACCTCACTGGGCACTATATGGGCGCAGTCAACTCCAAGCCATGCACTATTCCTCAAATAGAGATCATTAACATCATTCCTAAACTCTGTTGGAATACATGTACATATTATTACGAAAATAGATATTAAAATTCGACTGGACAGAATGGAGAGAGTGGAGTACTACTTAATCGCGGAACCATATATTGTCCACTCGAAAAGAATTTATAATTATTCATATCAGCACAGGAAACGCTTGCAGACTTTCATCACATGGACGACCGGATGGAACCTTGTGGTCCATGTGATGTAAGTTTGCAACTGCTTCTTGTGTTCTGTCTCAGAAGTTGTAAATAAAATCTAAGTGAAAAATCTATCCCACTGCGATTTAGTGGTAACCACCCTCCACATATTGCAGTCTCGATATTTTCTTCCTATTTGATCGGTTCAGTTCGTGATTTCACTACCGACCTCGCCAACAGCGTATTCGTTTTATTATACGCTAGCCTGTGAATTATAGCAAACTATATATAAAAGATATTTCTCGATATCCATCGACTAGATGGATATCGAGAAACATCCCTCAACAGCTTTCTAATTGACGTCAGACGTCGCCTTGAAGGAACAATCCGCTGATCTTTGTTATTGTTTTGAAACGTACGCATTTGGAGTCGAATTGGGCTGAATATTTCTTTTTTTCTATATTATATTTTAGAATGTCTGTATGTATGTATGTCTGTCCGCTATAGAAACGAATATGGGGCCACCCCGAGTGTCCAAAATGAGTCTACTAGGAGTACGTTTTTTATGGTGGAGGTCATCGTCAGGATTAAAAAGTGTGTGGGGGTGGAGGTATAGGGGGCACCAACAGTTATGACCAAAATTTTTTTACCGATATATGTCTTCAAAGGGGTCTACTAGGAGTACGTTTGTATCAGGAATCTAATGGTGAAGTTTAAAAAATATCGGGGTGAGGGTGTAGAAGGACACCAAAAGTTATGACCAAAATTTTTCTCACCGATATAGGTCTTCAAAAGGGTCTTCTAGGGGTGCTTTTTTTATCAGGAATCTAATGGTGAGGTTTAAAAAAAGTACCGGGGTGGGGTGGGGGTGAAGTGGGGCACCAACAGTTATAATACTCTCCTCAGCCCGAGCAACGCCGGGTAACCCAGCTAGTTGTACATATGATAAAAATAAATCTACTCTATTTTAGTCAGTATCGGGAATTATCTCATGAGTGTTGATCTGGAAGTTTTATTTTTCATGAGCGCTTGCGCAAGTCAAAAATAATGTTTTAGGTCCACACGATGAATTTTTTCAGTAGCTTCCTAAATGACGTTACGCTTTGGCGCATGACGTCGCCTTGACTGAACGATCAGCTGATCGTTGTTATTGTTTTGAAACGGACGTGTTTGCAATGAAATTGGGCCGAATACTGCGCAAAATGTCACGTAGCATATAATAAAAACAAAATCTACACTCTTTTAGTGAATATCGGGAATTATCTCATTCCTATGGACATGAAAGTATTATTTTTCACTCGAGCAAAGGGCGCACGAAAAGCACAACTTTCAGGTCCACACTCATGAGATAATTCTCGATATTCATTAAAACAGCGTAAATATCCTTTATTTATTTAATGCTCAGGCATCAATTCACGCTGAAAAATTAAGTCATATTCCCCTGTCGGTCGGCAAAACGAAATATCAAAATGATATTTAGAAATCGATATTTCATCGTAGGTTCGGATGACGAATCACATGTACTTTAAACGAGTCAGCACATCAGTAATGAATTCCAGAGTCCCAAATACAAACGAATTCGAATAATTGATAGTGACAGTGACTAAATCAATTCATTAAATCAGCGGTTTCAAAGTTTGACTTTCTCATTCACCTTCCAGCGAAAAGCCGAAATCACTTTCAAATTTCTTCAGTTCAACTTCACACGTCTTCAGTGCATTGAGTTCAAAAAAAAATAAAATGACGTGTCTTGTTATTGAAAATAAGAAAGTGGTGTTTTTTGTTATTGTTCTATTTCTTCGAAACACATTGCGATTATTTCAATTCGCCAGCCTTGGTAAATCGTAAAGTTAGGGGAGAAATAAGACGGGACTACTTTTTGTGCGGATATTCACACATTCCAATGGTTGGAGTTTGGTTGTTGTAATTTTTGTATGGACGCCGGTTCGGCACATAAATTTTGCGCCTTAATGGCAAATAAAGGCCACAAATTGGAGAGTTTGTAGTCGTAGAGCATTAAATAAAAAGAAAATTCACGAAAATTTGATGAATACCGAAAATATCTCGTGAGTGGCTACAAGAAATATGAGGATCTTCACTCGCGACTGCGTCGCTCGTGAAGATCCTCATATTTCTTTGTAGCCACTCACGAGATATTTTCGGTATTCATCAAATTTTCGTGAATATCCTCTATTTATTTTGCTTTGCACAGCGCAAACGCTCTTGTGTTTTTCAGACTACGTCATTCTTCTGCAGTAAGGTGCGTATGAACTAACGAGCATTTTCTGAGCTAATTGTGACAGGACTTCTAGTTTCAACTGTACCTTACACAGACTTAAACACAATCAAAGGCCGCTGTGTTGCACACTGCATACGACGCAGACAATGGAAAGAATGAATAAAGACGCAGTCAATGGTTTTCTTTCCACTTTACAATTTAGAAGCGGTTTAAATATCTATAATTTTAACGTGAAAATGAGACATTAATTCAAAATATTCAGAGGACTGTCAGAAGTTAACCCTTTGAACACTGGTGGTATCTTCCATGCCATTAAATGACAGAAATTGGAAGAGTCCATTCCATTATTTGGGGGTAGAGCAATTGATATTTTCAACGTGCAGCCTACATGCTGCACGTTGAAAATATTAATTGTTCTACCACACATGTTCACTTAGTAGCCACCCTACTTAATAAAATTATGACGTATCGTGTTTCTGGGCCAGAAAAGCGGCCTATCCAGTTGAAAGAGTTAATAACATCTACTCATTAATTACATTTCTCATGCAACGAATCGATATATCAAAATTATTAACCATGACTGTTTGTATATTATATCAGTGTAATGAGTAACAGTCTTTGATTTACAGTATGGCATGTATTGCTGACTTCACACTATGGCTACTCTGCGAAGTGAAAAGAAATATCGTTTGATATATATAGTACGCTAACAACAACAGCAGACCGAGAATTTCGACCGGATCGTGACTGGGTTGCGCTCCGGTCGAAATTCTCGGCCCTCTTTACTCCCAACAATTCTCTATAATCCCAACTTTCTTTTGAAGCGATAACATTGAATCTCAGATGTTATTTTCGTTTGTTATTCTCGAATAGGTCTTGATTTCTGTGGAACTAAAACTCATTTTCGCAACGTAGAGTGCATGAGATGTCATTGGAACTGTCGGGGACGTCCCCGGTTGTCGGCATTTTCCGTTTCATTTAATGAGAATGAATCTTGAAAGTGTCCACGATTGTAGGTGATTTTACAACCCCCATCCTCCCCTACAATATACGCCATTACTCGGGCTTTATATAGTTAGATTAGATTTTTTCCCATAAAAAAGGTGCGCGCATACAATGCTTTCATACGCCTCGTTTGCGAATTTCAAATCGCACTTGAGACACTGAACGCATTAGATGTTTTAGAATAAAATAATCCGTTGCATTAGTGTAGTAAGTAGTAGTAGTGTAGTAAATGCTAATCTTGGTAAATTTATTTGATTTGAAATAAATACTGTTTAAACAGAACTGGTTCAATCTCAGGGACAAGATAGAACCAGTTTGGGTTCTAAAAAGAACCTTCATTTTTTGCAGTGTACGCAGCTGAATATCTTTAGACACTAGAAGAGGTTACTGAATACCGTTTTTAGACAGAAGAAAGAACCTTATGGAAATAAACTAAAGATATATTCAGTAACACGACTGTTTGCTATTTTCTCCAGCCTTCGCGTTCAATATTAACCCTGTGAGTCCGAAGGACCGTTTTTCCGGTCTTGGAAGAAGATGCATCATAATTTCATTTAGTGGGATTGATTTTAAGTGCATGGTAGACCAATCAATATTTTCAACGTACAGCCCCAGGGCTGCACGTTGAAAATATTGATTAATGTAACCCAAATAATGAATACGGACTGTTCCAATTGCTGCCATTCAACTAACACGAAAGGTCCCACCAGGGTTCACAGATGAAAAAGAAAATTAGATTGGTCCATGAACATGAATAAGAAAAAAGGGTCTTATTATTCCATTATCAACTAACAGTTTCACAAAGCGATAGCACATTCAGTTTACTCAACCGTTTTTCCCAAAGCGTACGCTATGAAAGTCTGGAATATGTTTGTTCGATATTAACTATAAAAAATGCTATATTCTCTGATGCCATACAAATGGTGCAGAGAGTGAAAACAGAATATGGTTAGGCTGGGATTATTCTTGCATCCAAAGCAAATGCGATTCAATACGTCTCGGAAAAGCCTTGATAAACACTTATATGGTAATGCCGGCAGTATACTTAAACACCGATCAATGTGGGACAATCTTACACGTTTCAGATTCAGCTTTGGATCGATCCAACTATGCATACCAATTAATACACCAGATTCCTCTTCCGATTCAGCCTGATAAAAGTGTTCTGATGTAAGGCCATTTTTGTACCATGCAAGATAATACAAGGTTGTTTCTTGGTTAGTTCATATCGGTCAATATGTCAGCCCAAGGTAACTTCATATCAGCCTGAGACCGAAGATCGATGGCTGGTGTGAAGTTACCGAGGGCTTATATCAAGGAAAATAGGTAACTTCATATCAGCCTGTAACCGAAGGTCGAACGCTGATGTGAAGTTATCGAGGGCTGATATCTCGGAAAAGAGGTAACTTCATATCAGCCTGTAACCGAAGGTCGAACGCTGATGTGAAGTTACCGAGGGCTGATATCTCGGAAAAGAGGTAACTTCATATCAATCTGAGACTGAAGATCGATGGCTGATGTAAAGTTACCGAGGGTGATATATCGGAAAAGAGGTAACTTCATATCAGCCTGTAACCGAAGGTCGAACGCTGATGTGAAGTTACCAAGGGCTGATATCTCGGAAAAGAGGTAACTTCATATCAATCTGAGACTGAAGATCGATGGCTGATGTAAAGTTACCGAGGGTGATATATCGGAAAGAGGTAACTTCATATCAGCCTGTAACCGAAGGTCGAACGCTGATGTGAAGTTACCAAGGGCTGATATCTCGGAAAAGAGGTAACTTCATATCAGTCTGAGACTGAAGATCGATGGCTGGTGTGAAGTTACCGAGGATGCTATATCGGAAAAGAGGTAACTTCATATCAGCCTGTAACCGAAGGTCGAACGCTGCTGTGGAGTTACCGAGGGCTGATATCTCGGAAAAGAGGTAACTTCATATCAGCCTGAGACTGAAGATCGATGGCTGATGTGAAGTTACCGAGGATGATATATCGGAAAAGAGGTAACTTCATATCAGCCTGTAACCGAAGGTCGAACGCTGATGTGAAGTTACGGAGGGCTCACATCTCGGCCGATATGAAACTAATCAAGTAATAACATCTTTATTTATTAAACCCAAACAAATACTTACAAAATGTTATCAAATCTGTTATATTTTCTGGCAGTGTTACTGTTTCTCATTCTTTCCACAATGTCCGAAGTTTTCTCTTAACCCAGTTCAGTTATCCGAACGTCTCCGGGCGACCTTACACTGTTAGCGCATTAACTTGAACAAACGTTCTCCGATTTGACTAATATTCGCCATACAGGTCTTTTGCAATAATATCTCAAGCGAGGTCGAAAACTGGCACAGCAAGATTTTTCGTTACAGAATTATGTGCTTTAATTAGTCAACTTTTACTAATTTTGAGCTCGTTAGCACAACTTGAACATACATTCTCCGATTTGTCTAATATATGCCATTCTGGTCTAATATTTGCCATACTACAGTAACATCTCAAGCGAGTTCGAAAACTGGCCGTGTCCGATGCCTTTACTGATTTGTAATAGAGAGTGCATGAAGAAAGTACCACAACTCAATGCCTGCATCTCCGATGTGCACCTCTTGCTGTCTCTCTTGTTTGTAATAAGGTACTTTCTTAAACGACTAGATTTGTTACTTGGACCTGTGCCCCGCACACAGTCGGTCATACAAAGATATGTCTTTAATATCCGATTCGGGATGTAAGGGGAGGGGCGGGGTAGAGAGTGCATGGAGAAAGTACCACAATTCAATGCCTGCATCTCCGATGTGCACCTCTTGCTGTCTCTCTTGTTTGTAATAAGGTACTTTCTTAAACGACTAGATTTGTTACTTGGACCTGTGCCCCGCACACAGTCGGTCATACAAAGATATGTCTTTAATATCCGATTCGGGATGTAAGGGGAGGGGCGGGGTAGAGAGTGCATGGAGAAAGTACCACAACTCAATGCCTGCATCTCCGATGTGCACCTCTTGCTGTCTCTCTTGTTTGTAATAAGGTACTTTCTTAAACGACTAGATTTGTTACTTGGACCTGTGCCCCGCACACAGTCGGTATACCAAAGAGGTGTCTTTAATATCCGATTCGGGATGTTAGGGGAGGGGTTGGGGGGGGGGGGGGGGTGGTAGCATTACCAATTTGGATTACTGGTATGGTAGTTTTTAATTGCATGCAGATTTTCTTGATTCATCAAAACATTTCCAATTTTTTCAACTTTCATCCTGACTGACCAGTATTTCAAATACACCATCAAGGCATGCCTTCGACGAAGGCATGCCTTGATGATGTAATTGTATTCGAGTCAATCCAGTCTTCAACTGACTGTTTAATATTTGAGCTACATCATCAAGGAATGCCTTCGACTTGTATGCAAGTCATTCGGAACTTTAGCCATCACAGTCGGGAGTAATCAGCTTCAAACTCCCAACCGGTCATCCCGCGACGCACCTAAGCATATGCCTGAAATGTATTTATTTATTGGAGTTTAACGACACTTTCGACAGCCAGGTCACCTAGTGTCAGACAGTTTTACGGGTGGAGAAAGCCGGTGTACACAGAGAGAATCACTGAGCAACGGCGAGCAACTGGCAAACTCCTCAACGTACCAACTCCACAGGAGCAGGGTTAGCATTGGTTGAAGACAGGTGTACCATCGAATCGCATTACACCTTAGTACAAACGCCACCGGGCCCACATTTGGGCAATCGAGATCAAGTGCTTTGTCCAAGTACACAATACAGTTACCCCTGGCGGGGATCGAACCGTGGATCTCTCCGAGTGAAGTTCGATGCAGCAACCACTGAGCCACCGCGCCACCTTATGGAATGTAAATACGTACGATCAAAGATTCTCATAAACCTTTATGATTTATTATTTATTGATGTTTAAGGTCACAAATTTATGCACAATGGCTAATCATGACCGTGACAGTTTTACGGGTGGGGGAAGCCGGAGTACCCGGAGAGAACCACCGAGCAACGACGAGCAGCTGCCAGCTCCCCAACATCGTAACTCCGCACTGCGGCACAGGGAGGGTTAGATTGGTTGAAGGCATGCGTACCATCGACGTGCAGTACGCCTTAGAACATGGCGTCATCGTTCCCCCACGCGGGCAATGGAGATGAAGTATCTTGCCCAAGGACACAACGCGGTTGCCGCAGGTGGGATTCGAACCGAGGACCTCTCGACTTGCAGCCTGCACCTCTACCAACTGAGCCACCGCGAAACCTTTATGAATAAATGTTTTTGACAATGCTTACGGCCAAGAAAATAACAGGTCAATAATGCTAATGATATAGAAAAAAATGATGTCATCGGATTCTTTTCTATATTATGTGAGTTACTCTTGGTTGCACGCCGTGTTAATCACTTCAATGCGGCACTCATAAATATTTGCGTAAACGAAAGACAAACACACAAGGAGCTTCAGTAGTAATTTAATCCCACAGCCCTATGGGGCTGTGGGATTGAATTACTACTGAAACTTCCATAAAATACAAAATACATTCGCTCATTTGGTTTTAAATAATATTTTGTTGAACAATTCCTGAATTCTCTTGAAAGGTTTACAATCTTTGATATTTAAAATTAAATATGAGATGGGAACGTTTTACAAGGATGGGAAATTCAAATCAAATTCATCGAAAGATGTTGTGTGGAAAAGTGTTTATTTCTCAAGTTTCATAAATATGTTGGGGTAGGGGGAGGGGAAGCGTCTCTCAAACAGGCCACCAGGCCAAACCGGACCGGCCAGTCTAGAGATTGTTAAATACTATTGGTCAAACATGTTTTTTTACTTGGGAGAGCCTTAGTGTTATTTTGGTCGTCGAGTGTGTCAAAAGCAATATTCCTAACTTTTGTTAAAACTTAATTGCCACTGTCATTATATGGAGCACTGCTAAGATACAAGTAAAAAAGGCCTCTGGAAAAGAGGGGAGTGGGGGGGGGGGGGGGGGTGTTGTTCAATATGACATTGAGATCAAGATAAAATGCTGAAGGAAAGATTTGCTATGACGGAGAAGTTTTCAATCTGACATCGCTGACTCATATCGTCATGCAAATCGACTTTCGACAAAGTTACCTCCCTCAAAGTTATCAGACGAGGAAGGAAGGTCAAATTAAGAAGAAGTAAGTAATCGTTGAAATTTACCATGGCAACAGCAGGAATCAAGCCAACTTTTCGTATAAATAGCGCATTAAACTTCAATGTCTGGAACACTCTATGGCCCATTAGTTAACGCATTAAACGTCAATGCCTGGAACACTCGATGGCCCATTATTTATCGCATTAAACTTCAATGTCTGGTGTCGGAAACTGGGGCTTTGTCGTTGCTGGGGGAAATAGATAGGTTTACGCCGCGTATAAAGCCAAAACTCAAGGAGTGTTGTCTGAACCCGTGCGTGAACGTATGTCTCGCCGTAACACATAATAATAGTCAAACGTCCAAACTAAATTGGAATAAAAGTTTATACCATGCTCATCTATGTTGAATTTTAGCTTTTAACCCCAATGCCGGTGTAAAACTTCTCCTGCGGTTGAAACGTTTTCAATGGGAATTCCATTTCAAAAATTTATAGTAGGATTTGCCGACCTCGATACATTCACACTTCGAAATGTTTCATTCAAACATACGAAGTTTTGCGGTACTATCTACTACGTGCAATGACTTGTGAAGCTTAAAATACCTACAATTAAATATTTAATCTAAAAGTTAATAATTGTTAATAATAATTTGACTGAAAAGCAAGGTAAATGCAATCAATTTTGATGATGTGTCTAAGTGCCAATCAATTAATTACGTGCAACAGGAAGTACTGCCCACCGACGCAGATGTAAACAAAACAAACCAATGTGTTCGCTCACTTGCTCATCAAACATATCGTGTTTTGTTCATTTTTAAGTGACAAAGTCGATTTTTTATCAAAAGCATGGTATAATTAAAAGAAATAGGTACTTGGGCCGGTAATCAAATTTACACCACTCGTAGAATAAGGGTTTTAACCACTCGACAGAGCCTCGTGATTAAAACTCGTATTCCACTCGTGATTTACTGACCGCAGTACCCATTTATTGTATATGCAAACACCAGCTTCTGTATTTTTATACTACTTGGAAGCAAAATGACTGAAGTTTGTGAAAATAGGCGCACATCGATTATACAAGTTCATTAACATTTCGAAATTTCAATTTTTATATGAAATTCTCATACCCCGAATGTTAAAGTTATTGACAGCCTTAGAAAAATAAGGGGAGCTAACTTTCCTGTAAACATTTTCCAACGACGGAAATTGTCAACCGTGAGTGGCTGCTGCACAAAGTTCGTTCTGTGCCCCGAGTCATGCAATCAGTGGAAGCGCAGCCGCATTTATCATAGATTGGAATAGAGTTATCTGGGCACATTCTCGCCGTCAGCTTCTGTATTTTTATACCACTCTACAGGAAAATACCTGAAGTTTGTGAAATGATGCGCATATCGATGATACAAATTCCCTTTAACAGTTCGAAATTTCAATTCTTACTTGAAATTTAAATACCCTTAGTGTTAAATTTAATGACGGCTTTATAAATTAAAGGGAGCTAACTTTTCTGTAAATCTATTCCAGGACGAAAATTGTCATCGATCAGTGCTGGCAATGAACAAAATTGACGGGTGCAGTTTTAAGCTCCCGCGAAATAAGAGACGGGAGTAAATTGCACCCGTAAAATGTTAAGATATGAATTTTCGAGGGAATACTTTCTCCAAACACCAGAAACCTTGAGCATTTGAACCCGATCGGCCGCTTTTCCAGCCAGGAACATGATACGTCATAACTTCATTAAATAGGATGGCTGTTCAGAAAAATGTGTGGGGTAGACCAATCAGTATTTTCAACCTGCAGCCCTGAGGCTCCACGTTGAAAATATCCATCGGTCTATTTCAAATAATGAATATGGACTCTTCTAATTGCTGCCATTGAACTGGCATGGAAGATACCACTAGTGTTCAAAGGGTTAATGTATAAGGAATTGCAGAATTATGACAGTAACTTGCCACTGGCCACAGTGTGATGCTTTCTCAAAACAGCACATATTTGTTTGCCCTCACAGTATATTTAGTGCTCTCTTAGTGTTAAAATTACTGACAGCTTTAGGAAAATAATGGGAGTTAACTTTTCTGTAAATCTCTTCTAATGGCAAAAGTTGTCAGCCATGACTATATTGGCCGCGTAGTGGCAAGGTGTTACAGCACGGGACAGGTTATTTACATTAATAAAACACCCCCAAATCGATTGATTACTATTACGTAATGGAACTCATATGGTATGGATTTAAACGTTGGGTCGTTTTCTGCTCTGTCGAGCAAATAAAAATATGGAATATCGCAGAAAAGGAATCAATTTAGTTTCCCCAAACATGTGCATATTTCACCGTGTTTCAACTGCGTATCAATATCCACTCCAATATTGTATTGTCATTTTCTGAACTCAACTCATGTGGTATAGATTTAAATGGCGACATGTTTTCAGTTTTGGCGAGCAAAAAAACAAGATATGCAATATCGTTGAAATGGAATCTGTATAGTTTTTGATATGGAACCATTTTGAACTCTTCTTCTTTCATCATAGAAATTCGATAACATTTCGAAATTTAAATGTTTGGTATGAAATTCCCACACCCACAGACTTAGGTTTACTGACAGCATCAGGGAATTAAGGGGAGCTAACTTTCCTTAAATCACTTTCAATGACAAAAAAAAATGCCAACCTTGAGTATTGGGTGTGCTTGGTATTGTTCAGTCGCCGTGGATTGGTCGTAATCCACGCGTGGGCAGTGATGTCCGCGCATGCGTACTAGGTAATACAAATCTTCATCAGCAACATTCTAATTAATGAAGCTTCAGCAACATTCATTAATTAAATGGGCAATGATTATTCCTATAATTAGTGTTTCGAATCTAATATTTATCATATTACTCGTCCGTTTTGTTCACTTTAAAACATTTGATATTTTGTTTTCATATTAATCAGTGATTAATAAAGCCTTCCGTCCGTTTCATTGGTCAATTTCAAAACTAGACAATTTGATTGGCTGAACAAAATAAAACTGGGCCACATTTTCATAATTGGCATAATTAGAGTTGGGGGCTTTCATTGGTCGATTTCAAAACTGGACAATTTGATTGGCTAAACAAAATACAACTGGGTTACATTTGCATAATTTCAGTAGGGAGAATTTACGTTATCTGTCCTATTTAGGGTGGGTTATATTGTATTAATCATTTACTTACAAGAAAAACGCCATTCGTGTTTTTGTATTTTCACTTTTTGCTTCCAAAACATAGGTTATGACCCCTCATTGGAACGAGCTCGACGAGCTCGTTCCAATGAGGGGTCATAACCTATGTTTTGGAAGCAAAAAGTGAAAATTTTTAGTTATACGAGGATGTTTTTTTCCAAGAGGCGTCTGCAACTCAAGTTAGGTGATGGGTTAAAAAGTCATACTGAGTGGCTAATTTGTGCGTATGTGTGTCAAATGATAAATAGAACATGAAATGAGTGTTTTTCTCATATAATATTTATGAAACTCGTCCGAATTTTCCGTTTGAGCTCGCCAGAGGCTCGCCAAGACGGAAAATTCTTAGACTCGTTTCATAAATATTATATGAGAAAAACACTCATTCCATATCCTCTATTTATTGCATCCGTGGAAATATTGCCCACCCGAGGAAAGCGGCCAGTGTTCGGTGGCCCTACTGTAGGTAATAAACATTAACGATATAACTTTTTTTTTAAATGTATTCATCTTCTTACAAAAGCGAACTCTCGCCACCATTCAAACCTATCACGAGAATGATTAAAGACCTCACATGAACTCTGTGTTCCACAAACGATGTAAGTGCAGGCAAAAAAAAGTTCGATCTTTTCCCTAAAGATTAGACAGTCTGGAAAATATGTTAATAATTTCTTTTATTCCAAATAAAGGGTTGTATATGATTTACGAATCACCTTATAACATGTAGATCTGCGTTCTGCACAGCACAAAATGTCGCGGATGTTATCGTAAATAATGGAGAAACCCCAGAGGTGAACAAAAAAAAAACCGCGATGAAATAGCGGCTAACCGAAGTGTTATTTTCATGGCCGATGTATTATTTTTTTCACATTCACGCAACGCACGCGATAACAAAATTTCTTATTTTAATTATTGTTTTCTTAGGTTTTTCCAAAAGAATCGACCAATCGTATCATGTGACCCTCGTTGGAACGAGCTCGACGAGGTCGTTGCAATAAGGAGGTCACATAAATCGTCCCCTGAGTTCCAATGTGTTCTATGTGCCAGTAGGCACATAGAACACATTGAAACTCAGTGGACGAAATAACTGTCCAGTTTGTATCTTACGCGGGAAGATATCCCCATGGGAACCCCGGGAAGTGGGGCAATTCTTTACTGGAATTATTTATTTATTTATTTATTTATTTATTTATTAGGGTTTAACGACATTTCAACAGCCATGGTCATATCGGGTCGGTGACAGTTTTACGGGTGGAGGAAGCCGGAATACCCGGAGAGAATCATCGAGCAACGGCAAGCATCTGCTGCCAGCTCCCCAACATCGTAACTCCGCACTGCAGCACAGGCAGGGTTAGCCTGGTTGAAGACATACGTAGCAGCGGCGACGTGTAGTACGCCTCAGTGCACGGCACTAGTCATCGCCCCCCCCCCCCCCCCCCCCCTATGTGGACATTCGGGGTTAAGCGCCTTGCCCAAGGACACAACGCGGGAATCCGAACCGCTTTACTGGTAAATAGGACCGGAAACCATCTTCTGGGGTGGAGGTCTTCTGGAGTGGGCAGTATGGTTATAACCGACTGGCAAAACTTGACTTTATTCCGATGTTGAGATGATTAGCTATTGATGCTGAAAGTGACATGGTAAAGGCTGTTACTGCTAAAACGGTAACCACACGAAGTAGTAACCCCGAATACCTGAATGGTATCGCCCAGAATATAATTTACATGCAGTTAAATGGCTCCATCCACTCTCCCCTCCCTTCCTTCTCATACCCCTCAAATCGCTCCCTCTCTTTCTCCTCGCTCTCTCCCCCTCCCATCTCCCTCTTTCTATCTCTCTCCCCTCTCCCGTCTCTCCTTCTCCCCCATTTCCCTACCACCTCATCTCCTTTCCATCCCATTCCCTCCGATCTCCCGCTTTCTTTCTCTCCCCTCCTCCTCTCCCCTCTCTTCGTCACTATATCTCTCTTTCCATCTCCTCTCCCTCAGCTTCTCCATCTCCCTCTCCCTGCCCATTCAATCCCCCTCTCTCTCAGCCTCAGAAAACGTTCGTAACCGACTAGCGCTATTCACAAAAATTGACATTACAATATATGTTTTTCCTTTTTTTGTCTGAAAACAAGGTTTTTGACCACAAACTGTGCATCTGATAGAATAATGAACATTTTTAGTTATTCACGAAGGTTTCGTCCTTTATTCGAGTAGGGTATAGTACTCAAATCCATCCGCTAGACGACATGCCAAGACGGCTGTTGGGGTGTGAAGAGCTGTGGCACCCGTATACACTTCCCGGGGATTTTTGTTGTTGTTGTTGTTTACATGGGTTTACCAAATATTTTCAGTATAGAGGGTCATATCGTGTCGGATGGAGGAAGGTACAGTAACCCGAATGTACCATGGAGCAACGGCGAATAACTGTGCAACTCTCACGGGAAGATTTAGCATTGGTTTCCAGACAGGTGTACCGCCGTCGCCTTAGTACACAGCGACACCATTGTGCCCAATCTTGTCCAATATATTTACTATACGTAGGTTCCAGGGGTGCACTCCACCCGTGGAGTACGCCCCTGGAACATACGTATAGTAAATCAATAAGCTGCAGATGAGAACAGGCAGCTATAGAGCAGACAAAGTGAAAATCGACACTATATTATCAAAGGATATCCGCTCTTATACAAATCCTCTACTGAATAAACATCCTACAATATTATTATACAACGCGAAGGTTATTCCAAACACACATTTCGTGAAGCGAAATAGGGAATAAAATTGATCAAACACAAAGCATACGACCAATTTGTCACATACAATAACATTGATTGAGGAACGATAATGACATTGGTAACTTCGGTCCGTGTTCTCATTGGCGCACATACACAGGCACGCATACTGGAATACTATCTCCTGGATTGCGCTCCGTTTTACAGTTGTGCTTGGAGAAAATGTTCACCTTTTATCGAATTGCTACGGGATGAACTCCAAACATCACTCTTCAACAGGAATTAACAGCGCGTCTTAAAGAATATCAATTCTGGGAAGCTTTCAGTATTTTGAAAGGATCGATCTTCAGACATGGCGCTCGGAATAAACTGCCATTGCTATTCGGGCTACAACGTCGCGTCAGACAGGAACGGGGTTGTACAGGGCTTCCTTGCGAAAACCAAGATAATTGCAGCGTTCTGATTGGCTGAGCCGCTTAAAATGTTTCGTTCTCATTCGTGACTCCAACGGAAACAGTTACTTCGGACGTTTGATCATTGCTAGAAATATCAAACACGTTTGATATTAAGAACATTTGTTCTGAACAACTGTTTTCTCTTCTCTGTTAGATTTTTTACTGAAAAACATTGATCCAACCAAATGTCCCAAAATGTAAATAAATTACATCCCTGCAAGCTGCAACATTTTAAGTAACTGAGATGAACTGATGTTAACATATACGTCGCCTGAGTTTTAGAATGTCCTATGTCCCCTATGGGACATAGGACATTCTAAACCTCGGGCGACGAATAGTTTGCGGCTCGGTGCTTGTGTTCAGCCGAATCGCGAAGCGTCGAGATTAAACATACGCTCAGAGTCGCAATCCTCGGACCATGTACCGTCAATTCATCACAATAACGTATGTCTTCCAATAAGACCTTATCCATAGCCCAAAGACAACGTCGGGAAATGAACAAGGCAACTTTTAACGATAACAAGTTTCGAGAATTTTAAACCTCTCGTGTACCCCATAACTTCACTGGACAAATTAACAAATAATCAAAGGTCGAGGTCACGCCATCTTAGTTCAAATCAAGTTAAGTGATTTGCAATTTAAACAACACTTCATTCGGAATGTCGACTACCTACCGAGGGGTACCCTAAGCAAACTTGGGCTGGGGAGTAATGAAATATAAAAGGACGCCGGATAAAGCTGAGTGGTCCAGAAGCGCGGCTGTCTACTGTCCTGAAAGTGTCGGCAGCGATGTATATCTACTTATGTTTGTCCATTGGTGTTTAACGACACTTTCAATATCTAGAGTCATATCGTGTGAGACAATTTAGGAATGGATGAAGCCGTAGTGCCAGAGAGAACCACCGGGTCACGTCGAGTAACAGTTACACTCTCCATCCTAATAACTCGGCATTTGGACATTTAGCACCGTTTGAAAACAAGTGCACCGTCGTAGTCCCTAAGCCTTCGTGCACATCGCCGTCATGCTCTCCCGTAGACAACCGGGAAGGGGTGGCGGTGGTGTTTGCGAAAGTTCACAAAGCAGATAACACGGGAGAGGGATTGAACTTTCGACGTACATCTCACGTCCAATGCTCTAACCAAATTGCGTTCATATTCATTCAACACATTTTATTTGGGTTGGTTTGGTAAAGCGAAGTGGTCAACAAGACGTGAGTTACCGAAGATTTACGGAACACCGCCGGTTATATACACCCTAAAATCAGTTGGGTTAAACATCACCCTAAATCAACTGGACTGAGTGAATATGAACCCAATTGGGTTCATATTCACTCAGCCCAGTTGATTTGGGTTAATTTTTAACCCAACTGATTTTAGGGTGTATTTGTTTCAGATATTTCTCGCTTAAATTCAATAGCATTGCTGAATAAGGCCATATTTGGATTTGATAACCAGCTTCGTGCACGATCCTGCGAGTTTTAATTTTCTGTTCGTTCGTTGACATTTCAGCGCCATTTTAAACAAACCGTGTTTAGAGTGTAAGGTTGAAAGTTCTAACAGGGTATTATGGTTTCCTCCATTTGTTACTGCTACGCGCTGGGTTTGTAAAAATAGCTATAAACCTTGATTACATTACTGGTGAAAAAACACGGACACCTTCTGAAAAAAAGTTCGGGTGCTAAAACACCCTCATGCCACCTGCCCCATGGTACTTGTGTTTCAAACACGACTGTATACTTCTGCTAAGTCTTTAGAAAACAGCCTGGCGTTGAACAATAAAATTAACGCATTCTTCTTTCATTTTGAGTGACGCCGAGTAAATAACGTTAGAATGCTGGAGTGTTTGGTAAACATGTCTTCTTTGGATCAAAGTGAATTAGACAGTGCGTAATGCATCGTCTGCTCGGAAGAGGATTAGGGAAACTCACGCATACCTCAAATATCGTATTGTCAAGGTCAAGTTCCAATAGCTTTCAAAGATTTTCATTATTTATCGATATTTTATGTCGTAGACTTGGAAAACATATTCTACGTGCGTTTACGGCAGCTGTTGAAACAAGCTTTATATATCTAGGCATTTTATGTCATATCAGTCAATTCCGATCATTCTTATGCACTATCGTTCTGTTTTCTATTTCGTGTGTTCGTGACGTTAATGTTGCATGCCGTAAAAATCCCTCCACAACATAATCCCACACTCCCCGGTACAATCTCACCCGACTAAATCCCTCATAGACAAAATCTCCCTGACCAGATCCCTCCACGTCTATACATCTAGTGACTAGGACGTAGTTTGGGGCGAAAACACCAGCACATTTTCAGTTAATGGACAACTGAGTTGAAAAAAAGTAGACCAAGCTTTGTTTCATACAGTACGCGGAGAGTGTATTATCGCTAAATCGCCTGCAGAGTGGAGATTCCACTCGAGCAACAATTCCGTATTTGTTGCAAAGCATAACAATCACAAACAACGTTCCAACCAGTGGACCTCCGGGTTAAACCCGGAGGTCCACTGGCTGAAACATTGTTTGTGCTTTTTGTCGATATGTACAGAATTCGAAAGTGACACTTTTGGTGGTAACCACACTCCACGAGTGACTTAGTTACAATCCACTCTCCACGTACTGTATGTATTTAAGAAATAAAGAAAGTTTTAAAAGTATAGCTTCAACCATCAGCGCACTGATGGCTAAAAAATCAAATTTTTAAGTCACAAATTTTGTCCCATCATTCAACAAGGAATTTAACCAATTAAGTCTTGTTTGACAAAGCTCATATCGTCAGCGATGAACAACCCTGGTTTTTTTTCATCAGGCTTGGTCGACCATTCAGAATTAAAACATCAAATCAATACAGTATGGCTGCTGTTGACTTATCACTTTCCACGAGTGGGCAATATTTCCTCGGACGCAATAATATTAGATTCCAAATACTGATTATAGGAAAGAATCATCCAAAATTTAATTTAATTAATACAACCCGGTGTTTCATTAATTAAAATTGTCCTGAAGATGATTTTTATTACCTGGTAAAGGCATGCGTGGACATCACTACCCACACGTGGATTACGGCCAGTCCACGGCGACTGTATTGTAATTATAATTCTGACGTAACAAATCGATAAATTAAAGTTATAACCCATATTTTATTACTAAGTTTTATATCGGTGTAATGAGTAGGTCTTTGTTTTACAGTAAGGCGTGGATTGCTGACTACACACTATGTCGTATTTGTGAACTGAAAAGAAGTATTTATTTATTTATTTATTGGTGTTTAAGGTAACATACTTATGCACGATGGTTAATCGTGACCGTGACAGTTTTACGGGTGGAGGAAGCCGGAGTACCCGGAGAGAACCACCGAGCAACGACGAGCAGCTGTCAGCTCTCCAACATCGTAACTGTGAACTCTGCACCGCAGCACCGGCAGGGTTAGATTGGTTGAAGACATGCGCACCATCGACGTGCAGTACGCCTCAGTACACAGCGTCATCGTGCCCCCATGTAGGCAATCGGGGTGAAGTGTCTTGCCCAAGGACACAACGCGGTTGCCGCAGGTGGGATTCGAACCGAGGACCTCTCGGCTTGCAGCCTGCACCTCTACCAACTGAGCCACCGCGCCCCCACTGAAAAGAAGTATCTTTGCCTATATATAGTGCTGTGATTACAAATGTGGATACAAAATGTGGACCGGATCGCGACTGTGTGGCAATCTAGACGAAATTATCGTCTGTACACAATTTTTTTTTAATCATGCCAAAGAACATAAAATACTTCCGCACCAGCCATTAAATACGAAAAGTTTGCAATGTATCGGAGACAGCCTTGTATAAGCTAAACAAGCTTACTGCTGAATCCACTTCAGTTTATGCACTATTGTATTAATATGTAATCTGTTCTTCAACATGTTTTCTGAAATAAATATTGTTTAAACTAAATTATTGGTCCGTTTTCCACCATATAAGAGTAGAATTTAAAGTTCAAAAAAGAAACATTGAATCTTATTTATATTGTATATATATTTTGTGTCCTTTTTAATTTGGACTTTACTTCGTATTGCTTTCTTAATGAAATCTTCATCCACCTTCGAAAGTCTATCGTGATCGGAACGCGAAAGAGACAGCTCTTTTCAGTGACAGTACTGTGAGTGAGCAGCTCTTTAAAAGAGTGGAGACGGAATGGAGAATTTTAAGAAATATGAAGCCATAGACGGAAGAACTCAATAGAGGTGTACTCTTTCAACTCTCCAAGAAGATGATAGAAAATACGAAGCCGTAGAATACTGTCTGAGAGCCCTGAGGTTTTTTTTATAAAAAATAGTTTACCCTGAGATTACTGTGAGCTAGACTTTCAGGTTGTGGTTACAACAAAATAACTAAAAGATGTTGTAACTGTTCAATCTGCATTGCAAAGAAAAATGTGAATATTATCAATGTATTCATTTTTCGCAGACATCAAAGTATATATTCTTTAAAAAAGGGAGTTGATGAGAAACTAAAAACCTGAGAGAAATTTTTGTTTAGCTGAGCACTGTGTATTTATTGTAGTTTAGTTTAAACATATTTTATTTATCAAAATAAACAAACAGGACTGGACAACAAGTGCTGAACACTTTAGATGCGTCATTTCCTTTGTTTACGATTAACGAGTTCACGCAGCATTTGTTCAATATATACACATCAAAAAAAAAAAACAAAAAAACAATACGCCATTCAAGATTGCAATGGTGTTAAGATGGTAGATATTCAAGAAAGAAAAAGAGAAAGAAGAAAAGATGGGAATTGATATCATGTACTCATGAAAAAAATATCAAGCTGTCTCCAACTCACCAGGCCGCAACTCTCAAGGAGAGACCCATCACTGCAAAGTGCGCGTAATGTTTTGTCATTACATATAAAGTAGGTAAGCTGCATCTAACGACATATCGTCACGGGAGAACCACAAGGCTCTATTTTCCACCGGAAGATAAAACCTGATGGTTCTCACGTGACGATATGTTGTGGGGATGTAGTCACAAGTGATCTATAACCCTAACCCTTCATTGTCTTGCATGCTTGTAATGAAGACAAGTTTGCGGACAGTTCAGATAAAAACAAATGGGTTTTAAATGTTTATTGGCGTAGTAAGTAGAGGTGCAGGCTGCAAGCCGAGAGGTCCTCGGTTCGAATCCCACCTGCGGCAACCGCGTTGTGTCCTTGGGCAAGACACTTCATCCCCATTGCCCACGTGGGGGCACGGTGGCGCTGTGTACTAAGGCGTACTGCACATCGATGGTGCACTTGTCTTCAAACAATGTTAACCCTGCTTGTGTGGAGTTAGTATGTTGGGGAGCTGACAGTTGCTCGTCGTTGCTCGGTGGTTCTCTCCGGGTACTCCGGCTTCCTCCACCCGTAAAACTGTCATGGTCATGATTAGCCCTTGTACAGAAATATGTGACCTTAAAAACACCAATAAATAAATAAATAAATAAATAAATAAATGTTTATTGTTTGTGTAGTAATATATAGCTCAATTTCAACATGTGCAGCTATTCCAAACGCACGGCACAGGATAGTCAAGTTTCTCCAACCGTCGTTAACTCTTTACCTAATACGCAAGGTAGACGACACTTGCAAATAAGATTATCGAATAACTAGTTTTCCCCATTCTCTGTGTCAAAACACAGCTGATGACCCCTCATTGGAACGAGCTCAACGAGCTCGTTCCTTTGAGAAGTCCTAAGCTATATTTTGAGACAAAAAATATAAAAAAAATATAGTGAAAAGTGAATGGTGAGTTTTGAGAATTGCGCTGGCCGGTTTTGGTCGTTACGTTGGGTATTTATTGTACCTTCCGCCTCACCTAAGATGGCTGCGGTCGATATTCTTTTCTCTGTGTGACCAATAAGCGAAGAGAAATGATTTCGCGCGCCGAAGGCGCGCAGGGACGGTATGGGGGACAAGCCCCTTTCGACCCTCGGTAGCTGTATATGATGGCTGTCACATGTCTAGGCGTGTTGAAGGAGGAAAAGGATCCGGTACTCAGCAGGTGTCGCCAGTTGTGCAATAAGCGTTCAAGTAATCCATCTATATAGAAATCAGCCTGGTATATAAGGGAGATAATTATACAATAAGATGATTTTCGAGAACGTTGGGCTCCATTACTAGACCGCCATCTGTGAGTAGCAGCCCAGCGGTCATTAGCGGCCCGAGGCGATAGCCGAGAGCCGCTAATGGATGTGGGACTGCTAATCACAGATGGAGGTCCAGTAATGGAGCCAAACGACGCATGAGAAAGTCATGTTATTATTATTATTATAAATACTTAGAAACTTTAAGAACCACTTTCGACCCTTTTGGACTTACATTATTTTGTGAAATGAATCAACGAGAAACACCATTTATGAAGCAATTTAAGATACAACACTGTATATTTATCTCAATCAACAACACCAATGAAATGTAAACTCATTAGGGAAATGCAAACAAATTTCCAGGAAGATGAAATAACGTCATGCGCAGAACGTCAGCGCATGACTAATAATAGTCATTAGCGACCGCCTACGCTTGACAATCTTTGCTTCAAGTTTATTATGCTCCCTTACATGCTGTGTAAATATAACAATAACATGATTTTGAAGGGCTTTACAGTGTATTAACGGCTCAACAGAAATGGTTAACAGTCCAAGAGTTTATTAGCGGCCCGCGACGAAGCTCAAGGGCTGATAACGATTTCTGTTGAGCCGTTGATACACTGTAATGTCCGACAAAGTCATGTTATTTCTATTATTGCCACTTTCGTACATCGGGTACATTACAATTAAATTATATGGAAAATAAGATAAATAAATGAAGTCTGACGTTTTAGAATTAAAAAAACAGCGACACTATCGTCTGATTTGTTGACAAACAAACCGGGTAACATGACTATCGTCTGATCAGTCTACGGCGAAATTTGGGAAGTTACTGAGATGATGAAATATATCTTCGAAATGCGAACTTTAGGCAAGGAGTTTATTCATCAAAGATGTCATCACTTACTTTGCGTGTATCGCTTCCTATATTTGATACATTATCCATCCGTGACACAAAGGGAAACACTTGAAACAAATATGTTAATTGTGTTTACAAATTAAAAAAATCCGAATTGAATTTCGATCCAAATGGAAATCTGGGAAAAATATTGTTGATCGGCTGAGAGATGTGACGTCAGTGTCTATATTTAGACGTGTCGGGCTATTATTTACGTGTTGGGCTGTTATAGTCAATAACGGCCCAACACGTCACATGACTTGTACTTGTTGAGCATTACGAGGTTTCAACGCCCGACAAAACATCGTTAATGTGCTAGGAACGCCCGCAAAAGTGGTAATAATTAACATGAAGGAAGAGCACAATGAATTGATAATTTTCTTTATGTGTCCAAAAAGCGTTCAAGTAATCCAGCTGTCCGGAAATTATTGATACCGCCTGGTATATAGGGGAGATAATTCCCGACAACCAGTTCTACAGATGCAACCACTGATCAGATTGGAGTAAAAAAAATGCAATTCGCTGCGTACAGCATCGATACACACAAACATAAGTTTATCTACACAGTTAATAAAATGACATTTGTTTTTGTTTCTATTGATGATATTAGCCACTGATACAAATTACTGGAATGTTCATGCGAAGTGCTTTCTAAGAATTACTGTCATGGCTTGGTTTCATCAGCCAAAAACAAGAGAACACAATTACGATTGTAGTCCATATTTTAGATTACAAGGGTTTCAGAGTGGTGGTCCGAGTGGACAAATACGCCTCAGTGGGAAATTCATGTATTTATATATTTATTGGTGTTTAAGTTCACATATTCTGCACAATGACAAATCCTGACCGCAACATGGAGATAAAGTCAAGTTCAGTCAATCGTTTATATCCGTGTTGAGCGGACTTCAGTCCAAGAATTGGTCCCTGGGTCCTATTTTATCAGTAAAACAGGGCTTGATTACCACAGAAAGCAAGCACTATATCATTTCCCAGGGCTCCCGCGAGGTGGGGGCGTCAGAGGTTTGGGGTCGATCTTCTATCTGATGCAGCTGAAAATGCTCTGGTAATATCAACAGTGGGGTAGATGCTATCACAGCGTACTATCATTTCAGACTACGATGTAAAATGGCTGGCCACTGTGTGGAGAAAGACGTCCAGAGTTTTGTTGAAAACTCCAACGTATCATTCGAAGTCTTCAACGCAAGGTTAAAAGAGAAGCGTCAATACACCCTTAAAGTCCGCTGGGTTGAAACTCAAACCAATCAACTGGGTTGTGTGAATATGAACCCATTTGGGTTCATATTCACTCAACCCAGTTGATTTGGGCCGATACTGATTTTAGAGTTCATTAGTTTCGCTTAAATTTAAGAGCATTGCAAAATGAAGATACATGTTTGGATTTGATAACCAGCTTCGTTGAAGATCCAGCGAGTTTTAATTTTCTGTTTACTCGTTGGCATTTTAACGTCACTTTAAACAACCAACAGCCAGTGTGGTATCAGACTGTTTGGCGGTTGTAAGAATCCATACGGTTAAACTAGAAGTCCTGTCATGAAATGCGCACAAATAGCCCGTCTATCGGCGCGTTAATCTACGCATTATGACCATAGTAAGACCATCAAATTCTGTACATATGGCCTGTGCACAAGCAATGTTTCAGCCAATGGACCTCCAGGTAACCGTTTGCTATGAGTAACCAGGAGAACCTGTCGTGCTTTGGATGCCATTCGATATGGCAATTGCGCGCAATTCATACGCGCAATTAAGCCTAGATGAGCGCACAGTTCGTGGCTGGACTTCTTGTTTTAACTGTAGTTTCCAACTGAGGGGCGACAATTTATCATTATTAAATTCTCCGACTTATTAATCCGACACAAGTTACGTTAGCGTTGGTTGCCAGGCAGGTGTGCCATCGGCGTGCACTTTCAAAATTGAGATTAAGTGTCTTGCCAAAGGTCGCAATGCGAGTTGGGATCAAATTTGCGTTTTCTTGACGCGCTAACTAATGAGCCATTGCGAAAGGGATCGACTTTTCATACAATGCAAGGTGTGCGTTTGTCAATAATCGCTTTGGAAAATTAATGTTTGCTTCAATCTAATTTTAATACAAAATAATGCTCCTGGTATCAGAATGGTTGTTTCGAGTTTAACCTCTTCAAAACTGAGCCTCTGAATGGTATCACCCTATACTATATAATTTGCAGCATGGGGTTAATCAATTCTCTGCTGATAGGATCAGTAATAATTAATTCTACATTGAAGTTTGAAAAAGAATTTTGAAAATTTGGTAATGTATTCATCATATCCAATGGCAGTATATTTTGCGTTTTGCAAAGACATAGCTCTGCCTTAAAGAAAGATTCATTGCAATCCTCCAAGTTGATAGGGGCAAATTTCAACTTTTATTTTGGATTACAATTTTCGGATGATGAATGTTCAAAACATGTTGAGGCGAATTTGTTTGATAGTTCTTTCTTCAGTATAATTAGTGTGTTGTTATCGTCGGCGTGCTGTACATTTGATTTTTTTGATTGTTCTCTAATCATTTTTCAAATGTTATTGGTGGGTGCGTATTGGTTAAGTTTACTAACATACATTTGCCAGAACATTTCTCTCTATTTTTGTTTTGTTTCTTAAATCTTGTTTTTGCTCCATTTATACGTAGTTTGTCCAGATTTTTTGCAGTTGGTGAAATCAGTTTTCTTGCGATCCATTATAGCCTGTTTACAATCATTATCAAATCATATTTTCACGAAATGTTTGGGATTTGCCGGGGTTTTTGTAAAGACTGTGTTTGCATTACCAAGCAATTCCTCAGTAAAATGGTCTACTTCGTCGGCACTTTCTTCAAGTTTCTCCTGTGTGAGGCGCTCAGAACAAATCGTCGAGTAAGTGGGACAGGCACCATTTCATCGTTCGCCGGAACCTCATTATCCATAACAACAGGAAAGAGGTCACCCCCGTAAAGTCATCTTTCACTTTCCAAGAAAACTCAGGAAAGGTAGCAAGACATGCAATTGTAAGATCAGTTGACGTATTTGAACCCTATGTGGGATGCAGGTAAGTGTCTGATTGGTCATTGTGGAAACACGAGTCATAGTTTGTAATACACTCTTCCACTTTTTACCTGTTACATCTTCTTACGGTTAAAACTAGAAGTCCTGCCATTCAGATTCTGTACATATGGCCTGTTCACAAGCAATGTTTCAGCCAATGGACCTCCGGGTAACCCGGAGGTCCATTGGTAGAAACATTGCCTGTGTTTGCTATGAGTAACCAGGAGAACCTGCCGTGCTTTGGATGCCATTCGATATGGCAATTGCGCGCAATTCCTACGCGCAGTTAAGCCTAGATAAGCGCACAGTTCGTGACAGGACTTCTAGTTTTAACTGTAGCTGCAGAAATTTTCTCAAAGTGGGTTTTGAGCGTTGCCAACAAAATATATGGAGTTGAGAGTTGACGAATCAGTAACTGAAGATCTTTCAGCTGTATGGTTTTAGTTGCTGAAACGTAAATAGAACGAAACATAATTGTCGTATCCAAAGTTAGGCGTACAGTTACAGCCTGTAAGTTTGTTTATCAGATTCCAAGCACTAATTATTGGAATAATCATCAAAAATTTAATTAATGAAGCACCGGGTACAACCCGGTGCTTCATTAAATAAAATTGCTCTGATGATGATTTTTATTACATGGTAAACGCATGCGTGGGCATCAATGCACATGCGTGGATTACGACCAGTCCACGACTGTACTGCATCATTGGTTGATTTTAGAAACAAACTCAGAGAGAACCACGGAACAACGCCAAGTAACTCTCGACATTTTGATCTGAAGTCCAGTAGGCTATTGTTATTGTTTCTTAAAGCTGGGAAGAGTTTCGATTTTCCAGCAAAAATCTACTGAATGGTTTTACTGTGTTTGTGAGTAAACTGATCAAACTGTCTTACTGAAAGGGAACAGGACTAGTGGTCCATATGGACTCTCGCCGCTTAGTCTATCGGGCAAAGGGGAGAATGCGTCGTGATCTTGTTGTCCCTTTTCTCACTTATTGACTCGTCCAGTGGAAAATGTGACACTGAGAACACAACATAGAGTAGATGAACTGAATTAATTTGTTACCCTAATTAATTGTTTTTTTCTAACTCAATAGATTAATTGATTGATTTATTGATGTTTAAGGTCACATATTTATGCACAATGGCTAATCATGACCGCGGCAGTTTTACGGGTGGAGGAAGCCGGAGTACCCGGAGAGAACCACCGAGCAACGACGAGCAGCTGCCAGCTCCCCAACATCGTAACTCCGCACTGCAGCACAGGCAGGGTTAGATTGGTTGAAGACATGCGTGCCATCGACTTGCAGTACGCCTTAGTACATGGCGCCATCGTGCCCCCACGCGGGCAATGGAGATGAAGTGTCTTGCCCAAGGACACAACGCGGTTGCCGCAGGTGGGATTCGAACCGAGGACCTCTCGGCTTGCAGCCTGCACCTCTACCTACTGAGCCACCGCGCTCCTTCTAACTCAATAAGTTTTGTAATTGATCCCCAAGAACACATAAGAATGATCAAAGGGAAGGTATTATTATTTATTTATTTATTGGTGTTTAAGGTTACATACTTATGCTCAATGGCTAATCGTGACCGTGACAGTTTTATGGGTGGAGGAAGCCAGAGAGAACCACCGAACATCGACGAGCAACAGTCAGCAGCTCCTCAACATTCTAACTCTGTTCAAGCTCCGCTCAAGCAGGGTTACAGCGGTTGAAAACATGTGCACCATCGACGTGCAGTACGCCTTAGTAAACGGTGTCATCGTGCCCCCATGTAGGCAACTGGGATAAAGTGCCTTGCCCAAGGACACAACGCGGGTCGTCCCGGACGAGGATCGAACTCGGGACCTCTACCACTGAGCCACCGCGCTCCCGAAAGGGGGGGGGGGGGGTAGGCTAAAACCCAATGGAGATACTTACAGACAAGACTTTTTATGGTGAGAGGTGTCGTATAAACTATTGTGGATTTTTTGCAAGTTACGGAGCGTAAAGTGTTGTTTACTATATGTTCTTAACCCTTTACCTAACGAATCGGCCGCATCCGGCCAAATTATGTGCAAATTCAGCAACTGAAAAAAAAGTTTTCCGAAAATTACAACAAATCTATATCATGCGACCCCTCACTGGTACGAGTTCGTTCCAATGAGTGGTCACATGATATGGTTTTGTTGAAATATTTTGAAAAATTTGAAAAAAATAATTTTTAAAATCACAAATTGTGATATAGCCAGCGTTGAGTAAAGGGTTAACATGCAGGAAAAAAACTTAACCAAAGCGGAGGTTTTTCCCGAAACCGACCCGAAACCGAATTTGAAAAATCAAAACCTCCTAGCCTTACCAGGTTTGAAAATATAAACAGACTAACATTTGTACACATATATTATAGGATTTCTGATCTCTGTTTAAGCGTTGGAATGACTTTCCTCCATAAGTATCTTTGAGTGTGTATTGATAAGAACACAGTCATGTTTCGCAGGAATTTAGAATGTTGGTTTGTGATCCTCCACAGGGAATCGAATCCTCGGCAACCCCGGTTGGCAATTCGGAGTCCATTAACTAAACCACTCGCCTTATTATTAAAAAGTCAAATAAATTCCCTGCTTTATTTGTCTTCATCTATTCAGTTTATGATCCCACACAAGAACGAAACCATCGAGCTCAGTATGCAGTGGAATCGTACGCTGTTGAGGGAAATTGAACTTAATATGAAAGCCGCCTTTTTTAACCAAAATACTTAGAAGCGGTGTCGCTCATCGGTTATCGTTTGTGCTCATGATCTTGAAGTCACGTGATCGAAACTAGCCTTATGTTATTACAGTACAGGGGCCGTGGACTGGTCGTCGATCACGCGTGGGCAGTGATGTACGCGCATGCGTTTACCAGGTAATAAAAACCACCATCCGCAAAATTTTAATTAATGAAGCGCCGGGCTGCACCCGGCGCTTCATTAATTATATTTCTGCTGATTATTCCTATAGTTCTTGTTTGGAATCCAATAGTGTTGCGTCCATGGAGTTACTGCCCACCCGTGGAAAGGAACCAGTCTACGGCGGTTGTTCTGTACGTGGCGCCCTTGAACACGACAGACCATCCCTCTCACTTTTTTTCGCGAAGGTTCTTGGCTGAAATATTGATCCCAACATTCACAATAGGGCTGTCACTATTAATCGATTGTTGATCGGTCACGGCGAAATCGATTAGTATTTTTCGTTGTCGAATAATCGGTAAATTATATCCCGTTTTAGACGTTTAATAATTGAAAGAAAATATGTTGAAAAAACTATTGTTTCTAAAGGTAAAGAGTTAAGAACATCGATGTTAAACCCCAAGAAGCTATTGGAAGCATTTGTCTTTCAGGTACATTCATCAAAGCTTTGATGTTCTGAACTTTTGAACCGTCAGTGTAATAATCAAGACCGGTCGGCAGTTGCGAAGTTCGCAACTGCCGACCGGTCTTGATTATTACACTGACGGTTCAAAAGTTCAGAACATCAAAGCTTTGAATGTAACTAAAAGGGGATCGTCTTCGTTGTTTACTTGAGGTAGGTCAACTGACTTCAACTTCATTTTTATCGACTTCAAAGAGAAGGAGATGGGGGTCATCTAGGTACGATCAATCGATTATCATCGATTATTTGCGACGATTAATCGATTCCTAAATTAAAAATCGTGACAGGCCTAATTCACAACAGTGCTTAAAAACCCAAATCAGTAAACAACCACAACAACAACGAACAAACATAAATATATTGGCATCTCTAGCCTTCTAGGAGATAATGGGGTTAACTGATTTTTCTTTCTTCTTCTTTCAACTTGTCAGAGGGTTTGATAACAGATGTCGAAAAAGAAATAGCTTCTAGCGCCTTCGTTTAGTCTTTGTAAAATGACTGGAAACATTATAGACGTCCTAGACACGGTTTTGAGAGAAGAAGAAATTTATCGTGACAACACAAACTATCTTCACTGACATGGGTGTTAAAAAATCGATGCCGTTGGGGTATTCATCAATTATACATACGATATTTGGTTATTTGGCTGGGAATCGGCTCGATTTGAGAAATTCGAAATCTACATAAACATTGATACTGACGGGCAGTAATCTGTGGATAGATCATTACTTTGTAACCATCCTTTGCCTCTCAATTGTTCCGATGAAACCCAACGCGTCGCGTCATTGACATTTTGTAAGATCCTTGACGCGAATCTCATTTGCTATTCATTGTATTTGATCCCTTTCCACGAGGTTAGACATGTAGTTGAGATACCGTACGAACATTACAGTATCGACAAAAATATAAGCTTTACGCAAAAAAATACAACCTCTATTTACTACAAAAGCGTGATTACAAATTTGGACAGACAATTTCGACCAAATCGCCACTGGATCGGGATATAAGGGAAAATTTCTGTCTGGAGTGGAGGAAGCCGGAATACCCCGAGAGAAGCACTAAGCTGCGGCGAGCAACGGTCATATTGTGATACGTCGTAACGACAGATATTTAAGCGAGGGAACCATGACAACCTTTTCAGTATGAAGGGTCGGCGTCAGATTGTAGCGGCCGTGTTCGTACTTACGTTACATTTCTTAGCTTATTTTATTTATCATTTAACCCCACATACAAGATATTAATATGTGTTCTTTTTGTTATTTTTTCAGTCTTTTTTAACTCTTGGCGCGGAACAATCTGAGAAACAGAATTCTTAGCGCCTAATATTCATCAGGAATTTTACAGAAAGTATAGGTTGTTAGATTAAAGCGTTATTATTTTAAAATAAGTTCTAACGATCTTATTGACAGTTTTTCAAATGATTTCCTGTATATATTTAAATGGCACCTTTATATTTTCAAGGGACGATATCGTTGTTCATGGATAGGACATAAATGGTGCATGAAACATAGGAATACGTATCTTTGTTTAACCCTTTACCCAACGAATCGGCCACATCCGCTCGCGAACTATGCAATTTTAGCAGTTGAAAAAATATTATTTTTCAAATAATTTCAACAAGACCATATCATGTGACCCCTCGTTGGAACGAGCTCGTCGAGCTCGTTCCAACGAGGGGTCACATGATATGGTTTTGCTGACATTTTTTGAAAAATTTGAAAAAAATGATATTTAAAATAATAAATTTTGATATCGTCTGCGTTGGGTAAAGGGTTAAAAGCACTTAGAAATGGACACACACAGTTGGCTAAAATGACTACTGCAGTACATTTCCGCGGTCTGTCGTCTGTCGACTTTAGCCGTCTGTCGACTATAGTTGTCGACTTTAGTCGTCTATCGACTTCAGTCGTCTATCGTATGTCGACTTTAAATAGTCGTCTGTCGCACCAAAAGTTAAACATTTTCAATAAAACATTCTCATGTGCACTCATTGGAACGACGAGCTCGTTCCATTGAGAGGCCCCATGATATGATTTTGTTGAAATTTGTAAAAAAAAATAAACTGCTGAATTTGTAAATTACGCGAATGGTTGGTTACACCCGATTCATTAGGAAATGGGTTAACCCTTTTATTGCCACGCCCACTTTATCCATATATGGAGGACCTCTATGTACGCCTGCATGCGAAGAAGTGTAATAGCATTTATTTATTTATTTATTGCTGTTTAAGGTCACATATTTAAGCACAATGGCTAATCATGACCGTGACAGTTTTACGGGTGGAGGAAGCCGGAGTACTCGGAGAGAACCACCGAGCAACGACGAGCAGCTGCCAGCTCCCCAACATCGTAACTCCGCACTGCAGCACAGGCAGTGTTAGATTTGTTGAAGACATGTATACCATCGACGTGCAGTACGCCTTAGTACACGGCGTCATCGTGCCCCCACGCGGGCAATGGAGATGAAGTGTCTTGCCCAAGGACACAACGCGGTTGCCGCAGGTGGGATTCGAACCGAGGACCTCTCGGCTTGCAGCCTGCCTGCACCTCTACCTACTGAGCCACCGCGCTCCCAGCATTTATGACATACTTGAAACTCTATCATCTGATTAATCGTTGGAAGTGCCTCTGGCTCTTCCCAACAATTAATAAGATGGTAGGTTTGACCTGCGCATACCAGAACGTACCGATAATCATCATAAAATAGATGCAATAGTCGTTTTCGGCAGCGAAAGTGTTAAAGCTTGTTTTATTTAGAGTTTCCAGGTCAAGTCTCCACGACGATTGGAGATCGACAAAATCGGAATCTTCTCTTAACTTCCTCAACCATTGATTCCAAACATGTTGAACGCATTATACACGTATAATTTTGAACGTGGTTTTATGGAACTGGTCTGTGCATGTTGTCATTGCGTGTTTATAGATTAGGCCTTTGAAGAAATTTCAATAACATGACTGTAGCCTTCTCGACAGATAAAGAGAAGCAATGTTTTGAAGAGTACTTTGATGGCACCTCATGGATGGAAGGGCGCTGCTCTTTAAGCTGAGGTCGTGGTAGTTGAGCTTGGGGAAAACTGCGAAAAGGAGTGCCAAATGCGTAATTTAGGAGTAGTGGAGACTCTGGATACTTTTAGAATGCTCACAATATGAGTCTCACAGAGTACAATTCACTGGGAGATGGGAGAATGAAGGATATGTGGCTATTGGTTGACAAATAGGATAGGATTGGTATGCTTATCGGAGAGACTTGGAAGAATGGGATCCGGGATTTCATCAAACAGTCCGTTTCCGGTGTTGGGAGGAGAGGATAGGCGTGGGTAGAGGAGGCATTTCGGGCATACATGTACTGAACTATTTTTACTTCCCCGAATGCGCATGCGTTTAAACAGTGGTAAAGATGACAATCTAAATTACTATAGCGATCTACGGGAGAAAAATGAAACACTTTCATTTGCCACAAATTTCATTTTTTTTACATAATGGACGGACATATGATCAAATATTTTATAACATACCTTTTAACCCTTTACCTAACGTAACGGCCAAAACCGGCCAGCGGTATTCTCAAAAATCGCCAATTAATTTTCATTATTTTTCTCATTTTTTGTCTTAAAACCATAGGTTATGACCCCTCGTTGGAACGAGCTCGTCGAGCTCGTTCCAACGAGGGATCATAACCTAGGTTTTTGAGACAAAAAATTAAAAAAATTAGTTATTCAAGAATTTTTTTTGCAAGTGTCGTCTGCTTTTCATGTGAGGTAAAGGGTTAAAATGGTATCAAATACGTTTTGTTAAAATTAGTTTTTAATGATTCCAATTTTATTTAAATTTTTCACTTTTTATCCCAGTACATCACCTTATTAATTTGTTAGAAAAGACTGAGGGGGGTAACTTCAAAGTCCTAAACATGTACTAAATTCTTAGAAGAAAATTTGGTCGGACAAAGATTTGATTAAAGCACAAATTAAATTCCATTGTTCTATAAACATATTTGGGATATGTTATTGTTTTAATGGTTCCATTTAACTTTGAAAAGTGGTCTTTTTTCTATATTTATGACCTTGCGACAGAAAATACCTCTCCCCCTTGGAGACAATTACATGTCACATATGACCGCATGGCTTTGGTCCGTGAAAAATGACGGGCGGTAACTCGAAATTATCTCCCCCCCCCCCCCTCCCCCTTAAAGGAGTAGAAATAGTTCAATATGTAACCATTGCCTTCTCACCTGAGGAGGGCGACAACTTTTTATTGTTATTATTGTGTTACAACCTCGACATCCAAAGACAATAAAATATTATTAGTTACACAGTTTGTCGGTGGTCTTATACGGTATATACGGTGTCAGTTAATTTCATATTGGACGAGAACGAAGCTCGAGTCCAATATGGAATTAACTGATACCATATTAGGCCACCAACAAACTATGTAACGAATATATCTTACCGACTGCTGCATCGATGCACAAAATTAATAACGACAGCGATCAAAATTAAATGAGAGAATTCTCACAATATGTTCACGTGTCTTTGCCTTGTTACAATTTCTTAAATTGTAATACGGCAAATTCATACATACCAAACAGTTTAATTTCGAAGGTAACATGACACACATCCACAGAATATGAAGCCTTTTAAGTTGCCTAACCTGCACTTCAGACCAAATATGGGCTTCCAACACTCAATCTTTCACCTTGAAGCGTTTATCGGCTGCCAAATAATCAATGAACAAAGGGGAGATTACCCAACAGCTTTCAGCGTATATTGATGTTGACAGGCAGTATATGGTTTTATATGCAGTCTGCATGTGACGTCTTTGAACCAATGAAATTCCCAGATACTTGTAGGAGGTAAGATATAGGCAAATAGTCTAGAAAAAAAGTGTTTCTCTGTTCACACAAGGGAGGACATTTTATATTCCGTACCTACTGGAGGAGTAATCATTACAACACAACCCCGATTTTGATGATGCCAGTCAGGCACAGATTTGATTTTCACATAGCTGATACCCTATCGCAAGAACGAGCTCGTCCAAATGTGGGAAACATGAATTTTGTTTTGGAAGAAAAATGTAAATTTTAATCTTATCCTGATACAGCTATTATACTAATGGTGCTTGTGCATTCAATGTAACCCGATACAACACAGACATTGAGAATTGTGTTGGATACACCACCCGTAAAATCCGGCCACCCGTAAAATCCGGCCTATGTGCAAGAACATCGTGTAAGAGCGCATCTGATTGGTCGTAACGCGTCTGTCGTTATGATGTAAATGAAATACTTTGACATAAAGTTCCGCTCTGCAGTTTCGCACTATTGCTCAGGGGTAAAATTCTAAAAATAGGGCATATAGTGAAACTAATGCCATGTAAATTGGAGATATATTTTTAGTATCAGATATATGATAACGTTAGGCTATTTGTTGGAGAAGAGAATTTGAAGTTTTGGTTCCCAAAGTTGGAGTCTGATGCATTGGGATAAATTACCAGATGTATTATGGGAAACGGTGGCTTCGAAAAACTGGCTATTTTTTTAAATGTCAGTTTTGCACGGGTTTGTTACCAGGCATGTAACTAAAAAATGAGATAGTGATTTTTTTCCCCACATTTTAGAAACAGGGGGTTATATGCCCCACCCCAGGGTAAGGTGAGCGGGGATAGTGGGAAAATTCTGCTTTTAAGGCTGCCGGGTGGCTGAAAATGACTGGTATTGGCATTTTTAATGCTATTTTGATGGTTGACGTCTTGCCTTTGACAATAAATTGTTTCATCCACATTTAGATTGTTTATTTCTGCTTAGTCAGATAGAGTTGTATATTTTAGTGGATTTGGGAAATGTAATACATGTTATGGGTAAGATAACTAAGTTACAGAATATTTGCATTTGAAGTGAGTGCTTGGCATGCCATTTTTGGAAATGCCTGGGAAACTGTGGAGCGGAACCTAACAGAGAGTCAAGCACGAAAGTAAACAGATAATCGAAGGTGATATTTTTCTTCAAAAATATCTGCTTCATTCACTTAAAGTTTAGTTGGGGCATAAATATTATAGAACACGAGTCGGCTAGAGTACGGAGAGCACGAATCAACGGTCCATGTGGGAGTTTTTCTTGTATTTCAAGGGCGCCTTCGGCGCGCGTGAAATACAAGAAAAACTCCAATTCGGGTCATTGAACCCAGTCTCCTACACTGCAAAAAATATAGGTTCTCTTTGGAACCAAAACTGGTTCTAATCTTGTCCCTGAGATGGAACCAGTTCTGTTTAAACAGTATTTATTTCAAATCAAATTCATTTATAAAGATTAACATTAAATATTAATAGAATTAAACATAAATTGAGGGGGTTTCAGTCGTACGTTTAGAGCTTATACGAGGTTGTCTCAAATCATTATTAAGCAAAGGAATTATGAACAGTTGGCATATCGAACCAGTTTTGGTTCTCTTCAGAACCAAAACTGGTTCGATATGCCAACTGTTCATATCTCCTTTGTTTCAAAATGTTTGGCGACTGCGTTGAATAAGCTCCAAGTTTACTGCTGAATCTACTTCAGTTCATGTAATATTCTGTTAACATTGAATGCTAATCTTGGTAAATTTATTTGATTTGAAATAAATACTGTTTAAATAGAACTGGTTCCATTTCAGGGACAAGATTAGAACCAGTTTTGGTTCTAACGAGAACCTATATTTTTTGCAGTGTATACTCAGCCCTCGCTGTTCTCTGTCTTATATTAGTAGATCTGTTGTACGATGTTTTGTTAGATAATATTTATTTATTGATTGATGTTTAAGGTCACATACTTGTGCACAATGGCTAATCGTTACCGTGACAGTTTTACGGGTGGAGGAAGCCGGAGTACCCAGAGAGAACCACCGAGAATCGACGAGCAACTGTCAGCTCCTCAACATTCTAACTCTGTTCAAGCTCCGCTCAAACAGGGTTACTGTGGTTGAAGACATGTGCACCATCGACGTGCAGTACGCCTTAGTACACGGCGTCATCGTGCCCCCATGTAGGCAGCCGGGATAAAGTGCCTTGCCCAAGGACATAACGCGGGTCATCCCGGACGGGGATCGAACTCGGGACCTCTAGCATAGAAGTCCAACAGTCAACCACTGAGCCACCGCGGTCCCGTTTTGTCAGATAAAGGGTTAGGTGAGGTCAAAGGTCACCAAGGTCGTGGAGTAGATGTATATCAGATCAAGTTAAAACCATCCGGTACTAATTGCATATCTACGTAAACAATGACAGTATTAATCAATATAAGTATTATAGTGAAATAGGCAATGCGTTCATTATTTTAATACATCTTGACACAAATAAGCGATCCTGAATAATTGATAGGGTGAATCCAAAAATAATTTCCAACGCAACAAACAATCTGAGAAAACAAACTAGAGACCTGTGAATGGTTTGTAGAAGTGGGATTGTCGTCATTATTAATGGTGAACAAATGGATACCGGACAGAACACAGTGGCAGCGCCATGGAGGGGTATGTGGGGGTACTTACCCCTCCACTTTTTTCGCCAAGCGTAGTAAAACAATACTATCATTTTATTTTTTTGTTGTATTGTACGTTGCGGTGTAATGGTCGGTATGCTTAATTCCATATTCCCAAGTGCACTAAATCAGAGAAGTTTTGAAATTATGTTTAACCCCCCCCCCCCCCCGCCCCCCGTCCCCCCCCCCCCTACACACACGCTAGCTGCAAACAGCAAACAAGAGTCGAGGTCCAAACAAGAGTCGAGGTGCAACAACAAGGCATGCCGCGTTTGAACGGACTGAAACATAGTGCTTAAGATTATTCGACGAATTCTAGAATCGAGAGCGTGCAAGGCATCCGTTTGGAATTCAGCCTACAGCAATTTTAAAAAATAAATAAAATTTAATATTTTAGAAAAATTCTCAAAGGTATAACTCAATGAAATCATGCAAATATGAATATCATTGGAACCGGCTTGTTCAGCCGGTTCCAATGATATCCATATTCGCATGATTTTGTTGCAAAACAGTTAAAAATTTCCTCATCTTAGGGAGAGGACCCTCCCTCCTCTTCCCCCCGAAACCCACCCCAGCTCGGTGCTGCACAATCCCCAACTGTACCCCCTCACTTTTGTAACTCTGGCGCCGCCACTGACAGAACACCATCTCTACGGTTTTAAAAGCATTTACACATTTTGGTGCGAGCGGTCCAGTAGCTTGCCCTGTAATCGTACACATGCCTTCATCCGTGACCAATGTTCACGCTGGTCCGAAACTGCCTGGTTCCAAATTGTTAGCCATTCTTGATATTTAGTGCCACGCGAAGTTTTGTGGTGTCAAAACATTAAAGGGGGTTGCTTTTTGATCCAAATAAATTGATATAGAGTTTTGAAAAATGAACTGGAATTTATTTCAAGAGAAAAAGGACAATTGGTCACGAAAACAATCCCTCAGAACACCGAAATCCTCGATAGGGGAAAAGGGTGGTCGCCTTAGTTTATATATAGTCGACAGATTCAATTAATGGTTAGGCTGAATGTTGTAATTATGTACACCTGTTGTTGTACTCGGATGATAACAGAGGAATCGGCTAATTACCGTTAATTAGCGATTCGCGAGTCTTTACAAAAGGCAGCATTTAATTAGATAAATACCCCATACCGTCGCGAGTGACTCGCGACGGTATGGTGTTTTATCTAATTGATTCGATTTATTTTCTAACTTATTTCAATTTTCATGGATTCAAGTTACAATGGTACGAAGAAAAAACAGTTCTATATTGTACAGCACATGTCTGTGACAAAATATCCTGATAAATAATTATTCAATACTTTCTCTCTCTCGTCCCCCCCCCCCCCCCACCCATTCCTCCCCCCTCTCTCTCTCATTTATGTCTCCTGGTTCAGAGCCAACTTGACTGAGTTTTGGTGATGTCATGACACTCTCCAACATGCACCGCGGAGATACCAGGGCGAGATTTAATTATACAGCACATACACATACACACACATTACACACACACACATCTGTATGCACAAGTATTGAAAGTGAATGCAGTCTTTTGTAAATTTGATATCCTACAATATATTATTGAAGAAAACACATAAAGGATAACTAATGTTTTTGAGTGGATACCCAAAATTATCTCACAAGTGACAGAGATTTTGCAAGCGCTTGCGAGAGCGAAAATAACCATTTGTCTCGGTCACGAGTGCGATAATTTTTGGCATCCACTCAAAAACACTAGGTTTTCTTTTTATTATACAATTTTTATAATAATCTGATCATTCCTATCGATAATTCCACTCGTTCCAACCTTGAATTGATGCATGAAAGTAAACAGCTGGTGCGCATTTATACGCGGAAGTGATTTGATCGAAACTCGGACCACGTAGCGTCTTGCGATCTGATTCAGCTGGCGGGGTTCATGCATCAATTCAAGGTTAATACGCGTTGAATTATTGCTGGAAATGATCGGTATCCAATCAAAAACACTAGTTGTTCTTTTTATTATACGTTCTTAGAACAAATTGATCATTTCCAGTGATAATATATTCACCTTGAAGTGATGCTTTGGAAGCCGCCATTTTGATTGATACAGTGAAAGTGAAAATGTCTATATCTTCACAGTGGGGGATACGATTTCTATCTTTCCACAATGTTTTCGATAATCTATCGTTTAGCATAAAATAAAATGCCTTATTACCAATCACTAACGATTAACCCTTTACCCAACGAATCGCCCGCATCCGCCCGCGTAATATGAAAATTCAGCAGCTGAAAACATATTATTTTTCGAAAAATTTCAACAAAACCACATCAGGTGACCTCTCTTTGGAACGAGCTCGTCGAGCTCGTTCCAAAGAGGGGTCATATGATACGGTTTTGTTGACATTTTTTGAAACAATTTAAAAAATGATATTTAAAATAATAAATTTTGATATCGTCTGCGTTGGGTAAAGGGTCAACGTTGAAAGTTGGTCCAAAAGCTACTTCTAGCACATTATTGACAAAATCACCGAGTTTGCGTGTGTTTTGTGAAAATAGGTTGTTTCGACTTTTATTGCCATTTGACACTCCTTTGTACAAGAAGTGATGCACTAATTTTTTGTATGTTTCGTCATCCCCCAAACTCTTAAATGCTGAGATGACTTTCTCTCACATGTGAAATGAACTTTTTTAGTGCCAAAAGTTTAGTCAGCGATGACTTTGTAGTGCCAAATTAAACTTTATAGTGCAGTTGGCTAAATTGGTACTCGACGACGTCAACCCTGTGACCATAACGTAAGGTACTTTACATCAGCATCCATGTTAATCCTTTGAACTCAAAGGCCGCTTTTCCGACCTAGGGTTGTCATTACAACCTAAATTCATTAAGTAGATAGTTGCTCAGTGAATTTGTGTGGGGTAGACCAATCAAGATTTTCAACGTGCAGCCTTGGGGCTGCACGTTGAAAATATTAATTGACATTCCCCCATGTAATGAATAAAGTAATGAATATGGACTCATCCAATGATTTCTCTAAACTGGTATAGAATATACCCACGTTGGTCATTCGATTACCACCTTTGCGGTGCAGTACCTCGTTTGCGGTTTAAAAAAGACGGAAACGGTTGAAGGTAGGTGTCATAAAATATGGTATAACTGCTATTAACTTGCGTATATCACTAAAAAAATAATCTGGCGATCTATGGAATGTTATTGCATTCTTCTTGTACATAGTGTCGGTGTGTTTTATGAAGTAATTGAGCTCTGTTATTGAAAATACATTAGCGTTCAACCTCATTCTTTCGGAAATTTTCATCAAAATTTGTTCTCTCCGTGAATATCAAGGACATAGAAGGTCAAACCTTCGCTCCATTGTTGCTTCAGACTTTTGTTAAGGTCAGCTTCGGCTTTCATAAAAAGTCCTGCATTCGCCTTAGAGAGGTGTTGAACTTTTAGAATACCTGATTTGCAGTGTTGTCTAAACCGCAAACGGTGGTAACTTACACCGCAAATAAGGTATTTATAAAAATCAATTACCCCCCCCCCCCCCCCCCACCCCCCCCCCCCCCCTCAATAAATTCCGTTTAAACATGTTTTCACAAAAGGCTCACAAACATAACTTACACATTTGGCTAAAATAAGACAATTCTCTATGCGGATGCTGCTCCAAGGACTCACAATAGCATATTTTAAATATAATTCACAGTTCAAACCCAACAACTGGAATTTTTATCTCCATATTTCCACTTTAAAATACTTTAAAAAAAATTTTTTTTTTATTTCTCTCATGAAAATATTTCTTGAATGAAAGTATTGGTGATTAATATCTGCCCTGAAAGAGCTTGCAACACAAGTAGGCTTGTTGAAATGCGTGTACTTACCATTTTTCCAACTTGTTTGCATAACAATCTGCTGTGTTTTAAACCGCAAACGAGGTACTGCACCGCAAAGGTGGTAATCGGATGAACAGCGTGATACCATCAGGGTTCAAAGAGTTAACTTAATCTCTCAGGCCACCAATCTAACTATGTAAGGAATTCGACGCTGTTATGGCCGCGAACCAGTCTGGCCCTGAAATAATCCATCACTTGGGTTTAGATTCAATCAGATTGAGTATTTCACTTGGTCGACCCGTTGTTTTTGTAAGCAACGGGGAGAGGTCAGGCAGACAGTCACATTGGCTTTGTTGTCTCAGGAAACAACTTTTGTTTGAACGATCTGTAACATATTGTGTAATATTTTGTATTCATTTCGTGAATGCGAAAACACTTCTATGCCTAATTGTTAGATATTGTATTTAACCATTTCGCTGCTGTGAAATTTGGTAATATCCTGTGCTGAACCATATATTGGAGGGTATGGGGTTAAAGTGAAAAAAATGAAAGCGCCAATAACGTTCACGTATTTGTAAATTTAAAACTGTTATTATACAGTACGTGGGTAGTGTATTATCACTAAATCACCCCTGGAGCGGCGATTCCACCCAAGCAATAATTGCAGATTTGTTGCAAACCATAACAAGAACAAGCAATGTTCCAGCCAATAGACCTCCCGGTTAAACCCGGAGGTCCATTGGCTGAAACATTGTTTGTGATTTTTGTCCATAAGTGTAGAATTTGAAAGTGATACTTTGGGTGATACCTCCACTCTACAGGTGATTTTGTTACAATCCACCATTCTCCACGTACTGTATATTGGAACAATGTTGTCGTGAGTTCAACAATGTTTCCAAAACTACTCCCAGCCACACTCCATAAATCTCAAAAGAAAAGACGACTAGTCGACTTGAATTTAGTTCCTATTTAATGGACTGATCATGTAGTCCAAACTTTACTCCACAGGCAGTTATATAATTTTTGTTTTGTCACCGTGTGGCACAGGACAACAAAAAACAATTATATATGTTGGGACAGGTTTGGACTATTGAGTTCGTTGTTACCTCGGGTATTTCGGAACTTACATAGACGCGAAAAATGGTTGAGATCAAATGGATAATGCCATATCGTCTGTCGCTTGCATTTCATATAACATGCGTTATATTGAGAATAACAACGAGCTATGATATCCATTCCCTGTGCATGTAAGTGGTATCTCCGTACTGAGTACGGACTTATCGCACAGGCCGTCAACAGTTGGTTCCGTACTCAATATGGACTTGTAGCAGCGAAATGGTTAAGCTATATTCATTCATTCGTTCTTTCATTCGTTAATTCCTTTCGTCATTTGTATGACTTAAGTCCACACTTCAGATATTATTTTTGTATCTGGATCATCTAATCAAATGATTTAAAACGAGGTTATTATAATGAGACTCTGTTATAAGGTCCGGTTAAAAATAACAGGTAACAATACAGTGTTTTCGTCCAAACAGCGCCTCTAATGGAGGATAAAAGTTTCTGGAATTATCCGATTGGTGTAAAATGAACCGAGCTTGTAGGTGTGAATAAAATTTTAAAGTGAATGTTTTGGAAAAGATATAAAATATTGGTGACTATTGTCTTCTGAAATGTGTGAGAGGAGATTAAAATTGGGTGGCGGTAGGTAAAAATATGCCTGTTTCATTCTGTGCGAAACTGGACGGGAGTACAGTAAGCTCCAAATTTAAAGGCAAAATTCACATGGCGACCAATATTTTTTTAGTATCTTTTTTTTCATGAGATGATAAACTAAATGGATAGATGGTTGTTTTTGCCCAAATCAGCTTGATGAGATGGGGAAGGAGGAAATATTAGTACTGTCGTCAATGGAAAAACACCACTGTATTGTAACCAACACCGAGGTTTATTTTAAATGTTCAACATTCGGGGTACCCAACGCATGAGTCAGCTGAGTCAGAGCCGAGAGCGTAACAGTTCCTAAAACTCACTGAACGGAGCAGTAAAGGAGAATAACGAATTTATATCAAATTGAAGCAAATTAAAATAGCATCCTTCTCGTAAGTGTATGAGGAGAAAATACTTGAATCAGCTGCAGAAAAGGGCTGCTTTAAAAATCAATGGAAAATCATGCAGAAGTCGTGAGAAGTCAACAATTCAGACGGAAGATATCAAGGGACATAACTTTTAATACACTATATAACGAACCTGATCAGTATCTGTTGAAGCTGTTCCGTTCGGAGGCAAAATTAATGTTGATATCTGTGCAGTCGTATTTATATTAATGAAGGAGGGGGGTGCAAACAGACTTTTGGGGTCCGAGTATTTTATTACGCAGGCATATCATGAAGATGGAAATCTTGAGTTGGTGAAAAATATGAAGGTGGTTCTACTTTCGCGTTGGTGGAGCCGGGGAGTATATTTTTCAGAAATCATTCTTGGGCATCACCCGGAGAAATTTTGAAAGAAAAAAATTCCTCAGATGGCGCTATTTTGAGACATTTTTAAACTCGAAAGCGCGTGAAGCGTGGTGTGTCATCTGTAATTTCATTAGCGGATGCTTCACGCAGATCGTAAAAATCAGGATTTTTAAGGGCCATAAGGATTTTTTTTTCGGGGGGGGTGGGGGGGGGGGGGGGGGCGGCGGGGCGGGGGGGACATGACCAGGTGCTTTTTAACCCCGCTGAACGCCTGAAGACCGATTTTCGATCCAATGCATAATTGCGTCCCATTTTTGTCTTACAATAAGAGGTCTATACACGGGGCACTGATGATAAAAATAATAACTGCAGTCTGCAGCCGGACGGGCTGCAGATTGCAGTTATTATTTTATCCTGCATGTATATTGATACTGAACTGACCCATCTCAATGTAAGTGTACACAAAGGCGATACCATCCCAGGAAACGAGAGTTCTGAGGGTTGATTAGAAAGTTATACATTAACTGTTTACAAACGTAACATTTTTTTTTCGGCCGACGCTATTTACAAAATATCAGTTCAAATTTTTTAATTTTTTCTTAATTTTTTTTTACTCAGAAACACACCTTATGATTCCTCACTGGAACAAGCTAGTTAAGCTTGCTGTGTTGAGGAGCCAAAAGCTATGTTTTTGTGGTAAAAGCTATTTTTTTTAGTTTTTCCAAAGTTTTTTTTCTGGAAGTGTCGTATATGGTTCGTGTGACAGCAGAGCGAAACAACAAAAATACTTGGACTGCACCCCACTGAGCCTTGTTTTCGGCGGGTCTGGGCTGTCTGTAACGGTGGGTGGCGTTGGATTGCAGGATGCGAAAAGTGTACACACGTTTAAAAAGCTCGACATATTTGGGTGTGGATTAACCGTTTCAAACCGTTGAAAATAAATTTTTTATACAAAGACTACTTCGGAAGTAGACAAGCAGAAGACGCAATTCACACCAAATCGATATTTATTTATTTATTTATTTATTTATTTATTTATTTATTTATTTATTTATTTATTAATACTTAAGGTCACATATTTCTGGACAATGGCTAATGGTGGCCCATATATTTTGATATAAAGTCATGTTCACACAATCGTTTATAAACATGTTGCCCATTTTAGAGGACTTCCACTACAAACATTTTTAACCGGTTCTATTTAACCAGTAAAACACAGCTTTCTTCATCACAGTATAACAAGCACTGCGCCACTTCCAGGTGTTCTAACTTGAAGGTTAGTAATCACTTAACCTTAAAGTCCTATAGATATGAGCGATTAAATCGTACTCCGGCGTCTCTGGGAGTGCAAAATTATTCACCCCTTTTCCTGGAGATAATATGTTAAACAAATATAGTATGTCATGATAATTTGTTCACAACAGACTAAACTTTGTTTATTATATGCCCACAGCCCTGTGAATTATCGCAAATTATCTAGAAGATATATAGATGATCTCAAACGAGTGATGTTTGGATATAAGATTTTTTGAAACGAGTTTGATGAATTTGATTCACAACGAGCCTTTAGGCTCGTTGTGAATCGAATTCATCAAACGAGTTTCAAAAAATCTTATATCCAAACATCACGAGTTAAAGATTTTGTATATTACATGAATTTTCGAATGTTTTTTACACTTTTTATTTAATTCATTGTCGCTAAATTCTCCCAAAACAACAGACAATCAGCTTCGTTGGCTCAGACCGCTTCGCGCCATGACGTCACGAATGCGCTTTACTTGCACCGGTTGTCGTAACTGACATCATGTGAACTACGCACAAAAATACAATTGCTGGCTGCTATGGGACCACGCGCCGATTAGACACTAGTTGATAATCAGGAAATAAGACATGGGTTGTTACGTCGAAATTAACGACGTTTCATGTGATATTTCTCGATATCCATCGACTCGATGGATATCGAGACATATCCCTCAGTAGCTTCCTAAATGACGTCACGCTTCGGCGCATGACGTTGCGTTGAACGTCGTCTTGAAAAAAACGATTAGTAGAACGACGGCGCGTGACGTCGCTTTGAACGTCGCCTTGAAGAAACGATCAGCAGATCTTTGTTGTTGCCTTGAAACTATTTGCAGCCGAATTGGGCTGAATCTTGCGCAGTAAAATGTCACGTAGTATATAATAAAAAGAAAACATATGCTGTTTTATAGTGAATATTGGGAATTATCTCATTCGTGTGGATCTAAAAGTGTCATATTTCATTCGCGCAAGCGCTCGTGAAAAAATAAAACTCAGGTCCACACTCATGAGATAATGATAGGACAGATATCCTCTATTTGTTCCAGTGAAGTGTGCGTGGATACGACCACCCAAGCCGTTTGCTTGAATCCCCTTGTGTTTCGCGTCAGGTCATCCCCGACGTGTATCGTCATGAAAATCGACTTTCTATAAAGGTATCGCCCTTGAAATTATTAGCAGCGCGAGGAAGACCCGATTAAGAAGCAAATCATTGTTGATAAAATACCTATGACATCCAGTAGAAAATAAAGCCAAGTTTCCTTTTGTTACTTTAAATAAACGAAAACAACAGACAGCTTTCTAAGCTGTCTGTTGTTTTCGTTTATTAAAAGTAACAAAAAGGAAACTTGGCTTTTTATGGCAAGCTAATTAGAAGCAACTAGTTCACAGATAATCCGTCATTAAGAATATCTATCATTACACACCAATTCCTTTTCCGGGTTGGTAAGAGACGTGAAATACCCGATAGAACAATAGACTCATGTGTTCAAGTGACGTCACGTCACTTGAACACCTGTACCCACTTACCACACCTGGGTCCGTACGTTCTGTGCATTGGCGTGTAAGTAAGTTACTAACCTCGCTGTCGGTATTCATGAATTTGAACAACCTGGCAACGTGCTGTAACAGCATGCCGCTTCGCGGCTCGGGGTCACATGCCGCACGTTGGCAGGCTGTTCAAATTGATGAATATCTCCAGCTCAGTTTGGAACTATTACATATCACCTGCTTACACTAAAGCTCACTTTGTTTCTTTGTTTAGCGAAGGTGTTTTTACTGTAATTTGCAAGTGTTTATTCTTTACCCAGGAAAACAATTAGCAAATCTCACTACCTAGAACCTTTACGTTAACGTAAAGGACAGTGTCTGTATTATATGTCGTGATGAGCAATCGGTTGATATAATGATTAGAAAAAATCGCGACATCGACGCCGTAGCTGCGACGAGTGGTGCAATTTCACAAAATTCTAAGTTCATCAAGGGCCATAACTCCAAGGAAAATATTTGGAACAACACATGCATTAAACAGTGGCTAGATATCAATAAGATACACTTACATGCCAAATATAAAGTCATTCCATCAAGTATTTCAAAAGTTATATTGAGTTTTGAAACTCGTTGGTCACAGACCGACCGACCAGACCGACCGACGACCGACTGTCCGACCGACCGACCCGACCGACCGACCGACCGACCGACCAACCGATCGACCGACCGACAGACAGACAGACAGACCGACAGACAGACCGACAGACAGACCGACATTGCCACTTATAGAGCTGCTAGTCGCAGCTAAAAAAATTCCAGAACATAGAAAGCTGGTGTTGTCTTATTTTAAGAGAAGTTTCAACGACAGAATAATAGTCAAACGTTCAAACTGATTGGGGGAAACAGTGTAAAAAGACAGGTTCTGTACTTTTATACTATTAAATTATGCGCTCATCGATGATTTAATTATTTTTATTTATTTATTTTATTAAAGTTTAACGACACTTTAACAGCCAATGTCATATCGTGTCGGTGACAGTTTTACGGGTGGAGGAAGCCGGAGTACCCGGGGAGAACCACCGAGCAATGAGGAGCAGCTGCCAGATCCCCAACATCGTAACTCCGCACTGCGGCAGAGGGCAGGGTTAGATTGGTTGAAGACATGCGCACCATCGATGTGCAGTGCACCTTAGTACACGGCGTCATCGTGCCCATATGTGGACAATCGGACTGAAGTGCCGTGCTCAAGGACACGACGCGGGAGTCCGAATCGATCGTTCAGACGGTCACCCATGCAAGGACTAACCGGGCTCGACGTTGCTTAACTTAACTATTGTCAAGAACCGGTTATCGCAACGCCACCGCGCCACCCCCCCCCCCCACCCCCCGCACATCGATGATACAAAATCGCTAACATTTCGAAATCTTTATATGAAATTCCCATACCTTCAGTGTTAAATTTCCTGACAGGTTTAGGAAATTAAGGGGAGCTAACTTTCTCGTAAATCTCTTCCAATGACGAAAATTGTCAGGTATGTCAAAACTGACCATCTACAGAACTGACAAAAAATCTTCCATTCCTCTGAGATAATGATATCAGGTGGAGAATTTAGAAAGATTTGATTACCATCTCATTTCTCAATATGATTTTCTTACCGCGTACGTTTAGTGAAATACTATTCAATTCTATAATTACAAGACTCGCAGACTGGTCGAATTATTGTCAAGCAGTGCGAGCTTGTATTCACCAAACTACCCAGAGAACAATTATTTGATGGAGAGAATGATTCCGTTTGAGCAGGTTGTAATGCAATCAGACAATGAAGCGAGGATGATAAATACAAGATGCTCCTTGTCTGCGACATAAGCGTAATTTGCAACATTGTCTTTGTTTCTTCCTCCAAGCATGAAGATTTTTAATAGTATTTAATGCAAAGTCAATGCAATTCTTTTTGTTTGAAAAGTTGAAGTACAGAAGTTAACAAGTTGCATGGTGCTGTGATGAATATACGTGTTTATCATAATTATGACTCGTCCGTTTTGTTCACTTTAAAACATTTGATATTTTGTTTTCATATTAATCAGTGATAAATAAAGCCTTTCGTCAATTTCATTGGTCAATTTCAAAACTAGACAATTTGATTGGCTGAACAAAATAAAACTGGGCCACATTTTCATAATTTGCATAATTAGGAATAGGGAGGTTTCATTGATCAATTTCAAAACTGTACAATTTGATTGGCTAAACAAAATACAACTGGGACACATTTGCATAATTTGAGTAGGGAGAATTTACATTATCTGTCCTATTTAGGGTGGGTAATAATGTATTAATCTTCTACTTTACGTAACGGCAAAAACCGTCTCGGCGCAATACAAGAAAAACGCCATTCATTTTTTTTTTATATTTTCACTTTTTTGCTTCCAAAACATAGGTTATGACCCCTCATTGGAACTAGCTTGTCCCGCTCGTTCCAATTCGGGGTCATAACCTATGTTCTGGAAGCAAAAAATGAAAAGTTTTAGTTATACAAGGATATTCTTTTCCAAGTGCCGTCTGCAAGTCAAGTTAGGTGATGGGTTAAAAAGTCATACTAAGTGGCTAATTTGTGCATGTGTGTGACATATGATAAATAGAATATGAAATGAGTGTTTTTCTCATATAATATTTATGAAACTCGTCCGAATTTTCCGTTTGGGCGAGCCAGAGGCTCGCCCAAACGGCAAATTCTTAGACTCGTTTCATAAATATTATATGAGAAAAATGCTCATTCCATATCCTATATATCGTCGCATGGGTGATAGAATGTCCTATGTCATATGGGAGTACTCTGTACCCTATGGGAGTACTCTGTCCCCTATGGGAGTACTCTGTCTCCTATGGGAGTACTCTGTCCCCTATGGGAGTACTCTGTCCCCTATGGGACATCGGACATTCTAGCACCCAGGCGACGATATGTTGATGCTATTGTACAGCGGTTTGGAAGCACAAAAAAAAACCAAAAAAAAAACTCACAGCGCGAACTCCGAAGGTTGCCGAATGAGGGAAGCAACATCTGCCTTTAGGGCAGGTGTTGCTGTTTCTGCGTTCGGTAGCCTTTCGCGCTTGCGTGTGATATTGCATTAATTTGATGATCCTTGTGATATATTAACACTAGCTGTCAAAGATGGGTGGATCCAAAGAGTGTAATTATGTGTCTTGTTCAAATATTATTTGACAAATCAGATATCTAGAATACTATTATGAAGAATATTAATAGGCTATTCCTATACCTCAAAACAAACCCAGTCTCAAACTTGGATCTTATACTTCGTTTTCTACTGTCAAATTTATAAATGTGTTTGTGTCATAAGTTGTATAATTTCCACTGGATCACTTGCACTTGCACCTGACTGATGTTTACTACCTGTAAGGCGAAGGCATTGATCAAGGCCTTGCCTGTTCGTCGAAGCCTATTTCATTTATGTGAAATAAAGTATTGTTTATAAAAAAAATATAAGGTGACTGATAGAACCATAAGTAATCAAAATGTATATAATATGGAATGATCTCAGGAAATGACCTGTAGGCCCAGGGACGTGGCAACAGGGGGAGTCACTCCCCCAATCTGGGCCAAAATTTCCTATAGTTGAAATTCGGAGGGCAAGTCATGAGTAGTTGGAAATTCCATCAATCTGGATTTTAGTGCTTCTTTGGCGATGCTGATGTCTCCTTTACTTCCCAAAATTTCAACTCGGTTTCAAATCGGCAAAAATTCTATCTGTTACTATTTACAACTACGGTGTACGCAACATCGAGCTTCATAATTCAGAGGCAGGGGAAGAGGTGGAGAAAAGGTCACTGTTGATATTATTCATCAAGTCAAAGTCCGCCTTTAGCAACCAGTGTTCAGCAATAGCGCAAACATCGTTCTGATTTTGCGTGAGACTGTTTCTCTTGTAAAGCCACACCGGACTTCATGCCGGTTGCGTTCGATGAGCATATCTTTATTTTGGTATAAGACATAAAAGAGAGGTGAAGTTTTTTTACTTGCAAAATAAGCGGTGTGAAGTTTGTGACTGTATATTTGTGAAGTCCAGGTTGACAGACTCGAATGTGATTTGCTCATCCACTGTCTGCATGAGATACTTGTTGGCCAGAATGTTTTGCTGCTTATTATTCCATCAACGAGAATGTTCGAGCTTATATGGCGCCGGCACGCTTGCACTTCATTAACCGTTTACCTAAACATGAAAAGCAGACGACACTCCGCAAAAACATTCTTGAATAACTTAATTTATTTCATTTTTTGTCTCAAAAGCATAGGTTATGACCCCTCATTGGAACGAGCTCGACGAGCTCGTCCAAAGAGGGGTCCTGACCTATGTTTTTGAGACAAAAAATGAAAAATAAATAAAAATTTAATTAGCGATATTTGTGAATAGCGCTGGCCGGTTTTGGCCGTTACGTTGGGTAAAGGGTACGTCTGAGTATTTCACGTTTCTGTCTTTCAAATACGCTCCAATGTCAGAGGCTGTGACATGTATAGCAATGCCACTTAGACCGAATCGCCTTGTCTTAGGCCTGTAAACACCTACAAAGTTATTAGACGGGGTCCATTGCGCGTTTCTTGTAGCAGCGCACCCATTGCTTATTATTATGACTGGAATGTTTTTTACATAAGTGTTTTTCGATTGATGATTTTGTTTGTCACGTGCTGCTACTATCGTGTGGAGCTCAAAAGTATCATTTGATGGATGTCACCAGCTGTAAATGTTTCATCTAAGGCAACTGAAATAAAGATGCCTTCCACTGAGGGGCCCTTCCAAGAAAGATAATTTCTGTTTGATTATATATGTCAGATTTGGATCGAGGTACGATGGTGAGCTCAATAAATCTCTGGTGCTCGTCAAGTCGGTTTGACGCTTGATGTACCATATAATTTGCAAATGTTTATACTTCTCAGGAAAGCAGTTAACAAATCTCACCTCCTAGACTTTTTTACTTTAACGTAAAGGACAATGTCTGCATTATATGACATTATAACAAAGGGTTGATACAATGAACAGAAAATAGTTCCAGAACCAGAGGCGGCGGAACCGGGGGCTTCAGCCCCTCCACTTTTTTGGCCGGGCCATGTTTTTTTTGTATGCACATATTTTAACACAACCAATGACTTGTGAAACAAGGGGCGGATCCAGAGCCTCCCCCATTATTTCTCCAGCTGTTTCTCTCGTACTGGTTCAGTTTCGATGGTCTTTCAGATCATTTTTTGCAGTAAGTGCAACAAACGCTAAAATGGATACAGTCTGTTAAAACGTCGGTTAACTGTAATAGATCGTAATTATACAGACATACAAGTACCAAATCCACCCCCAGACAAGATAATCCACAGACAGTATAATTGCTGTTAACGGCTGGTAAAGCATACAGGTGAGGTCTATTTATCAGCTTTGGTCGTTACGACCAAAGCTGATAAATAGACCTCACCTGTATGCTTTACCGACGTTTTTAACGGCTCTCAAAGTGTGAAATCTTTCAAATACATCTCCAGAAAAATCTTAAAATATCCCATCAGATGCATGGAAATGGGAGTTTTGGGACCCTGGATTTAAAATTTTCGTACGACGACCATCCATCGCCCGATCCAGCCCCTGCCCCCCCCCCCCCCCCCCCCCCCACACACACACTTTGAAGAACATCGAGAGATGGTGAAAACGCCGTTTTCTTATTTTTAAGAGAGGTTTCAACGAGAAAGTTATAATCAAACGTTCAAACTGATTGGAAAAGATGTAAAAAGTCAGCTTCTGTATTTTTATACAACTCTACAGAAAAATTCCTGAAGTTTGTGAAACGATGCGAACATCGATGATACAAATTCGCAAATATTTCGAAATTTCAGTCTTCATATGAAATTCCCAAACCCTTACTGTTAAATTTTCCGACAGCTTTAGAAGTTAAGGGGAGATAACTTTCCAGTAAATCTCTTCCAAGGACGACAATTGTCAGCTATATCAAAACTGACCATCTACAGAACTGACAAATATTTATTTATTTATTTATTGATGTTTAAGGTCACATATTTATGCACAATGGCTAATCATGACCGTGACAGTTTTACGGGTGGAGAAAGCCGGAGTACCCGGGGAGAACCACCGAGCAACGACGAGCAGCTGCCAGCTCCCCAACATCGTAACTCCGCACTGCTGCACAGGCAGGGTTAGATTGGTTGAAGACATGCGTACCATCGACGTGCAGTACGCCTTAGTACACGGCGTCATCGTGAACCCACGCGGGCAATGGAGATGAAGTGTCTTGCCCAAGGACACAATTCGGTTGCCGCAGGTGGGATTCGAACCGAGGACCCCTCGGCTTGCAGCCTTCACCTCTACCCACTGAGCCACCGCGCTCCCACAGAACTGACAAAAAAGCATCCATTCCTCAGAGATAATGATATCAGGTGGAGAGTTTAGAAAGATTTGATTACCATCTCATTTCTCAATATGATTTTCTTACCGCGTACGTTTAGTGAAAAACTATTCAATAACTTCGGTGATCTGAAGAGAACGGGTTACCGCAATGCCCCCCCCCCCCCCCACACACACACACACACCCCTGCGCATCGATCATGCAAATTCGTTAACATTTCGAAATTTCAGTCTTTATATGAAATTCCCATACCCTTAGTGTTAAATCTCGTCCAATGACGAAAATTGTCTGCTATGTCCAAATTGACCATCTACAGAACTGACAAAAAGCGTCCATTCCTCCGAGACAATGATAGCAGGTGGGGAATTTAGAAAGATTTCATTACCATCTCATTTCTCAATATGATTTTCTTACAGCGTACGTTTAGTGAAAAAACTATTCAATTCTATAAGTACCAGACTCGCAGACTGGTCGAATTATTGTCAAGTGGTGCGAGCTTGTATTCACCAAACTAACCAGACAACAATTATTTGATGGAGAGAATGATACCGTTTGGGCAGGCTATAATGCAATTAGACAATGAAGCACGGATGATAAACACAAGATGCTCCTGTCTGCGACATAAGTGTCATTTGCAACATGACACCCACGCCACTGTTCTGTACAGACACAATCCGTCATTTCTCTGTCATCAGCTACTATCACAAAAGGGCATTGCTCTATATTAAATACCTAACAAGCCTCAGTTTGAAAGAATGTTTCAGGTATATATCGGTGCTGAGTGCAAGACGGTGCCATTTGCAATACTTTAGCACTACAGATGGCACCTTGTTGCACCCATGGGACGATATGCAGTGGGTCGAATTCGATACTTAAATGCTGCCAGACATATTTATCTATTGGGGTGTAACGACAATTTGGCAGCCTCGGTAACCCAGTGACGGGCAGTTTTACGGGTGGAGGAACTCTGTGTACCCGGAGAAAACCACCGAGCAGCGGCGAACAACGGCCAGACTCCGCATGGTTAGCATTGTGAAGGCAAGTGTAGATCCACGAGCAGTACGCCTTACTAAACAGCAGGCCTGGCATTCTTAAAAATGCAGGAGGGCTAAAAATCGCTCCCCGTGCATGGTTTAGGGGAGCGATTAACTCTCCTTAAGCTCACAAAAGCTAAAAGTGGCAAAATGTACTTTTACTGTTAATGAATTCTGCCTTGTGGGCTTTGTACATTTTATTTAGTGTTGCTAACAAGGTTGTCTCGGTGAGACGGCTACACAGCCCCTCCCACACCTCCGGGCCTCGGTACGGCCCGGAGGTGTGGGAGGGGCAGTGTGGCCGTCTTACAGAAAGCACTAACACAGCAGAGATCTGAAAAAATGTGTTATTATTTTCTAAGGCCAGACGGGCTAGTTTTCGCCCTCCTTAAGCAGTAGGCAGCGAATAAATCGCTCTCCTGAAAATGCCAGGCCTGTAAACAGCCATATCAGGGACAGATTAGCGAACCCTAGAAGGGCAGATAGGATCGTTGGTAAAAGGACTATTATCGAGCAATATTCCTTACAGTTAGCGACAGAACTATTAATAGCCAAAGACCCCCCCCCCCCCCACACACACACACAAATAAATAGAAACTGCAAAATTCAATATTACACCTATCCGGTTTCTGCTCACGTCGCACACTCGAAAATTCAAGCGGATCATCATAGGAAGTGATACTGGGAGTGAATAATTTGACAACACAAGTTGAGTTGTCGTACGACATAGGAATATTCGGACGGACGGTCGGTCGGACGGACGGACAGAGTGATTACTATAGGGCTTCCGCCGAAAGTTGGCGGGGCCCTAATTATACTGTTTTGAAATAGTAGCATACAGTTAAAACTAGAAGTCCTGTCAGGAAATGCGCACAAATAACACGTCGATCTGCGCGTTATTCTACGCGTTATGACCACAGTAAGGTTATCAAATTCTGTACATATGGCCATTGCACAAGCAATGTTTCAGCTAATGGACCTCCGGGTAACCCGGAGGTCCAATGGCAGAAACATTACCTGTGTTTGCTGTGAGTGACCAGGAGAACCTGCCGTGCTTTGCATGCCATTCGATATGGCAATTGCGCGCAGTTCAAACGCACAATTAAGCCTAGATAAACGCACAGTTCGTGACAGGACTTCTAGTTTTAACTGTATGTACAATATACCATCGGCAGTTTCCAGGTGCGAATCCAAAATCTCCCACCCCACCCCACCCCATTCTCTTCCTTTATATCGTGCCACCACCGCGGACTCTGGTTTGCCACATCAGTGTTATCAATTTTCCCTGTTCTCCAGTTTTTCTCAAACTGTAGAATCGAAAAATAAATCAAAATCCATCAAATGTTTAATCGTTTACTTTCGTTTGGTTCATTTGTTTCTCACGGGATGATGCACTTGATGAATACCACGATAACATTGAGCATATAACACTTGTCAAATAACGGTGTAGTTTGACGAAGACATTCCAATGCTGTTTCTACAATCAATAACATAAAAACAGATTATAACAGTTTTCCCACGAAAACGCTCAGGTTTGGAGAAATTGATTTATAAATCAGACACTTGCCGAGTGGAGTTTAAAACTCGAACAAAATAAGATACGAGAGAAAAGTGTGAGCTATTCGGGCCTGGCATTCTTAAAAATGCAGGAAGGCTAAAAATTGCTCCCCTTGCGTGGCTTAGGGGAGCGATTAACTCTCCTTAAGCTCACAAAAGCTAAACGTGGCAAAATTAAGTTTTACTATTAATGAATTCTGCCTTGTGGGCTTTGTAGATTTTATTTAGTGTTGCTAACAAGGTAGTCTCGGTGAGACGGCTACACGGCCCCTCCCACACCTCCGGGCCTCGGTAAGGCCCGGAGGTGTGTGTGTGGGGGGGGGGGGGGCAGTGTGGCCGTCTTACAGAAAGCACTAACACAACAGAGATCTGAAAAGATGTGTTATTATTTTCTAAGGCCAGGCGGGCTAGTTTTCGCCCTCCTTAATTTTCTTAAGGCGAGCAGTGGGCGAGCAAATAAATCGCTCTCCTGAAAATGCCAGGCCTGGAGCCTAATGTATCTGCCGGTAAAACCTGACGCGACTAGCGGAAGACATTTGTACAAGAACTTTTCCGAATAACTAAATATGTTTTCAGGCCCAGTGTTCACGTTGACCCAAAATTTTGTGATGTCAAGTGAAGTTTTTGTTCGGTGCTAAATGAATCTTTTGGTGCCAAGCAAAAGATGTTAGTGCCAAATGGAATCAGATTGTAAATAAAAACAAATTATCCACGTATCGCCCTTTTAACACTGAAATTCCCCTTAGACATTTTTACGCCAGAGTGCCATCGACACTCTGGCGTAAAAATGTCAATGGGGAATTTCAGTGTTAAAGGTAAAACCTGACGTTACAAGCGGAAGACATTTGTACAAGAACTTTTCCGAATAGTTAAATATATTTTCAGGCCCAGTGTTCACGTTGACCCGAAATTTTGTGATGTCAAGTGGAGTTTTTGTTCGGTGCTAAATGAATCTTTTGGTGCCAAACGAAAGATGTTAGTGCCAAATTGGAGTCTGATTGTAAATAAAAACAAATTAATCACGTATCGCCCTTTCAACACTGAAATTCACCTTAGACATTTTTACGCCAGAGTGCCATCGCACTCTGGCGTAAAAACGTCAATAGGGAATTTCAGTGTTAAATTTTTACGCCCAATGGCCTCCAGACCTAGATGTACTATGGCGAACAAATGTCTATGGCATTTTCAGTGTTAAATGTTTACGCCCAGTGGCCTTCCCTAACTACTAGCAATGCACAAAGCTCTATTCAAAATACTCATATACTACGTACATTGTTGTTTAGGCTATGTCATAAACAAAAGTCTATGAGAGGGTAGGAATATATTAAATTATTAAACCAAGGTCATTTTCGAATCCATTCAAGACAAAGTTATTATGAAAGATTTCGGAACATTTATTGTAATAAAATGAAATACGTCGCCGAGTAAAAGATTATATTTCATTGATTATTTGAAGAAGACAACTCAACAAAAACTCTTCAAGTAGGCAGATTATTGTCCAAAGTCATTTTCAAAACGCTGCTATACTCTGTGCATAAATGTCGCAAGCACAAAAAATTGATAGAGAGATAAACGAACAACAAAGGGGCATAACCAATTTCATTTTTGAGTTCATTCGAGACGAAATTGCAGAGATCAATGCACGAAAAGTTATTGTAATCAAATAGCCATTGTTAGTCGCCACGCTGAATAGAATAATAAGACAGGAGCTCAGTAGGTAGAGGTGCAGGCTGCAAGCCGAGAGGTCCTCGGGTCGAATCCCACCTGCGGCAACCGCGTTGTGTCCTTGGGCAAGACACTTCATCTCCACTGCCCGCGTGGGGGCACGGTGGCGTTGTGTACCAAGGCGTGCTGTACGTCGATGGTGAACCTGTCTTCAACCAATGCTAACCCTGCCTGTGTGGAGTTAGTATGTTGGGGAGCTGACAGTTGCTCGTCGTTGCTCGGTGGTTCTCTCCGGGTACTCCGGCTTCCTCCATCCGTAAATCTGTCGCGGTCACGATTAGCCATTGTGCATAAATCTGTGACCTTAAAACACCAATAAATAAATATAAATAAATAAATAAGATAGGAAAATTTAGAGATGGCTGGTTTTGGAATTTTGAGTTTGGTATCGGTTTCAGTATGTTAGTGGGTATACTGCGGTATCTTTTCGGCATTCAGTATCTGACTTGACTGCGATTTGATGATTTAATAAAGGGGGGGGGGATTAACCCCAGGGAAGTGCACAATAAGTTGTTCTTCTGCCATATACCACATTGCCACAAATGCAACTGTCAAGGAACTTAACGTTAGAATGTCTTTACCAACATAAATCGTATCTACAGTAAAATTGTGACTTGTTCCAAACACACCTCAGGTTTTTGCCTTCTCCAAACATGTGCCCTTAAACACGCGATCATTGGGAGGTCCTGTTGACAATAAACAAATCACCCGGGCGGTGATTTCTAGTCAAGTCTTGGCTGCCTTAACAGGCAGCCAAGACTTGACTAGAAATCGCCGCTGAGTAACTGGACATGCACAGGTTTTAGTCTAGTGGGAATTCAGGATAATTGCCTGGACCCTTTAGGAATAACAAAATTAAAAAGAAAAACAGTCTCTTCGTTCACGAAAATGAGCTTTTCAGCTGCTTTCAGACCTCAACAAGTCATTATAAGTAGCGAAGGTAGGAAATAGAAAAATTTAAACAATTCTCGTATTCAATGATGGGGTTCCGATCTTCGAAATACTGCCCACCTCTAAAGAAAATGGAATTGCACAGCGAACGAAATCACCCGTCTCCGAGGAACTACGACATAAGACAAAGTGTAATGATCTGAGAATTACTGAAATCTGATATTTACGTTCAAGTTACAATAAAATCATTAAAATGTCCAAAAGAACGAAACAAGGCAAGCACACTATTAGATTTCAACAAATCCCCCTGGTTTACAAACTTGTCCAAAACAATGCCACTATAAAACTACATTCCAAAAGTTATTGAAATCTGATTACTTTTCAAGTTCACCCATAATCAAACAACGATTAAAGGTATCGCGGAACTAAATATTGAAATTAGAGTGAACCGCCTTAAAATGTTGCATTCGGAAATGATGCAATCTCTAAAAATAAACAACCTTGAGAAAATATATTGTTTCAATAAACGTTCGAAACATTCTATTGGCATCTTGCATTATTGTTGAATATTCCTGATAAAAAGAGGGTGATTTGATGACTTTTGGACCTAAAAATGCAATTTACTTTTAATGTGTTTTTGTAGGGAATTCCCTGAAAAATATATGCACGTGACCGGTACTTCCCTTTGTGTCAGTTTTTCTCTCTTATTTGTTGCATGACCCCCTGTTTTCAGATCAGAAAAAGTTGTCTGAAGGGCTATACTTGACAGAAATATTTGAATGCCAAAATTAAAGTGATGCGATCATATCTTTTTCCGGCTGAACGTTATAATGGTTGCCTATGGGGAAATATTTAGTTCTGTGATACCTAAAGTAAAATGGAATACACAAAGGGCGATAACTCTCACAATTTTCAACAAATCATCGTGAATTCAGATGAAATCCAAGACACTGTTAATACAAAACAATATATAGACAACAGTTCGCTGCTAGGATTCGTGGAAGAGTTTTATACTCGAGTGGGGCGCGCGTAGGATTATTTCACGAAGCGTTAGCCGTGTGAAATAATCGGCGCGGCCCACGAGGGGATAAAATCGTACTCGAATCCGAGCAGAGGACTTTTGTATTTATTTTGTTTTCTCCGTCATTGTTTTCCCAAAACAACCCATTATAACTGATCCTGTGGTTTCGACTCCCCCCCCCCCCCCAAAAAAAAGGTCTGTTATCGCTGAGAGTGGAATACGATTCTGGGAGTATGCACTTACTTACTGCCCAATACGACATGCTGGGGTTGGAATACCATTTTCGTCGAGTGGAATAGAAATACCATTTGTTTTGGAGGAAGACAGACGAATGAAAATAAATAAAAATGGTTGAAATCAGATGTTTACTTTTCAAGTAATCATATAAATTTTAAAAATTCAATTAAAGCGGAACTAACAAGGGGCAATAACTCTAACGATTTTCAAGAAGTTATTGTATTTTTAAAACAAAATTGTGTAAAACGTTATGAATACAAAGCAGGATATCAAAATTTATTGAATTCCGACGTTTAATGTTCAAATTATTGTTTAAATAATACATTTCAACAAACGAAGGATAATAACTCTCTTCATTTCCGATAAATGTCCATGACTTTCATTTCATTTATTTATTCATTTATTGGTGTTTACTCTTGAGTGCCTAATAATCATACATGTATGATTATTTTTTTTCGAACAAAATTCCCACCTGTATGATACTTATTTGGCCCTGTATGATAATTAATTTTCAGCAATCGTATGTGCAGAACGGCTGCTTATCTCAAGAAGTTCACCAAACCAAACTAGTAAGGTACATGTACAAGCAAACACAGGATGGAATGGAAATGTTAATGGGTAGAGAGCTGGAAGCATATATTTGGGCAATATTCTGAAGTCCTGCTACCATAACTTTAAGATCTAGTACCCAGTGAATGTGCTTTATACCATCACTGAAACAGAATTAATTAGTCTATAAGGTTTTGCCTTGGTGCAATTTATGGGAGAGTGCCTGTAGGCACTCTCCCATAAATTGCAACAAGTCAAATCCATGTGAAAATTATGATAACTGAAAGTAATTTAGCCCTTCACCACTTCAAGAGCATCAGACATCTGTGTTATAAAAACGGCTCTGAGCATAGTGGCTGGCTCACATCTTGGAATTTTCCACCCTATACTATTATTCGACCCTATACTATTAATAATTTTCAGAAATTTCCCACCCTGTACTATTATTTCGTCCTGTTCTATTATTAGGCACTGAAGAGTAAGATCACATGTTTCTGCACAATGGCTAATCGTGATCAATTCCATGACATTTAAACTTAAGCAGTCTATCAGTTTTTACTCAGCAGTTTTTTACTGAAATCTGTGGTCTGCTGTTCAGTGAATTGCCTAAAACAATGGAAAGTATGATAAAATTCAACAAAGGGCAATACCCCCCCCCCCCCCCCCACCACCACCACAAATTTTTCTCATATTTTGGTGATTTCGAATTTGTTCAAGACATTGCTAATATAAAACACCACAATAAAAATAGTTCATATTTGAGACCTATTACCTCTGTTAAACAAATAAACAAATTCAAGAATTTTGTTTGCAAGCTAACGGGCAGACAGGCGGAAGCATAGAAAGACGGACAGACGGAGCTCTTCACTAAATCGCCTTGTTAATTTCTCCGTATGCTCGTAAATACTTATGTTTTGTTATTTTGTTAACAATCGACTCAATGTACATATTAAAATGTCACAGTTTTGGTATTGCTAATTAAACCTGAACCAAACGGCCAGCGCTATTCACAAAAATTACCATTGAATTTTCATTATTTTTTTCATTTTTGCCTTACAAACATAGATTATGACCCCCTCATTGGAACGTGATCATTGAGCTCGTTCCAATGAGGGAGCATAAGCTATATTTTTTACTCAAAAACTGAAAAACGTTAGTTATTCAAGAATGTTGTTTGCAAGTGTCGTTTGCTTTTCGCGTTTTGTAAAGGGCAATACAAGCGAAAAAAAAACTCCTTTTAATAACGCTTCAACGTGTACTAAGTTCACAAGTTATATACAAATTCCATAAAATAAAATTAACATACTTCTAAATTCTACAAAATCGCGGCATTCTGTCGTGTGGTATTTTGTCGTCGCGACATTTTGTCGCCGCGGCAAAATGACTTGTGGTATAGCGTTGCGCTGTATAACGGTGCATCGAAATGTCGTGAAACCATTTTTTTCTTGAACAAGTCAGTTTGCCTTCTACGACGATTACGATTTAGAGACACGCGCTTTTCAGTATAAGTCCATTTTGTAAAATAATCCAGCTCTGTCATGAAAAAGAAATTGTGCGTCATTCACATTTTCGTGACAACAAGGAATGGATAGAAGCGATAGAATGCAGGAGTCTGCAAAAGCGACTACTCTAGTTTGTTAGTGAGGAGATTGGATGTTGAATATAGCAATGTTTGAAATTTATGATTTCTAGTTGAATGTTTCATCTGAATTATGATTTTTTGTTTTTTCAGATATGTGCAGTGTTTTGTAACAGAAACGTGAGTATGTTACGTTCAATTCAATTTAGATTTAGTGGCATCGATGCTGATCAAAGAAGCCGATACTTTCACAAAGACGTCTTACTTGGTCGTTTTCCTGTCAACCCTTACCTAAACGACACTTACACATTTGTGTGTGTGTGTGTGGGGGGGGGGGGGGGGGGGATTGGGGGGGGGGGGTCAGAACCGATGATTTGGAGCAAAACTTGAAAAAAATATTACATGTTTTTTTGTGAATAGCTCTGGCTAGATGTGACGTGAATTTTCATCTCTGACTTTTTTTCGTCATGAAAATCTACTTTAGATAAAGTTATCTCTCTTGAAGTTATTGGACGAGCGAGGAAGGTACAATGAAGAAGCAAGCAATTGTGGAGGAAATGCCGATGACTTCAGTAGAAAATGAAGCCAAGTTTCCTTCTGTGACTTTTAATAAACAAAAACAACAGACAGCTCTCGGAGCTGTCTGTTGTTTTCGTTTATTGAAAGTAACAAAAGGAAACCTGGATTTTTATGGCAAGCTAATTAGAAGCAACGAGTTCGCGGATAATCTGTCACTAAGAATATCTATCGGTATCACACTTACCAATACTAATCGTCTACTTTGGTTCTTTCTTTAGCGTAGCGAATGTATTTTTATTGTAATTTGCAAGTTTTTATTCGTCTCGGGAAAAAAAGCCAATCTCACCTCCTAGACTTATACATCAATGGGAAATGGGATTGGGTAAAAATTGTAAAAAGCCAGTTTCTGTATTTTAATACTGCTCTGCAGGAAAATGCATGACGTCTGTGTGAAATGATACGCACTTTGATGATACAAATTCGCTAACATTTCGAAATTTCATTTTTTTAATTAAAATTATACGTAGTCACTAAACCAGAAATACACTATCGCAAGGCCACATTTCTTTATTTCAAATTCAATCCATGAAACAACAGCAAAGCTAAATCATATGTCTGCAATCTCGTCTTAGTAATACATACCGTGTCTGACCCACCAAGTCCAGAACCCCTGATGTGAAAATAGGAAACATTAAACCCAACAGGTGTAATAATTCAGTTCCACAAATAACTATTCTCTTATGGCTTGTGTGCAGTGCTGACATCTTGGGTAACATGTATGGGAGATGGCAGGTAGACAGCCAATCTGGCTTTGTCATCTCCCAATGGAAAAGATAGTATTGTTGTTCTGTTCTATAAATGTATCTCTATTGCAGGTTATAATAATGTATCTCGATGAACCACGATTATTATTTTGTATCACATTCTATCTATATCATTAAATAAAATAATCTAATCTAATCTATGAATCCCCATACCCTTTGTGTTAAATTTGCTGAAAGCTTTAGAAAATTAGGGGAGCTAACTTTCTTGTAAATCTCATCCAGTGACAAAAAAATGTCAGCCATGAGATACACTTACTCGCTTCTTATCAGTGTTTATATGACGTATCGATAAATTTTTATTATTTATTGGTGTTTAAGGTCACATACTTATGCACAATGGCTAATCATGACCGTGACAGTTTTACGGGTGGAGGAAGCCGGAGCACCTGGAGAGAACCACCGAGCAATGGGGAGCATCTGCCAGCTCCCCAACATCGTAACTCCGGACTGCAGCACAGGATGAGTTAGATTGGTTGAAGACATGCGCACCATCGACGAGCAGTACACCTTAGTACGCGGCGTCATCGTGCCCCCATATGGACAATCGGGGTTAAGTGTCTTGCTCAAGGACACAACGCGGGAGTCCGAATCGATCGCACAGGATTAACCAGGCTCGACGTTGCTTAATACGAGGATTAACCAGGCTCGACGTTGCTTAACTTCGGTGATCTGACGACAACCGGTTACCGCAACGCCACCGCGCCCCCTACATATCGATAAAAGGCAGCATCCATCCAATACTAGATACAACTGACCAGTTACATAGAGTTAAAATTATTTAATTGTTTGCCCGTTTATTGGGGTTTAACGACACATTCAACAGCCATGGCCGTATCGTGTCGGATAGTTTTACGGGCAACGCAGATGACGTGGTTAGAATCGAACCGCCCCATTGGCCTTTCTCTAACTCTGCTCTAACCAATGAGCCACCGTACACATGAAAAATCAAGGGTTGTAGAGAGATGGTTGGAATAAGGTATGCTATTTTCACTCCAATGGTAAATGCTATACCCATAAAACCGTTTCTGCAGAGTTTTATTTGCAACTGGTGAAGGTTGGGGTACAGTCGCCGTTGATTGGTTGTAAACCACGCGTGGGCAGTAATATCCACGCATGCGTTTACCAGGTAATAAACACCATCAGCAGCAAAATGTTAATTAATGAAGCACCGGGTTGCACCCGGTGCTTCATTAATTACATTTTTGATGATTATTCCTATAATTAGTGTTTGGAATCAAATATTATTGCATCTTTGGAATTATTACCCATCCGTGGAAAAAGACCGTGTCAGTTTTACGGATGGGAGAAGCCGGAGTACCCGGAGAGAACCACCGAGCATCGACGAGCAACTGTCAGCTCCTCCACATTCTAACTGTGTTCAAGATCCGCTCAACCAGGGTTCAGGGGGTTGAAGACATGTGCGCCATCAACGTGCAGTACGCCTTAGTACACCGCGTCATCATGTCCCCATTTAGGCAACCAGGATAAAGTGTCTTGCCCAAGGACACAGCGCAGGTCGTCCATGATGGGGATCGAACTCGGGTCCTCTAGCATAGAAGCCCAGTGCTCAAAATAACTTTTTTTCTTTGCGTAGCAAAATGCTACACATTTCCAAAAAATGAACAGCATTTTGTAAAAATTACATACCTATTTTTGTATACCAGAGTTATGTTATGCTGTTTTGTATTGAATTCTTCTTAGTAGATAGAATAGTTTCCAATAGTTTCCATCCATTTCTGGGTATTTCCAAATGATCTGCAACACATGAAACATTTACTATGTTTTTTTTAACTGAACTGCCTTTAAGGGTTGCATGGACTTGGATATTTTCAAATGGCGTTTTGGTTGTTTAATAGAGTTCTCAAAATGGAAGTTAGGGTTTTTAATTTGATGGGCTTGAAGTTATTTTTAATGGACATATTATGCAAAATGTTGTAAAAACAGGAAACATTTAAAGCAATAGAATTCATCTTACATATGGAGTTGCTAATGATGCTTGATGGAGAGTTAATCTGAGTTATGCCTGGAATGTTACACAATCAGAAGTAAAGCATCAGTGAATTAGTTTTCAAATTTGTTTGCAAATTTTCATTTACATTTTGCGATACAAGATAATCAACTGCAGCCTAATAGGCTGCAGTTGGTTATCTTGTATCGCAAAATGCTATACATAATTGAACATTGTGTAGGTTTTTGCAAGTTTTGGATAGCAAAAAGCGACGCGACACCACTTATTTTGAGCCCCGACTGAGCCACCGCGATCCCTCACAAAACAATTAAATTAAACAAAAGATTTCGTACGTAATAATACGTCCAAAATATCAAAGGATTAAAGTAAATATTTGACATTTTAGTGGAAAATAAAACTTTGGGAAAAGGTACTGGTTAAAATAAATCTGACTGTGCTTTCACACTGATAAAAGTCTAATTTCCTTTAATACTTTTCTGTACAATATTCTCTTGCATTGTCGGCTTATTCCCGTTTGACTATTTCCTTTTTGATCATTTCTTGGTCATACAGAAATTGGACAAATAAGAGTTGACAAAACAGGAATTGGTCAAACGAGAATTGGTCAAACGCAGTACACCCATTATCGGGCTTGTGATGTGACAATCTATTACACGGGTACCAACGCAAATCACGTGATCAGAGTGTTCTCTGAACACGGTTTTGCTGACATATCAATACCTATCGCTCAGTATCAATCAATCTCAGCATTAAATTAGTTGATGGAATTACATTTCCATCAGGAGTCTCATAAACATCAAACGGAGATGGTAGTCAAAGTGATTATTGATAAACGCTGTTAGAACATATATAACTTTCATGTATTAAAACGTCATGATTGCTATCAAAATCAAATATTGGTTTGATGAATGCTTGTTGTAAACCCCGATAGAAAGAGAGAAACAATTTGTCTCAGGACTAAATCATCAACACAAAAAAAAACAAACGGAAATGCAATTTCCTTACATGTATCTGTATCTGAGTAGTCGATTGTACAAAATATGTAGCAATGAAGGATATTATCAGGTTATCCGCCCCTAAAAGGTAAGTAAACCCTGGTTCACAAATCAGAAATTTGATGATGTAATCAAAATCACCTTGGACGAAATCCCCTTAGGATGAAATTCCCTTGGAAGAAAATCACCATTGGGCATAATCCTCTCACTGAAAAAATCTCCTCTCTCACTTCATGTTTACATCTCTCACTTCAGTTTTCAACCCTGCAGAACGATGCAGGACGATTTATTTACTTATTTATTGGTGTTTAAGGTCACATACTTATGCGCAATGGCTAATCATGACCGTGACAGTTTTACGGGTGGAGGAAGCCGGAGTACCCGGAGAGAACCACCAAGCAACGACGAGCAGCTGCCAGCTCCCCAACATCGTAACTCCGCACTGCAACACAGGCAGGGTTAGATTGGTTGAAGACATGCGCGCCACCGACGTGCAGTACGCCTTAGCACACTGCGTCATCGTGCCCCCATGTAGACAATCGGGGTTAAGTGCCTTGCGCAAGGACACAACGCGGGAGTTCGAATCGATCGCTCAGACGGTTACCCATCCGAGGACTAACCGGGCTCGATGCAGGACGATGGATAACGGAGTTGAGTAATGCCGCAGCACTAGAAGCAATGATGGGTGACCTTGGGTGGATGAGGATTAAGGACAGGACAGACTTGATGACACTCTGTCTGTCTGTCTGTCTGGCTGTCTGTCTTAACTATTTGGTAAATCTCCCCTACAGCCGATGGTCTAAATTATTTTTTCCAGAATATTTGGAATTCAAACACAAAGACAAGGTGGACAGCCCAAGTGAAGGAGGTAATAGAGAACTATTTAACCCTTTACCCAACCTGAAAAGCAGACGACACTTGCAAAAGAATTCTTGAATAACTATTTTTTTAAATTTTTTGTCTCAAAAACATAAGTTATGACCCCTCGTTGGAACGAGCTCGTGCCAACGAGGGGTCATAAACCTATGTTTTGAGACAAAAAATGAAAAAAAAATGTTACGGTCTGACGTCACCACGTGAAATACCATGTGCGGTATTAGTACGTTGGGAGTTTTACAGTTGCTCGCCGTTGCTTGGTGGTTCTCTCGGGGTACTCCGGCTTACTTCACCCCCAAATCTGCCCGACACGTGATCCTGTCGAAAGTGTCGTTAAACCCAAATAAATAAACATAAAAATAAAACTAATTACAGTTATGGAAACAAGTTAGGAACCATTCTAGCCAGTATATACACAGAAAAAATCGATATGGCAAGAGTGCCAACACGGAAGTATAAAACGAGAGGCCGCACGCGTGTGTCGTTCTGTGTTTATTAAACGCCTTCACGTCTTTAAAAGAAACAATTATTAGACGGCCATTCAGCAATTCATTTGACAACTATCAACACAAAGAACACATTTTATTGCTAAACCAAATTTGCGAGGGGAACCCGTGTTACTATTTCATCCCCCCAGTTCCAATGTGTTCTATGTGCCTATTGGCTTCCTACTGGCACCCTACTGGCAGCCTACTGGCACATAGAACACATTGGAACTAGATGACGATTTTTAGCTATCGCAAGGGATTCAAATTGTAATTGCGTTGCACGATTTGTAGAAAGTTTCTGTGAAATTTCGTTTCTGTTTAAAAATAGTTCGTCAACGATTTCCGTTCCGCACATATGTGCTGAACAGATTTTCATTTCCCACACGATTTAGTGTAGGGCTGCACGATATTCAAAACTGAATACCGGTATCGGTATTCAAAAAATATACCCCGGTATACCGGTATATCGAAAACTGTTCAGATATATGAACATAAGTACCACAATCGAGACTCGAGGCATCACAGTCGGAACGAATTAGTATGCCTTGATGATGCGGTTCGAAACACCTCTACCCAACGCAGACGATATCAAAATTTATTATTTTCAAAATTAATTTATCGGATTTTCCCCAAAGATTTCAACAAAACTATATCATGTGTCCCCTCATTGGAACGAGCTCAACGAGCTCGTTCCAATGAGGAGTCACATGATATAGTTTCGTTGAAATTTTTGAAAATAATATTTTTCAACTGCTGAATTTGTATATTTACGAAGGCACAAGCAGACGATTCCTTGGACAAAGGGATAATATTATTCATTCTGGGCTACAGTTAAAAAAAACTCAAAACATCTTGAAAATTAAATTGTGGGTAAATAAATAACGACGATAAACCGATATTTTTGCAATTACATCGGTATTCAATCGATATTGGGTTGAATACCGGTATATATAGGTTTATCGATATACCGTGTGTTGCTGTAGATGGGGATTACATAGAACAGGCGTGAAATAAAGAAACAGTTCTTTGGGGGTTATTGTACTGTTCAATCGACCAAACGACAATATTTTGAGTAGCAGACGGCAATAATATTCGCTACATGATTGTGGTCGTATCCCAATGCTCAGAGCAGTTCGCGGAACACTCAGACAAGTCTCTGAGGAATTGATGTGCAATTAATCTCATCAACTGACCGCTGTTATATCGTTTGTTCAAACTGCCCCAGACAGTACGGATGTCTCCCATAAAATTTGTTTCTTTGCTCTTAGCGTGAGCATCATCAAAAGAAGAAATTCCGTGATGGTTCCTCTAATAATATAATAATACAAGCCTTACGGTGATTTATAAGCCAATCTCATCAAACAGATTAAAAAATGTATCGAATGCATTTATTTTGATCTTCTGGCGTGACATCTTTATGTCTGTTTGTTTCGTGTTTCTTGATTTAGTGTCGAACGTTATAGTGCACAAGGCATTTCTTATCTTTTTATGACAAAAACGACTGAATAATAAACGTCGCGTTACTCTTCACCTAAACTAACGTCCAAAACCGTCCACCGCAAGTCACAAATATTGTCATTTAGGCCTAAAAAGGGGGCGCGGTGGCGTTGATTTAACCGGTCCTCGTCAGATCACCGAAGTTAAGGAACGTCGAGCCCGGTCAGTCCTTGGATGGGCTACCGTCTGAGCGATCGATTCGGACTCCCACGTTGTGTCCTTGGGCAAGGCACTTTACCGATTGTCCACATGGGGGCATGATGACGTCGTGTCCTAAGGCGTACTGCACGTCGATGGTGCGTATGTCTTCAACCAATCTAACCCTGCCTGTGCTGCAGTGCCGAGTTACGATGTTAAACTGTCAGACACGATATGACCTTGGCTGTTACTGTGTCGTTAAACCCTAATAAATAAATAAATAAATAAATAAATAAATAAATAAATAAATAAATAAATAGGCCTAAAAAGTTAGAAATCTGTTTCTCCGGTCTTCCTGCGTGGTTCTTTTGGCTGCCGCTTGCTCACTTTTTATAACCAATGAAAAGTTAAAAAAAAAAAAAAATAAATAATAAAAAATGGTTTATGTCTGATATTTTACCCAAGTTTATAAAAATGATAATTTTTTTCCTTGAGTGCTACAAGGCTTTGCAATGCTTTAGCATTGCAAAGCCTTCTTGCACTTAAGGGACAAAATACACCACCACCCATAATATTCTGTAGATTATGAGGCCTAAAACATAAAACAAAACAAGAACATGAACTTTTTGATGGCAGAGAAATAATTACAAAAATAAAAAAAATAAAATGAAAAACCGCTCGCCCACATGCAATTTTACAAAAATGGCTTGAGAAACAGAAGATCGACTTTGTGGGGACTACATTTTTTCTTATAGTTTCTGTTTTGTCGAGCGTGTTCCAATGAGAGGTCATAAGCTATGTTTGGGGGTGGGGGTAGACAAAAACGAAACGTTTTTGTTTTTGAAGAATTTTTGTGCAAATGTCGTTTGAAATTCTAGTAAGGTAAAAGATAGACAGCGGTTATTTTTGTATGGGATTTAACGCCACATCAGCATCTTAGGCCATATCGTGGTGATAAAATAGTAACAGTGTGAAACAGATCATTGTCAATAATTGAGTAAATTAATTTTAACAGGAAATAATTATAAGAATTGAAAGGAATTATCTGTAGCATACAAAACTTAATATGCCCGTCCCATATTCACACTCCGAAAAAGCGAGAGACAATTCATTTCAAATGGTATAATGTAATTGCGAGTGGTTTCTTGTAATATACTACTCAAAGTTTGCTAAGCACCAAATATTTGACACATCATTGTGAAATTAGCTTGTGACATATTTGCGACATTTTTTGGTGGATATGATTGAGGAATGTATTGAGATGGTACATTAGCTCTCTTGTCAGGCAGACTTTTCGTGACAGTCATGGAAAGCATGTACCCCTTGATTTTCATGATGTTTCGTGTACTGTCTACATGTACATGGCATGTGTAGGGTATTCAATCTTCATTTCATCATAAACCCTTGTGCTTTAATGATTGAATATGGCAAATGCAAATGTAAGAAGACATTTGTCTGAAGCCGACATGTGGCGGGCTGTAGGGATAATGGAGCAAGGGGCTACCCATCGTCAGGTTGGTGAGGCCCTTGGTGTGAATCATACGGTGATCGCCAGAGCCTGGGCAAGATTTCAGCAGTATGGCACACTAGTATGACGGCATGGTGGTGGCAGAGACAGGGCAACATCTGCAGCTGAAGACCGGTTTTTGATCAATCAGGCCCGAAGGAACCGCTTTACCATAGCAACCCAGCTTCGCAGTGACCTTCAGAATGCATCCGGGGTAAATGTTTCGACGAAGACTATCCGCGCAAGGTTGCACGAAGATGGTCTCCGATCGAGAAGACCACGTATTCGCATTCCGCTGTCCCAGAACCACCGCCAGACACGATATGAATGGACCATGGGCCACGTTGGATGGACCAGAGAAGACTGGCGACCTGTCCTTTTTACAGATGAGTCAAGGTACTGCCTAGACCACACAGATAGGCGTTCTAGGGTATGGAGAAGACCAGGAGAGCGATTCTATTCAGCCAACATTGCTGAGCATGACGGTCAATCATGGTCTGGGGCGGTGTCAGCTGGGATGGACGTACAGAGCTCTGTGTCCTTGAACGTGGTACATTGACTGCACAATTGATGAGATCCTGGATGTCCATGTCAGATTGTATGCAGGTGCAGTGGGTGATAGATTCTTTCTGATGGACGATAATGCCCGTCCTCATGTTGCCCATGCTGTCGGAAAGTGCCGACAGATGGAGGGGACTGAGCGTATGGACTGGTCAGCAAGATCCCCTGACCTCAATCAAATCGAACATGTCTGGAATGAGTTGCAGCTTGCAATTTCAGCCCGTCTAGTCCAGCCAAGAAGTGTCCGGGAGTTTGGTGCCATGCTGGTCCAAGAATGGAACAACATCCCACAAAGGACCACCAGGAACCTGATTGGGAACCTGATTGGGAGCATGAGAGGGCGTTGTCAAGCTGTAATTAACAGTAATGGGTCTCACGCTCTATATTGAAGCCATACCAGTTCGCTCCGTCAACTTTTTGGCATATTGAAAAATTTCCTCTTTTACCAATAATATCCATTTTCCATGATTATCGTATTCAAAAGCTAAAAAATATTGTCAAACACAAATAAAATCTTAACCCTTTCGCTGCTACAGGTCCACATTGAGTACGGAACCAGCTGTTGACGGCCTGTGCGATAAGTCCGTTCTCAGTACGGAGATACCACATACATGTACATGGAATGGATATCATAGCTCGTTGTTATTCTCAATAGAACGCATGTTATATGAAATGCAAGCGACAGACGATATGGCATTATCCATTTGATCTTAACCATTTTTCGCGTCTATGTAAATTCCGAAATACCCGAGGCAACAACGAACTCAATAGTCCAAACTTGTCCCAACATATATAATTGTTTTTTGTTGTCCTGTGCCACACGGCGACAAAACAAAACAAAAATTATATAACGGCCTGTGGAGCAAAGTTTGGACTACATGGTCAGTCCATTAAATAGGAACTAAATTCAAGTCGCCTAGACGTCTTTTCTTTTGAGATTTATGGAGTGTGGCTGGGAGTGGTTTTGGAAACATTGTTGAACTCAGTCAACGTTGTTACAATATACAGTACGTGGATAATGGATTGTAACAAAATCACCCGTAGAGTGGAGGTATCACCCAAAGTATCACTTTCAAATTCTGCACATATGGACAAAAATCACAAACAATGTTTCAGCCAATGAACCTCCGGGTTTAACCCGGAGGTCCATTGGCTGGAACATTGCTTGTGCTTGTTATGGTTTGCAACAAATCTGCAATTATTGCTTGGGTGGAATCGCTACTCCAGGGGTGATTTAGTGATAATACACTATTCACGTACTGTATAATAACAGTTTTAAATTTACAAATACGTGAACGTTATTGACGCTCTCATTTTTTTCTCTTTAACCCCATTCCCTCCAATATATGGTTCAGCACAGGATATTACGAAATTGCACAGCAGCGAAATGGTTAATTTAGAAAAAAAGAGCGAAAAAAGCGGAGAAAAGAAAAAAAATGGAAGAAGAGAAATGAGAACGAGAAGCAGTTATGAGAATCAATCAAGGCAATCCCGACAACAGCGTGTCCTCCAATGGGAGGGCATTTTATAGCCCTACTAAAAATGATATGTTAGGCTGATTCTTTCCGTCATGTGAGAAATATATTCTATGTTTTCTGACATATGACGAAGATTGAGTTCAATAGAGAGGTGGCGATGAGATAAAGAGAGCTACGACCTACAGTCGGGACATACTGGATTGTTACAGTTGACATGTAGCGAGTTTGAGCTTAGAAACTGTACAGTCATAGTCATTTTGAATAGTGATCTTGTATAATTTTGAACGGAGGCTTCAATAGTACTCCACGTCCTACGGAGACAAAAGATAGGACTGACCGTATGGTCTTCGATGTTCGGGTGACAGAGGGAAAAGCAGCACAACTCCTTAGACAGCTACCTGAAATTGAGCACGTCGTGAAGATCAAGTTTCCAAGTGAGTGGGATGAAAAGCAAAGGGAAGTCGAAGACAAGTTTGACCCAGTCATGGCAGAAAAAGGGAAAGGCCAGGGTATTGAAGAGATCACCCACGATACCAAGCAGGGTGCCCTGACTGGAATTGACGGCTAGTACAACAAAAATGCCCGCACTGTCACCACTGCGATCTATGGGCTCTATCCGCTCAGAAAGCCAGATCCAGCAAACCTAGCATCGATGAATGTTGGCAATTACACGTCCGTTGCTCAGAGAGTGGTTGTGCATTTGACAGCGCCCTCAGAGTGCAAGGTCTCACCCCGATTATTATCCAAACAATACAGAGGTGGGAAGCAAGGGTTCGCGAAACTGGCGCCACGGTGGGGGCGTGGGGGACTCGAAGGATCCACAAGCGTCTCACCATCTGTTAAGGGATTGTGGGTGACAACTCTTACAAGTGCTACCAGGGAAGGTTTAGACTCACAGAACTCATCGTTCGCATGCCTGGTCCAAAGAGCTCCACATCCCACAGAACCGGCAGGTCCTGATCTATGAATGCGACGTCATAAGACGAGGCATCCAAAATGAATCAATCTCAGTTAGTATACGAGTATGTCCGTATTTATGAACAATACTTTGCAGTTTTCAACACCAGAGAATGAACAATCGAACATTTTTAGATATTATGCCGCCATCGAAAATAGCATGTCACCTTTTTTCAAGCTAAATGCACCATATCAGCGGCCAGCCTATTAAAGGGGATGTGGCTGCTTCAGAGACATTAGAAGCATGATGAATATATATGGCTGTTTCTTGTACTAAACTGCAGCTAGTGTTTACCAAAAATTATCTCATGACTGACCGAGACATTTGTTTATTTTTCGCTTTTGGCTTGCCACGAGCGAAAAATAATCATCTCTCGTGGTCGCGAATCAGTTTCAGGTATCCACTCAAAATACTATATGTTCCTATACGCGTTTCAGAAGTAGTAAATAGTTTTCATTATCTATTTATTATTTATTGGTGTTTAAGGTCACATATTTTTGCACAATGGCTAATGATGACCACAACATGAGTATCAACTCAAGACCAGGGGCTGAGCGTTAATAAGCCATGTTGACCATTTTAGAGAGGGTTGCACCTCCCACGCATTGGTGACTGGGTCCTATTTTACAAGTAAAACAGAGCCTGTTTACTGCAGTGAACAGACACTGCTTCACTTCCCGGGGTTCCCGCGGGGAAAATAAATAGTTTTCAGCGATAAATCGGCGGTATTAGCACCGCGACACGTTTGAGGACATATACTTTCGATACAAAAGACTAATTATATCACGATTTTTCATTTTAGGAATCGATTAATCGTCGCAAATAATCGATTAATTGTTCCTAGATGACCCCCCACCCCCTCTCCCTCTCTTTGAAGTCGATAAAAATGAAGTTCAAGTCAGCTGACCTACCTCAAGTAAACAACGAAGACGATCCTCTTTTAGTTACATTCAAAGCTTTGATGTTCTGAACTTTTGAACCGTCAGTGTAATAATCAAGACCGGTCGGCAGTTGCGAACTTCGCAACTGCTGACCGGTCTTGATTATTACACTGACGGTTCAAAAGTTCAGAACATCAAAGCTTTGATGAATGTACCTGAAAGACAAATGCTTCCAATAGCTTCTTGGAGTTTAACATCGATGTTCTTAACTTTTTACCTTTAGAAACAATAGTTTTTCATCAAATTTTCTTTGAATTATTAAACATCTAAAACGGGATACAATTTACCGATTATTCGACAACGAAAAATACTAATCGATTTCGCCGTGACCGATCAACAATCGATTAATCGATTAATCGTGACAGCCCTAGTTTCAAACTTAGCGCGTTTCTTAGTTCGTCGTTCAGTAGCAGCAAGCCTCTCTCGTTGTAAACAAATTGTCTCTGTTTAGTGTTCCCTCTATTGTTTGTTTAAGCTCTATCCAGTAAGCTAATAAGGCATCTGTTTAATACGCGATGAAAGCTTACTTTAATCCTTATGTTCAGTAAACCTGCTGTGACATTACTCATTTATTGTTATAATATAGCGCCCATCACAAGTAAGAGATCAGTTATAATTTGGATTTCCAAACGTTACTCTGCTTCATATTATTGGGACATCCTACCAGCTATTGCTGTACTTATTTATTTATTTAGTGGTGTTTAAGGTCACATACATGTGCACCATCGACGTGCAGTACGCCTTAGTACGCTGCGTCATCGTGCCCCGTGTAGTCAACCGGGATAAAGTGCATTGCCCAAGGACACAACGCGGGTCGTCCCGGACGGGGATCGATCTCGGGACCTCTTGCATAGAAGCCCAACAGTCTATCAGTGAGCCACCGCGCTCCTAGCTATTGCTGTAATATTATTCAGATCTCCAAGTCCAGTTGTTAAAAGTTTATTGCTGTTAGACATGTCTCCTGAGTTCCAATGTGTTCTATGTGCCAGTAGGCTGCCAGCAGGCACATAGAACACATTGCAACTCAATGGACGATTTGGAATACTAGATTCGCTTTTGAATTGTTATCATTTTTAATTTGTCTCCGGGTCATCAGTTGAACACTAGAATTACACAACAGATACCGACTGCCATTGCAATAGTATTTACCATGTTTATGTTTCAGGTCAGAGCATCAAAGCCCACATCTGATTGTTCCCCTTTTCCGCATTATTAGTTCGCCGTGATAAAATATAGTTCCCATATACTTTCGTTAGTATAGCTCATAAACGCATGATCAAGTTTTATTTAATATAACTGTAATAATAAGTTAACATATTTCTTCATTTATAAACATCAATACCACTGACACACACATGTGATCTCATGGCGTTCTCGATACTGTGAAAGTGGAAATTTCTATATCTTCACTGTGTGGGATACGATTATTATTTTCCTGGGGTGTTTTAAGTATACATGAGTGAAAAGAGAAATATGTTGTATGGTGACATTTTGGACTAGATACAGATAATTATCAATGGTATATAAGGGTATATAGGAGGAAAACGAAAATACCCGGAGTAAATATCCGTGTGAGGACTTATTGATTTTTTACAAGAACCGTAAAGTGTTTTTGCATTATCGGACCCATTCAACACCAATTAAGCTAAGTAAACCAGGGCGCACCAATATAACCTAACCGTTTTTGTTCTTTTCGCACTCTCATTCCATCCTTGACTTATTTTTCCAGTTCTTCATTTCCACTTCGCTTATATTGATTTTTTTTTATTTGAGAAGGTGCAATTTACTGTTCTTTTCTTCAGACATATTCATATTTATCACATAATCATCACTAAACAGTTCAATACGAAAATATTGTTCACTATACGTCTAATAAATGCGTGACGTCAGAACTCAACGTCGACGAATTACATTGTGAGTTGATTTCGGAAGTAGAATTATTTTTTTTATATGCTAGCCTGAGAATTATTGCAAATTATCTAAAAGATATTTCTCGATATCCATCGACTCGATGGATATCCAGGAATATTCCTCAGTAGCTTCCTAAACGATGTCGCGCTACGTCGCATCACGTCGCCTTGGAGGAACAAACAGCTGATCTTTGTTATTGTTTTGAAATGTACGCATTTGGGGTCGAATTGGGCTGAATATTGTGCAATAAAATGTCTCGTAGCATATAATAAAAAAGAAAATCTACTCTATTTTAGTCAGTATCAGGAATTATCCCACAAGTGTGGATCTGAAAGTTTTATTTTTCCCGAACGCTGAAAAATAATACTTTCAGGTCCACACGATGAATATTGTCAGTAGATTCCTAAATGACGTTACGCTTCGGCGGATGACGTCGCCTTGAACGGTCGCCTTGAAGGAACGATCATCAGCTTTTTGTTATTGTCTTGAAACTGTTCGCAGTCGATTTGGGCTGAATATTGCGCAGTAAAATGTCACGTAGCTTATAATAAAAAGAAAATTTAAGCTGTTTCAGTGAATATCGGAAATTATCTCATTCGTGTAGACTTGAAAATATTTTTCACTCGAGCAAAAGCGCGCAGAAAATAAAACTTTCAGGTCCACACTCATGAGATAATTCCCGATATTCACTAAAACAGCGTAGATATCCTCTATATACAGTTAAAACTAGAAGTCCTGTCATGAACTGTGCGCTTATCTAGGCCTAATTGCGCGTAGGAATTGCGCACAATTGCCATATCGAATGGCATCCAAAGCACGGCAGGTTCTCCTGGTTACTCATAGCAAACGCAAGCAATGTTTCTGCCAATGGACCTCCGGGTAACCCGGAGGTCCATTGGCTGAAACATTGCTTGCGCACAGGCCATATGTGCAGAATTTGATAGCCTTACTATGGTCATAACGCGCAGATTAACGCGTAGATCGACATGCTATTTGTGCGCATTTCATGACAGGACTTCTAGTTTTAACTGTACCTTCTCTTTTATTTCATTAATTGCTCACCTAAGACTAACAGCAGACAACAATTGCAAAAAAGAAAACATTTTTTGAATAACTAAAGATTTTTCTATTATTTTTGATCTCGGAGACATAGCTTATGACCCATCATTGGAACAAGCTCGAAGAGCTCGTTTCAATGATTTGCCATAAGCGATGTTTTGAAGGCAAAAGTTGAAAAAAATACCAAAACACAAATGATTTTTCAATAGTGTGCGAAGTGTAACACAAAAACCTTGAAGCGTCTATTCATCTATTCGTATATCGTCAAGATAAGTGATATTACGTTTATTTTTTATGGAGGTTTAATGACAGTGTCAACTGCCAGGGTCACATTATGTCGGGCAGGTTAATGATCGGAGGAAGATGATGTACTCGGAGAAAACCACTGAGCAGTGACTAGCAACTGTCAGACTCTCCTTTATACTAACTCTCTACAAGTAGAGATAGCATGGATTGAAGGCATGTGCAGTATCGATGGTAATGGCACACAGCGCCACCGTGTGCTCCAAGTGATTTTATCGTTCACTTTGCATATAGGTTTCAGAATTGTCTGTGGGTACCATGCAGATAACAATGGCCATCGCTTCCCCGCCAAATATTAGTGGTAATTACATGTCTAGTAACCTTTGTACAACAGTCCATGTCATTTTGACACGATCATATTGATCATAGAAGGCTTGCACTTTCCTTTTTGTCAGAAGGTAATAAAAGACAAGAATGTGTTCCTGGCCATCGTATGTTAACATTAGAGCATATTCTGTCGTACATTACATTTATTTATTTATTGGTGCTTAAGGTCATATACTTATGCACAATGGCTAATCATGACCGTGACAGTTTTATGGGTGGAAGAAGCCGAAGTACCCGGAGAGAACCACCGAGCAACGACAAGCAGCTGCCAGCTCCCCAACATCGTAACTCCGCACTGCAGCACAGCCAGGGTAAGATTGGTTGAAGACATTCGCACCATCGACGTGCAGTACGCCTTAGTACACGGCGTCATCGTGCCCCCATGTGGACAATCGGGGTTAAGTGCCTTGCCCAAGGACACAGCGCGGGAGTCCGTATTGATCGCACAGACGGTCACCCATCCAATGATTAACTGGGCGCTACGTTGCTTAACTTCGGTGATCTGACGAGAATCGATTACCGCAACGCCACCACGCACCCGTCGTATATTACATATTTTAACCCTTTACCTAACATGAAAAGCAGACGACACTTGCAAAAAAAAATTCTTCAATAACTAATTTTTTTCATTTTTTGTCGCAAAAACATAGGTTATGACCCCTCGTTGGAACGAGCTCGACGAGCTCGTTTCAACGAGGGGTCATAACCTATGTTTTTGAGACAAAAAATGAAAAAATAATGAAAATTAATTGGCGATTTTTTAGAATAGCGCTGGCCGGTTTTGGCCGTTACGTTGGGTAAAGGGTTAAAGATGTCAGACTGTAGTATTATATAGTCTCACAGAGCTCTATTTCATCACACCAACTCGAAAAGGATTATGTCATTTCTCAAGGAAATAACTCTTTTAAACAAAACCTATACTGACAAAATCCCAACCGGACAAAAAACCCCACCATCATAGCCCGGACAAAACACAATACACTTTTTATAGACAAAGTCTCGTCAGAGGTGGTATTAAGGTTGTTGTACTTCAGAAGTTTCTCACTTTTCGGTTCTTTTGAACCGCCTGTCCTATGATCATTAGCGTTCCTTTATTCTGTACTCTATAATTAGTTGGGTTAAAAATTAACCCATATCAACTGGGATGAGTGAATATGAACCCAACTGGGTTCATATTTACTCAACCCAGTTAATTTGGGTTGATTTTTAACCCAACTCTCCGACACTAGGTGGACCTGACTGTCGAAAGTGTCGTTAAACCCCAATAAATAAATAAATAAATTTATAAATAAATAAATAAATAAAGTGACTTTGGAGTATATCTACTCACTAATCATTCTTGCAATTTTCTTTTTTTGTAATATGTTGACTAATCTATATTTTAATATTGTTGATATTATTGAATAAAAGTTACTTTTTCAAATCAGTCTTTCTCTGATGAGTATTCAATACTCATTAGAGAAAGACTGATTTGAAGTCAAACTCATATTGAACCCCATCCTCACCATGCTCGCTCAACAACACAGGAGTATCATCAGTTCTTATTGTTAAAACCACCACCTGCTCGGCAAACTCACCTGAAAAAAGCACGGGTTTTGTCCATCTGTGGATGTTTTGTTTTGTCCGCCTTCGCATGGGGCTTTATCCTCGTGGTGTTTTATCCGATGCTGTTTTGTCCGCATGGCATTTTGCCCGATGGGGTTTTGTCCGGCATACACCTGTTGGTGATCTGGGCTCGTCAACAGTTACTTGATGGATTGCGACGACCCACATTGATTCCCAATTCACTGTTGTGATAAATTGTGTGGGTCATGAGGTGAAGTGGTGTTTGTTTGAAGGCCTTAATGCAAAGCACATGATTGCATCACCACTAATTGTTGGTCAAGCTACTCATTTATTTATCCTTCCAGTAAAACTTAATAATTTTCCTATCGTATGATGGTTTTTGCTTCGTCCCGCTCAACTGTCAAATACATCAACAGTGGGCGTGTTCAAAGGTGTAAGTGATCCACCGTAGGCGATAGATGACACAGCCTATAATCTCATCTGTTCAAAATATATTCTTCAGACCTCTGTCACCTGGGGGCGGCCCTCTCCTCTGCAGGCCCGACAGTGATCACAAATCAGATCAGACAGAAATACGGCATATGCCGTACCCAGGTGTATTGACTAGGTTGTCTTCCACAAAAGCCCACTGCCAAAACACTTCTTCTTTTCTCTCTTTCCCCCAATAACCTTTAGGGAATTATTATAACCGCAATGGATATTCTATAACCGTTATGGAGTTTGATCATCCTTCACTCCATCACCAGAGGTGGTCTACCACCTCCGGGGAGGCGAGTGTTGGTCCTGCGTCCCTCGTTTTGCCCTTTTTGTAAATGCTACTACTGCGCACTCATGTTCCGACCAAATAGGTTAACATGCTACATGCTACAGGAATGTTCGGGTCTTTCTTTGGGTGAAACCCGGAAAGGGGCCATTGTTTGTATTGGTGGTGAAACTTGCTTGATAGTCGAAGCCGAAACAGCTCTTCCTATCCGAAATTGCCAGAGGCAGACTATACCTGCCAATGAAGGCCCCAGAAACAGAATCAGAAACAAAAACAAGAGGAAGATTATACATGCCTGAAGACTCTAGCCCACCACCCTCGGGGAGAGGTAGTACCTTTGGCGAGAGAACCCCCTCTCACACTGGTCCTCGCCCGAGGGAGGATAACACCTCAACTAGAACACCGATAAGAACGCCAAGCCTCTTATCTCGGCCTTTTCGGCTCTGCTGTCTCCTGCCATGGCGTGATCAAAACTTCAAAAGTCAACGAAGGGTCGAAAGGGGTTTGCCCCAAACCGTCCTTGCGCCCCTTTGGCGCGCGAAACAATTCATTCATTCTGCCACTTGGTACCCATATCTCCGACAGACAGCCAAATAAATAATCACTCCTCTTCCACATTACGAACAAGGGATATTTTCTGCTCCATTCCGAAGACGTGCCAGATGTATTTTGCAGTACTGCCCCAAACAACTTTCCCCACATAACACCGTAGAGCTAAGAACAAGCCAGGCTCATGTGCTTGTGCCTTTCATTCTGCCAAAGGTATACTAAAAAGTACGCCTACTCTAAAGAGATATAAGCAGGTCAGCGGAGGGAAAGACGCTACATATGTTGACAGAAAGAAGAAACTATCTTATCAGACTGTTTCCGTCCTCGCGGAGATTATATGATGTTATAGCTAAAGTGTTGTCGGGAAGGGTTCCTCATGTTGTTTACAATTATTACCACTTTTACGGACGTTCCTAGCACATTAACGATGTTTTACCTGACGTTGAAACCTCGTAATGCTCAACAAGTACAATTCATGTGACGTGTTGGCCGTTATAAACTATAACAGCCCAACACGTCAATAACAGCCCGACACGTCTAAATATAGACAATGACGTCACATCTCTCAGCCGATCAACAATATTTTTCCCAGATTTCCATTTGGATCAAAATTCATTTCGGATTTTTTTAATTTGTAAACACAATTAACACATTTTTTTCAAGTGTTTCCCTTTGTGTCAAAATATAGAAAGCGATGCACACAAAGTAAGTGATGACATGTTTGATGAATAAACTCTTTGCCTAAAGTTCGCATTTCGAAGATATATTTCATCATCCAATTTTCCAAATTTCTCCGTAGACTGATCAGACGATAGTCATGTTACCCGGTTTGTTTGTCAACAAATCAGACGATAGTGTCGCTGTTTTTTTTTAATTCTAAAATGTCAAATTTCATTTATTTATCTTATTTTCCATATAATTTAATTGTAATGTTCCCGATGTACGAAAGTGGCAATAATAGAAATAACATGACTTTACAGTGTATCAACGACTCTACAGAAATGGTTAACAGCCTTTGAGCTTATTAGCGGCCCTCGACTTCGTCGCGGGCCGTTAATAAGCTCTTGGGCTGTTAACCATTTTTGTTGACCCGTTAATACACTGTAAAGCCCTCCAAAATCATGTTATTGTTATAATAAAGGAATGAACATAGCCTTGGGCAACTCCCGCAGATCCATCGCTAATCTTTAACGCACACGTACCGCACACCTCTCGACGTCTTTTCTTTCAAGGATGAAAATCATGCTGCCAGCTCGAACAATCTTTTCACCCATAATTCGGTAGATGACTTCGGGCAAGTCCCTCCATCTCGTAGCTTTGACGTTTGTAGTCCTCTCGAAATCGCCTCTTGTTTGCCAGCTCATGTTGCTTTGTGCACACATTGGATACCTACCAACCGCGTGTCATATCTTCAAATGGCTATAAAGAGCAGACTGTTTGGCTTGCGATTTGGCTGAACATAGGCTGAGGGGTGTAATAGGGAGAACCAGAACTGGAGAGGGTGATAGGGTGGGTCTGATGGAGGGAGTGGCGGTGAGGCACCAGTGTCTCTCCTACTGTGGGTATGTGGCCTACGGGACGAGGCTGGCTGACAGAACAAGAGCTGAGGGAATTAGTAGCCGCGGGAGAGGGGTCTGACAAACCACGCTGGCCTCCCTCTGATGGGTGTAGCTGATCACACAGGTCTGATCCCGATCCCTGGTGCTATCTGGGAAAGACGGAATATGTGGCCACGCTAACATCAAAACTTTTGCAAAAAACATTGGAATTAAGTCAGATGGCACAGTCAGGCTAAAAATTAACTGCAAATTATCAGTTAATGTCACGTGATAACGTAAATTATCTTTTTTGCAATCCTGGAGCCAATACTATAAAACCTTTACAATTGTATTTTCTAGAATTGTATTGTCTACTTATTAATATAACTGACTAAAATGAATCATTAGCATTTCAAAAGATGTGGCAATTTGCCAGCTGGCAAATTGCCTCATCTTTGAAAATACTAATGGTTCATTTCCATCCATTTAAAGTGATAACAAGAAAATACAATTCTAGAAAATACAGCTGAAAAAGTTTTATAATATTGGCTCCTGGTTCTGAAGAAAGAGGTGTATACTCACTTCTATAAGGGAGGAACGGGGGCGTAAAGATCATCAAATTTACGTCAGTAATTAGCGATGCATATCAAAGGCGAAGTTTTGCAATGCTAATATCCTGTGGAAATACCAAAAGGCAATCTCCGACATTGGATATCCGAGATTCTGACTTATATGTTTACAACGTGGACGTTTTGAAGTTGAAACATTCCGACCAATCCCCTTGTATTGATTTGGTTTTATTTAGCGCTTTCTATTTCAAGATCCCAGTTTCTCAACTAGGAATTTATTGTCAATAAAACGTGATTAAGAAACCATCTGATCAATGGTGAAAAGAAATGACACTTATGGATAGCTGCTGTTCTTTCTGTGTTGCTAATTTCGAAGATATATTTACCTCATAAAAATACTCGCAGATTGAGAACTTAATGGAGGCGACGACGGATAAGTTACCGGAGATAATGGCACGCGAAAGCATGTATTTCTTAAACAAAACTTGTTGTTGAGAATTGGAGGTCATTATATGGTCATGAAAATCTACTTTGTATAAAGTTATCTCCCTTGAAACTATCGGTCGAGCGAGGAAGGTCCAATAAAGAAGCAACTAATTGTTGAGAAAACACCTATGACATCAGTAGAAGATAAAACCAAGTTTCCTTTTGTTACTTTTAATAAACAAAAATAACAGACAGCTCTCTGCTGTTTCAGGAAACCATACCCGAAGTTTGTGAAATGATGCTCACATCGATAATACAACTTCGCTTTCATTTCGAAATGTTAATTAATTAATCTGAAATAACCATACCCATGGTGTTAAATTTGTTGACAGATTTAGGGAGTGATGGGGAGCTAACTTTCCTTTAAGTCTCTTCCAATGACGAAAGTTGGCAGCCATTTTTCGCGTTCAGTTCCTCTGTTTTTAATGATAAAAACTCACTGACGAGGTATCTGAAAAAAATAAAGACCTTCACATTCCAACATCAAATAAATGCATCATTCAGTCCTTGTACGAGAACGTATCTTTGGTGTGGACTGAATAAAGACGCTATAGAAAGAGACAACTGGTCGGCAGCTGTGTGAGTTACGCTGGTATTTTATAGAAGTAATCCATCTTCCAAATACTTCATTTGCAGCTGAGTCTTCGCCATCGTGGCATGTACGCTGTCTCTCTTAATGTTGGCAGTGTACATGTCATAGCGGACTTATGGGTGTCTGGATTAAATGCTTTGTAATTTAATGTGCTTCACATGTATAAGAAATTCAGTTTTCCACCAATTTAGAAATATTATCTTGGTACCTGATATTTTGTCACTTTTGCCCAACTGTACAAGCATCATATAACGTAACTTTGAAGTGTAAGGGTACGGCGTTAAGGATAGACTTAGCCTGCTCGCCAAACCCGATTTCAAATGAATGAAATAAAAAATATTGTTTAAATAAAAAAAAAGACACTGACAAATACCCTTTTGTTGACGAGTGTGCGCTCCAAACAGGACAAAGCAAAAGGCTTTTTAGAATGGTATAAACAGTCATCTGACAATGCTCATCTTCAACCCCGACCCCCATACCGCCACCTAAAGGTAGAGATATATAATCAAAAATTGTAGACGTGAATAACATGTGTTGGAAGCGGACTGATACTAGAGAAATGCTGAACGAGAAGAAATGGCCCGTAACAAATCTTTTGGAAAATTTTTACCTTAAGCAACACAAAAATATGAAAAAAAAAGTTTTTAGAATGTGTACATACATGAAAATGACATTTATTGGATGCCAAGCACAAATAATACATTTATTTGTAAATTAATAGAATGTTGAAGATACCTACATTTAAAACTACAAGTCCTGTCACGAACTGTGCGCTTATCTAGGCTTAATTATGAATTGCCATATCGAATGGCATCCAAAGCCTGGCAGGTTCTTCGGGTTACTCATAGCAAACACAGGTAATGTTTCCTCCAATGGACCTCCGGGTTACCCGGAGATCCAATGGCAGAAACATTGCTTGTGCACAGGCCATGTGTACAGAATTTGACAACCTTACTATGGTCATAACGCGTAGTTTAACGCGCAGATCAACGTGTTATTTGTGCGCATTTCATGACAGGACTTCTAGTTTTAACTGTACTGTTTCTAAGTATTGGTACCAGCATTATCACAGGAGTGTCTGTAAGGAAATGACGGACATTACAACTGTTACTTATTCCCAGTTCCTGATTCGACATTCGTTATCATTCGATTTTATCGATTGATAACGAATGTTGAATAGGGTCTAAGTAACGTATGTCACGCTCTCAATGAAATGAAATGTCTTCACAAGCGGCGTCAAGCCTATATTTAGCTAAGCTTATTTTTAAAGTTATATTTCCTTGCACTCACGAGTGAGATAATTCCGAATTTTAAAAGCAGTAGATATTATTTTTATTATATAGATCGGCCTTCGGACGAGGTACCTTTTACCGGAAGAGGGGTGAATGTCCATGTTATTTCCAATTATCGTTAAGGGGGTCGAAACAAGGCTGGGGCCAATTACAGGGTAAAGGAATAGTACAATTTCAATTACATCCCAAATTCACAATTACAATTACCCTAAAATATCAAAGAAATTAATTACTATTACAATTACTTTGCTCATGTAATTAATTACATTGGCAATTACTTGTTAGTATATATGGCGTAATCAGACATGGAACACTAATATCTGATTTTATGTTTTATTATGGGATATACACAACAAGAAATATAACATAAATAATTAATATATAAGTACCAACAAATAACAAATTTAAACGGGGCGCGGTGGCGTTGCGGTGGCGCTTCTCGTCAGAACAACGAAGTTAAGCAACGTCGAGCGCGGTTAGTAGTTGGATGGGTGACCATTTCAGCGACTGATTCGCGCTCCCGTGTTGTGTCCTTGTGCAAGGCACTTAACACCGATTGCCTACATGGGGGCACGATGGCGCTGTGTACTGCACGTCGATGGTGCGCATGTCTTCAACCAATCTAACCCTGCCTCTGCCGCGGTGCAGAATTCAGAGTTATGATGTTGGAGAGCTGACAGCTGCTCGTCGTTGCTCGTTGGTTCTCTCCGGGTACTACGGCCTCCTCCACCCGTAAAACTGTCACCGACATGATATGACCCTGGCTGTTAATGTGCCGTTGAAAACTAATAAATAAATAAAAAATCCAGGAAGAGGATCACAGATCCAGAAGTCGAGTTTTGACATTCAATTCTGAAAAAATAAGCTATTTATAGTAACAGTGACCTTGACCTTGGAGTCCAAGACTCCGAAATCAATAGGTGTCTTCCCTTCCTATAAGGTAACCTCTGGTATAAGTTTGGTAAAGGTGCGTCAAATAGAACTAAAGTTATTGCCCGGAAACCAATTTGTCACAGAATATTTTATTGATAGTAACAGTGACCTTGACCATGGCGCCCCAGACGCTGAAATCGATAGGTGTCTTCCCTTCCTATAGGGTAACGTGTGGTATAAGTTTGGGGAAGATACACGGAATAGAACTAAAGATATTGCCCGGAAACCAATTTGTCACAAAATATTCTATTTATAGTAACAGTGACCTTGACCTTGGAGTCCCAGACTCTGAAATCAATAGGTGCCTCCCTTCCTATAGGGTAACCTCTGGTATAAGTTTGGTAAAGATGCGCCAAATAGAACTAAAGTTATTGCCCGGAAACCAATTTGTCACAGAATATTCTATTTATAGTAACAGTGACCTAGATCTTGGGGCGCGAGACTCTGAAATCCATAGGTGTCTTCCTTTCCTATAGGGTAACCTCTGGTATAATTTTGGTAAAGGTGCATCAAATAGAACTAAAGTTATTGCCCAGAAACCAATTTGTCACAAAATATTCTATTTATAGTAACTGTGACCTTGACCCCGGAGTCCCAGACTCCGAAATCAATAGGTATCTTCCCTTCCTATAAGGTAACCTCTGGTATAAGTTTGGTAAAGGTGCGTCAAATAGAACTAAAGTTATTGCCCGGAAACCAATTTGTCACAAAATATTTTATTGATAGTAACAGTGACCTTGACCTTGGGACCCCAGACGCCGAAATCGATAGGTGTCTTCCCTTCCTATAGGGTAACCTCTGGAATAAGTTTGGTAAAGGTGCGTCAAATAGAACTAAAGTTATTGCCCGGAAACCAATTTGTCACAAAATATTCTATTTATAGTAACAATGACCTTGATCTTGGGGCGCGAGACTCTGGAATCGATAGGTGTCTTCCTTTCCTTTTCGTTAACCTCTGGTATAATTTTGGTAAAGGTGCATCAAATAGAACTAAAGCTATTGCCCGGAAACCAATTGTTTACTCCCGCCGCCCTCCGCCCGCCGGTCATTTCATCAAACTATAAGTCGAGTTTGACTTCGTCAAAACTCGACTAATAAATAAATATAAATTTGTAAAACTAAGACGTCTTAGCATTATTGACATATCCTCATGACACCGGATCATCGTTAGTTATTCGAATGTACTGTTTTTAACCCTTTGAACCCTGGTGGTATTTTCCATGTCAGTTCAACTGCAGCAGTTGGAATAGTCCACTTTCATTATTTGATGGTAGACCAATTAATATTTTCAACGTGCAGCCCCCTGGCTGCACGTTGAAAATATTAATTGGTCTACCCCACACATTCACTCAGCATCCATCCTACTTAATGAAATTCTGACGTATCATGCTTCTGGGCCGGAAAAAGGGCCACTGGGGTTCAAAGGGTTAGAGAACATCTGTCCTGACGAGAGTCTTTGCCAGCGATGCTGAATAGCCTCTCAACTGGTGCCGATGGATATTATATGTTACATGGCGTGTAGCTGGCTGATACATTTCCATACAAGGCGATGAGTGTTCATATCAGGTGAGGCGAAGCCGAACCTGATATGAACACTCAGAGCCCTGTATGGAAATGCATCAGCCAGCTACACGCCATGTAACATATTTATTATGTCGAAAGTCCATGTAAATCAAGCGATTAATAATTTTCTCCATAAACAAACAACGGCCCGGAATTTATTTTTCAGGAACCACTATTGATAGCACCGCGCAGAATCATGAACAGTAACAGGCACCGGTACGTGTAACCATGGTAATTGTAAACAAATCATCACTTTGCGAAGGACGATTGCCGTACTTGTTTACAAATGATACGAATCGCTGCTTGCCACTGAGATCAGTGCTGCTTGCCAACTCGGCATAATCTGGAGGCCCCTTGCGTACATTTACTGTTGTTACTACCTAAAAAGGATTAATAAAGCAGTTTTGAACATTAAAAATCACTTTTTTACTGTAGAGCAAACAATAACAATAACGCAACTTGAACTTTGAAGTTGAATCTGAAACGCACACCGACTTTCTGTTAATTCTGTTTGATCGGAATGTTTCAAAAACAAGTTTGTTCATTTATTATTTATAGTGATGTTGATGTTGCCGATTTTGCAATTTCTGAAAATAGGAGCACCCTTTGGTGCGGACGTCTTCCAGGTCTGTGATCAGCTACGGTTTTAAATCATCATTAATCGAAAGTAATTTCAAGAACTTTTCAGACTACAAATATTATCTTCTGCCCATCTTTTTACATATTTAATGTTTTAAATCACAAAATACGGTATCTTGAAAATATTTTCGGAACCTAAATTCTCTTATTTTGTTTTAATTCAGATTTTGAAAATTCGAAGTGAGGGGAATTGCATCAAAATAGTAATGGCGGCTACTCACCTGATATTAATTAATATCAGGTGAGTAACCTGATACGGTGGAATCTTTAGAAGGTATTCCAGCATTTTGATTGGACAAACTAACTTTGAGACATAATAATAATTAATATCAGGTGAGTAACCCGATACGGTGGAATCTTTAGAAGGTATTCCAGCATTTTGATTGGACAAACTAACTTTGAGACATAATAAATGGGGTTGTCAGGTATATCAATATTAACAACAAGGTAAAAGATCACATTGTGGTTTTGGAAATTCTTTCCAGCTAAACTGTCGATAAAATATTTATTTAATCTTATTTGTTTTACAAGGATTGGCGAACAAGTTATGCAACTTATATTAACGCCTCTCCTTGGCTCAATGTCGCAGGTGTGTGAGATGACCTTCGTAGCGGCAACGTCGTGACCTCGCTCTTCTCGAATACAACGAAGGGATCTTTAGCCTGCACGGAGTGTGTCTCTCTCCACACAGAGGGTAGCCATTTACGTCCCCACCCGATAGGACGGTACGCTGTGATAGCATCAACCCCACAATTGACGCTGGCAGTGTTCGAACACCTCGAGAACTTTCCCGACCGGGGATCGATCCCGGAACCTCTGGCATAAGAGACCAGCGCACGTATCCACTTGGCCACCACTGTTTCGTAATTAATTAGTAATGGAAAGTAATTGCAATTGCATGACACAATTACTTGATTCTTAATTACAATTACAGTTACAAATAATGAAGAATTTTCCAAATTACACATTACTTTCAATCACTTGAGAAAACGTAATTAATTGCAATTAATTACGATCACCAATTACAATTGCCCCAGCCCTGGTTCGAAACAATGAGGCATCTAGACCAAAGCGGCTGGAAAATATCTTTTTATCGACAGTGTTAACCCTTTACCCAACGCAGACGATATCAAAATTTATTATTTTAAATATCATTTTTTAAATTTTAAAAAAAAATGTCAACAAAACCATATCATGTGACCCCTCGCTGGAACGAGCTTGTCGAGCTCGTTCCAACGAGGGTCACATGATATGGTTTTGTTGATATTTTTTCAAAAATAATATTTTTTCAACTGCTGAATTTGCATATTACGCGGGCGGATGCGGCCGATTCGTTGGGTAAAGGGTTAACGCTGGCCCGACATTTTTGATGTCAAGTGGAATTTTTGTTCGGTCCAAATCATAATTTTGTTGCCAAATGAAGAATTTTAGTGCCAAACGGAACCTGATTGTAAACGTGAATAAACTAACCATTTGTATTGTGACAACTGACATCGAAATATATTGGTTAGACATTTCCCGTCAGAACAACCAATTGAAAAGAAACAATATGTTTCAGTCTCAACCCCCGGAAGTTCTATTCAGAACTCCGCGGGTTTCGAAGCAACCCATCAACAAAATCAGGATATTACTCTCTGTGATATCAAAAGCACTCGACAGAATCGGGTTAGAACACCTCTCTTCGCTTCCGTCTCATTGAACACTCACACTTGTTCACCCCCTGATTGTATGGTTGTGGTACCACCATTGACCTGTAAATTAACTGGAACTTTCGACAGAGACATTAAATCATTAAAAAACGCTACAAACGAGATTTAGTGGTGCACAGGTGAACGCACACGTCAGAATTATCGAGATAGTGTTCAATCATTCTCTACATATTGAACGTACTCTTATTGGTAACTTGTTAAATCGTATCCTATTATTGGAAGCAGTTTAATTTGGTCAATTTTTACCGCTGGAATCGATAAAAGATCAACATTGTCTTTTCCCAACGCACATCACTGAAAACTTCATCAGTGAATGAATGGTCAGTATCGGAATTTCGTTCAGTTACAACCAGGCCGCTATAAGATTGTCTTTTTATTTGGGGATGAGTCAGAGACGAAGGGACCGGTGAGCATCAGGCAAGTGTCCTTGCTCGGAATAGTTAAGATAAATTGAGAGATGGAGAAAAATAGAGAGAGAGAAAGAGAGCAAGAAGAGGGCGGGAGAGAGAGAGAGAGAGAGAGAGAGGGGGAGAAATAACAATAATAATAACAACAACAACAACAATAACAACAACAACAACAACAACAACAACAACAACAACAACAACAATAATAATAATAATAATAATAATAATAATAATAATAATAATAATAATAATATATTTTTACACTATGTCATCACCAGAGAATCGGGGGAGGGGTGGGGGGGGGGGGGGGGTTCTCTCACGACACAAATGCAGCCATCTGAAACAATAATATTGGAATCGGCATAAATGCGGTGAATGTGCGGGGATAGAACGTTGGGGAGTCTGACAGTTGCTCGTCGCGGCTTGGTGGTTCTCTCCTGGTCATCCGGCTTCCAAATAAATAAATAAATCAATAAATAAATAAATGTATTTATTATTGGGGTTTAACGACACTTTCGACAGCCAGGGTCACCTCGTGTCGGAAAATAAATAAATAAATTAATAAATAAATAAATAAATAAATAAATAAATTAATTAATTAATTAATTAATTAATTAATTAATTAATTAATCCAACTGACAATTATCTTATTCTCGTGAGTCCTGTCAGTGTATATCAGGGCGTCAAATATCAGCTGTAGATATAAGTGTAGGGAATTTCATATCACATCCGATATGAGTGAACGATTATCAGAGTTAATGATTGTCTGAGTTTACTGCAGTACCAGAAACCTCTAGTGGCAGTCGTATGCCAATGTTGGGTGGTGGTGGTGGCGGGAGGGGGAAGTCTTTGGACATTAATTAAACCACACTGTAACGCTGCTTTTTAAAATTGTGTGAAACTTTATGCATCAGACCGAAGTGGGCTTTCCATGTTGCAATTGAGGACCCTGGGTATTAACTTCAGGTTTGCCGACACGGTGTTATGAAATTCTGCATGTAGGTCAAGAAAGGATGGAACAAAAAAAAAAAAATTCCCAAAATGTCACCACAGAAATAAGTCTCATTTGAAGATGTTTCGATCTCCATGACCAGGGCTGTTGAAATTACTTTTAAACTTTAATGAACAAACAACTATTTGAAGAACAGTGCACATGGATGTGGCTAGAGGTTTCCGATTGGGGTGTAGGGTAGTGAATTTCCAACTAGAAGGAGGGACCGGGAGGGGGAACCCCCCCCCCCCCCCCCAACCCCCCGGTCCATCCTCTTACTTGGGAATTCACTACCGAGAAAACTTTTGAAAATGAAGCCATGAAACGGGGCATAAAATTGATTCTAGTAACTGAAATGCCAACACATTTATGATAGAATTATCAGGTTATTATTATTTGGTATTATTCTGGGAATTGAATATGTGCTAAACAAATGCTCAAGCTCAATCATGATGTGATTTTCTTGAAGTACATTTCAAGGATTTTTTTTTATTACGATAAAGAATCGTACTATAAAAATCTAATACTGATGATTGACATCATGCATACTCATGAAGCTCGATATTGCGTACACTGTAGTTGTAAATAGGAATTTTTGCCGATTTGAAATGGAGTTGGAATTTTGGGAAGTAAAGGAGACATCAGCATCATCAAAGAAGTTCTAAAATCCAGATAGATGGAATTTCCAAATACTCATGACTTGCCCTCCGAATTTCCAACTATAAGAAATTTTGGCCAAGATTGTGTGTCCCCCCCCCCCCCCCCCCCACTCCACCTATCGCCACGTCCCTGACAGTACATCGATTCATTAGCGCCATAATAGATTCAAAATTTATTCAATTCACGTTCTGCATAACACGTAGTGCGGTTTACCCGGAAACACCCAAAGAGTGGAATTTCTCAGCCACACGTAAACATTAAACCTTCTTGCAAAATAGATCAACAACATTATTGGTAGATGGGAGCTTATGTATATGGTATGGCACTAACCCAGCCGATGTTAAAGTGATTGGATATTATCGACTGATAAAACAAAATGGTCAGACAACATGGAGAGTAATCGTTTGACTGGACTGGTTACGTAAAATAATTCATGAGAGGTGAGGGACGTTGTACAAACACGAGTGCGCGAATGCGCACGAGTGTTTTACAATATAGTCCCTCGCCTCGAATGAATTATTTCACGTAACCAGTTCAGTCAGGCGATTACTCTGTAAGTTATTACTTTTCATTATTAACGATAATTGTATTATTTAACCCTTCACCTAACGTAACGGCCAAAACCGGTCAGCGCTAATCTGAAAAATCGCCATTTTTTGTCTCTAAAACATAGGTTATGACCCCTCATTGGAACGAGCTCGTCGAGCTCGTTCCAATGAGGGGGTCATAACCTATGTTTTGAGACAAAAAATGAAAAAATTAGTTATTCAAGAATCTTTGTTTCAAGTGTCGTTGGCTTTTCATATTTTAAAGGGTTAAAAAAAACCCAAAAAACAATGAAGTCCCCGTTACACCCACGGCAAAGCGTTTTCGTTTGCGCGCACGGATATATAACACAATTGTTGATTGCATAATTCACTTGTGAAGTTATCGTTTATAATCAAACCCGGAGATCCCAGTAAATCACACTTTGGAAAGTAATAAAAATTGTTAATACACCATAACAACTAGATTATATTAGAGAGGTTGCAATTTCTCTGACGACGTCTGCTATTGACAAATCACCAATCCAAAGTGCACTTGCACCACACAACATTCTCTTTACAGTACAACTGCCCCTGAGACGAGAATGATGCCCAGATAACTCTATTCCAAACCATGATAACTGCGGCTACGCTTCCACCGATTGCATGGCTCGGGGCATAAAACGAACTTTAAGCAGCAACCACTCACGGCTGATAATTTCCGTCGTTTGAAAATGTTTACAGGAAAGTTGGCTCCCCTTATTTTTCTAAGGCTGTGAGTAACTTTAACATTCAGGGTATGAGAATTTCAAAAAAAATTGAAATTTCGAAATGTTAGTGAATTTGTATCGTCGATGTGTGCCTAATTTCACAAACTTCAGGCGTTTTCCTGTATAGTTGTATAAAAATACAGAAGCTGACGTTTTACATTTTTTCCCAATCTGTTTGAACGTTTAGCTATTATTCTCTGTTGAAATACATTTGAAAATAAGAAAACGGCGCTTTCACCATCTTGACATGTATACTTACAGTGTAAGTAGCTCTGAAAAAATCAAAGTTCATCTAATTTGCAGAATTTATGGAGGCGCGGTGGCTCGGTTGGTGGAGGTGTAGGTTGCGAGCCGAGAGGTCCTCGGTTCGAATCCCACCTGCGGCAACCGCGTTGTGTCCTTGGGCAAGACACTTCACCCTCATTGCCCACGTGAGGGCACGGTGACGCTGTGTACTAAGGCGTACTGCACGTCGATGGTGCACCTGTCTTCAACCAATGCTAACTCTGCTTGTGTGGAGTTGGTATGTTGGGGAGCTGACAGTTGCTCGCCGTTGGTCGGTGGTTCTCTCCGGGTACTCCGGCTTCCTCCACCCGTAAAACTATCACGGTCATGGTTAGCCATTGTGCAGAAATATGTGACCTTAAACACCAATAAATAAATAAATAAATAAATAAATAAATAATTGCAGAATTTCTGCACGAGAAAAAATACGTATTATATGTGATGTATTCCATGTTACTAAACATTCAGACAAAAATTTATTCGAATCAGAACATGAAAAGCAGACGACACTTGTAAAAAAAATTCTTGAATAACTAATTTTGTTCATTTTTTGTTGCAAAAACATAGGTTATGACCCCTCGTTTTGGAGACAAAAAATGAAAAAATAATGAAAATTAATTGGCGATTTTTGAGAATAGCGCTGGCCGGTTTGGACCGTTACGTTGGGTAAAGGGTTAAAAATATGAAAATGGCACTTTCACCATCTTGTGATGTTCTGAACTTTTTTCTCTTCATTATAATCAACAGTGTGCGTATCGTGACATATAATACAGACACTTCCATTCCATTAATATGAAAGTCCAGGAACAAAGATTTGCTATATTCATCGTTCGTCGTTCATTAGCACCTCCCACTTTAGAGTGTGAACACCTCAACAGCGACTATGACAACTCTGGAATTACCAGAGAGACTAAGAAAAACCATCTCAGCTCTGGGTGTCTCTTGTCCAATCACCTGGACTATCCAGGAGACTGGCAAGAGCGTCCATCTGACCTTGGAATTTACCGTCAAAGAGAGCATTACACCACCCTCCTCGAGGTGAGGTAGTACCTTTTGTGAGAGGAACCCCTCTCACAAAGGTCCCCACCCGAGGGGGTCAGGAGGCCATGAAAAGAGTGAGAAGAGTAAGAAGAAGAAAAAAAAGAAGAGTCCGCCGACCAAGCGGAGGGACATCCGACGCTTGGAGGCTTTCCTGGATAAGAAGAAGGAGAGGAGGGGGTAAAGTTTTCGGTGGCAGCCGCCAGTTCCTCTCCCAGTCTCACAGGCACACCCAACTAACCACCGGCTGGTTCACCAGCTGATACAGTTGGATGAGGAACGTTCTGTGGAGATTGAGGAGGAATTGGTAGTTGCTTTCTCGCCACCTCCCACCCCTCACTCCCCTCTTCCTTCGTTCCCGGACAAGCGATCGCTGGCAGACATACTACGAGACAGCCAACAATTCTTAGCCAAATGCCAAGAAGACAAAAAACCCTCAAGCGAGATCTCCAGACTAGCGAAGGAATTGCTGGCAAAGCAACAACCACCAGACAAAGCTAGCTGTTCCACAAACACGATCTCTCCATCTCAGCCACCTCCTTCAAAGAAGACCCGCAGAAAACACCGACTCAGATAAAAACCTCCTCCTTTCCTCTCATACCACGCCCAGACATTACGCAAAAGCTACCTTTCAGTTATCGAGGGTCGAAAGAGGCTTGCCCCACACCGTCCCTGCACGCCTTTCAAAAACCATCTGATCTGCTTGCTATTTTTCCAGGGAAGAATAAAAGAATTCCAATTACTGTAAAAATATATTTGCTAAAAACAGTCTTAATAATGGATTATCTGTGAAGTTGTTGCTTTTAATTAGCTTACCACAAAAAGCCAAATTTCCTTTTGTAACTTTTAATAAACGAAAACGTTTATTAAAAGTAACCAAAGGAAACGTACCTTTAATGTTTACTGACCACATAGGTGTTTTCTCACCAATTACTTATTTCTGAAATGGACTTTCCTCACGCGTCTGATAATTTCAAGGGAGATAACGTTATTGAAAGTCGATTTTCATGACGATATCAGTCAGGGATCCTTATACGTGTGGTGGTGGTATGCCAATTGGAAAGTGTCCATGTCAGTTAAGACGATTGCTTGTATTTAGTGAAAACATTTCTGTTGGCCTCCACACCAATGGTCGACACAAACCACAAACCTGCGCATTTTGTACTTTTGGTTGCCGGTGAGATATTGTGACAGTTCAAACAAGTCAGAACATTGTCTAGTCTACTGGAAGTTTGACTGCTGTTCTTATACTAATGTAGACTTTATGGTTTAGAGAGTCGTATGGCTTGTAAGTGAAAATAAAAATTTGAAACCTGGATGCTGATTGTGAAAACATTGAAAAAGAAAAAGCAGTGTTTTATCAAATGGACCTCCGAGTTGCTTTTTACAGATTGTGAAATAATGCTGAGGTGGAAACCACGCTCGGCTTAAAGTTTCACACTGTAAAACATTACAGTTAAAAAGTACTGCAAAATAGCATCACTTATGTGGAAAGTTATATTGTTCCAGAAGAGTCAATTGTTAACCCTTTGGGGCGCGGTGGCGTCGCGGTAACCGGTTCTCGTCAGATCACCGAAGTTAATCAACGTCGAGCGCGGTTAGTAGTTGGATGGGTGACCATTTCAGCGACTGATTCGTGCTCCCGCGTTGTGTCCTTGGGCAAGGCACTTAACCCCGATTGTCCACATGGGGACACGATGACGCCGTGTACTAAGGCGTACTGCACGTAGATGGTGCGCATGTCTTCAACCAATCTACCCTGCCTGTGCTGCAGTGCGGAGTTACGATGTTGGGGAGCTGGCAGATGCTCGTCGTTGCTCGGTGGTTCTATCCGGGTACTCCGGCTTCCTCCACCCGTAAAATTGTCACGGTCATGATTAGCCAATGCGCATAAGTATGTGACCTTGAACACCAATAAATAAATAAATAAATAAATAAATAAATAAATAAATAAATAAATAAATAAATAAATAAATAAATAAATAATTGTTAACCCTTTGAACTAAGAGGTCGTTTTTCAGGTCCAGGAATATGATACGACATAATTTCATTAAGAAGGATCACTGCTTAGTGAATGTGGGGTGTAGACCAATCAATATTTTCAACGTGCAGCCTTGGGGCTGCACGTTGAAAGTATTGATGGGTCTACCCTCAAGTAATGAATATGGACTGCCGTGAACTGACATGGAAGATACCACCAGGGTTAAAAGGGGTTAAAGACAATTTTATGTAGATTTATTAATATATTCACTTGCAGTTGTTAACTTGCAACCTGCAAATTAAAGACATTAATTGTTCTACTCTGTGTGACAAAGCAACAGCCTTCTCGCGCAATGAAGGGAACTGGAAATTCAACGTTATGATGGAATTTTTTTTACGATTTCTCAGTCTCTCAGGCGAACAGGGAAGATTGTTTCGGGGAGAAAGGCGACGACGCAGAGCGCGTGAATAAACGATTGGATTTTGCGCGGAAACTTCTAGTTACAATTAAAAACTAGAAACTGTTTTAACACACTATAACATATGTCTCCGCTTCCTTTCTATTTAATGCAATGCAAATTATATATACATGAATAATATTGACAATCATACCAAATATCTAAGGTGTAGGTCAAAAGACAAAAAAGTTATGCCCCGGACAAATTTTCCCTTAAAAAACACATAAATCTGACCTTCAGGTCAAAGGTCAAGGTCACATGAAGGTCTCTATGGTACGCGACACACCGGCTCATGGTGATACATCCACATGCCAAAATATCTAAGGTCTAGGTCAAAAGACAAAAAAGTTATGCCCCGGACAAAGTTTGTATGAGAAGAACAAGAAGAAGAAAAAGAAGAAGAAAAAGAAGAAAAAGAAAAAGAAGAAGAAGAATATGCACTAAAACAATATGTCTCCCTTCTTGGAAGGGGAGACATAAACAAAATATCTACCACAAGAACGGCAAAGGTGTGCATGCTGAATATATTAACAGCGGATGGACACTCACTCGATCTTCTGTGTTGCAAAGATTGTCAACAGTACCAAATAAAACATGGTGGAGGATGAGCACATGAAGAATTTTAATGACGTAATAAACACGTGCCGTCAGAAAGCCACGTGACGTCGTAACATCGTGAGTGAGTAGATTTCGGAAGAAAAATTGAATTTCTCCTGTCAGTTGTTGAAGTTCAATTTTCATCTTTTGCCACGGAAATATGGTTTATGATCACTCAAGAAGAATCTCGATGAGCTCATTTCAAAATCTTTGTTTTCGAATAAAAAATTATAAAGTTTGGTTTGCGATTTTTGTACAAAGCGATGGTCGGTTTTGCAGTCACGCTATTAGGTCTAAAGGGTTAAATTGGACAGAATATGATAAAATGGGAAACAAATTGGTAAATCGGTAAATTCCGTAGATCTTGACTCGGTTTGATTTTGGTGAACTTGGTACCGAAATTCCATACTAAATCCTAACTCATTTGAGATTATTTATTTCACAGGTTGATCAACTCACTGTTTCTTTTTTCCTTTCTTCTCTCCTCCCACTCACCTATCTGTTCTGACTCTTGTAAAGTCGAATACTCATCAGCAGTCATCTTGAAGAGTGTACCGTATTTACTCTATATATTGGGACACTCTACAATTTGGGACACACATTTTTTCCAGAAAAATATTTTTTTTTTTGCTCCAGTGTTTGGGACTTGTTTCCAGCTGGCCCAGTCACCTGAAAACGGTGCAAAATGCTCAATATTAAAGCCAAGTTTGTGTTTAATTTTCCTTTTTAAACAATAAAAAAGTGATAATACATACTGATTTGTGTTGTTTTTATGTAAATCTGTTCCTAAGTTTTAATATTTACAGTCCGGACTGACATGAGGAAGACTATTTAATATTACATTGTGACAGTCTTCAACCCTTTAAAGAACGCTTGTGTCAGATGACACTCATAAAAAAAATTCTTGTGTAACTAAAAAATTTCATTTTTTGCTTCTAAAACATAGCTTATGACCACTCATTGGAACGAGCGCAATGCGCTCGTTGCAATAAGGGGCATAAGCTATGTTTTGGAAGCAAAAAATGAAAATCTAAAAAAAAATTGGATGGCGATGTTCGTATATAGTGATGGAAAACGAATCACACACAACTTGATTCAGCAACAACACAAGACCAGGTTGTGTTTTTCCCCCATTTTCTAAGATGTGGGACATCTGTGAAAATATTTATTTTTAGCTGTCCCAATACATAGAGTAAATGCGATACATACACAATATTGTTTTAATTATTCATACGTTTGCTTTGCCATTACATGCAAATTTAGGTAACTTTTTAAAAATATTTGTAAACATAATTTGAAATGTTCAAATGTATATTAAGGAAAGGATATTATCTAAATGCTCGGCACTTGTTATCCAATCCATTTTGTTATAACAAATAAAATATGTTTAATAAACTCAATGTTTAGAAACGAGAGAAAGAAATTCAAATGGTGATTCTTTAGTCTTGTGAGGAAAAAGGGAGTTAACTTTGACGTAGATCTTCTCAGATGATAACAGTTTGGACTGGCGGCTGCCCGTGGATAATAGTTGGTTGCATGGAGGCCATTTTGTTTTGTGAGCTTGGATAACGACAATTCTCACATTCGAGGGCACCAAGAATATATATTTATACGAGCAACTTTTCCGCCTGTGCATATACATTATTTCTCGAGCCCGCGACGAAAATGTCTGATCAGCTGGCAGTGAAAAACTCACTTTCTTGTTCTTATTGAAGTAAGGTTGTTTATTTTCTGTCCTCTTGTGTGGCAATTTTGTTTCAAGGCATGTCTAGAGATGGCTGAATGGTTGTGTATTTTTATTGTATTGTTTATAGAGGCGTATCTTAATCCTTTGAGTCCACATATCAGTTCACCTGACGCATGCTTGTTTTTCTACGAATATAGATTATGTCTGAAAGACGCGAGAGAATGGCGTCTTCTTCCTATCTTGAAGGCCAATTGGTGAAACTTCAGTATAGGAGAGTTTTTTAATAAAAAAAATCGAAACGTACATTCATGGACCAATACTCTAAACTTTAAAAATTGTAATTTCTAGAATTGTATTTTCTAGTTATGACTTCAAATGGATTGAAATGAACCATTAGCATTTTCAAAGATGGCAAATTGCCATATCTTTTAAAATGTTTTTCATTCATTTTAGTCAGTTATATTTAAAGGTAGAAAATACAATTCTAGAAAATACAATTGTAAAAGTTCTGTAGTATTGGCTCCTTGTTGTTTTGATATCCGACCTTCGTTTGTAAGTTTTAAACTGGGGATCTGCGAATCTCACATTTCGAATTAAATCGAATCCGTCAGAGGATGCAAATCGAATCTGTCAGAGGATGCAAATCGAATCCGTCAGAGGATGCAAATCGAATCCGTCAGAGGATGCAAATCGAATCTGTCAGAGGATCCAAATCGAATCCGTCAGAGGATGCAAATCGAATCCGTCAGAGGATGCAAATCGAATCCGTCAGAGGATGCAAATCGAATCCGTCAGAGGATGCAAATCGAATCTGTCAGAGGATGCAAATCGAATCCGTCAGAGGATGCAAATCGAATCCGTCAGAGGATGCTAATCGAATCTGTCAGAGTATGTAAATCGAATCTGTCAGAGGATGCAAATCGAATCGACCTTTGAATCGAATCTCACGACTATTCAAATTGTAAATATTGTGCTCTCTTAACCCTTTAACGATATCAAAATTTATTATTTTAAATATCATTTTTTCAAATTTTTCAAAAAATTTCAACAAAACCATATCATGTGACCCCTCGTTGGAACGAGCTCGACGAGTTCGTTCCAACGAGGGGTCATATGATATGGTTTTGTTGAAATTTTTTGAAAAATAATATTTTTTCAACTGCTGAATTTGCATATTACGCGGGCGGATGCGGGAGATTCGTTGGGTAAAGGGTTAATACCGCAAATATTTATTATTTATTTATTGATGTTTAAGGTCACATATTTATGCATAATGGCTAATCATGACCGCGACAGTTTTACGGGTGGAGGAAGCCGGAGTACCCGGAGAGAACCACCGAGCAATGGCGAGCAACTGTCAGCCCCCCCCCCCCCCCCCCCCAACATACTAACTCCACACAAGCAGGGCTAGCATTGGTTGAAGACAAGTGCACCATGGACGTGCAGTACGCCTTAGTACACAACGCCACCGTGCCCCCAAGCGGGCAATGGAGATGAAGTGCCTTCCCAAGGACACAACGCGGTTGTCGAGGGTGGGAATCGAACCGAGGACCTCTCGGCTTGCAGCCTGTGCCTCTACCTACTGAGCCACCGCGCTCCCCTACCGCAAATATTGCAAGTCTCACTCGAGTATTGCAGTCAACGGCGACTGATCTGTCTGGTCAAGCAATTCAAAAATGTGGAATATTCCAGAACGGAATCAAAATGATTTATGAAAAGGGAACTGCATGAGGGCTTCGTCTATCATCAGGAGCCAGTACTATAAACATTTACAGTCTTATTATTTAGAATTGTACTTTCTGGTTACGACTTTAAATGAGTTGAAAGGGGGCGCTGTGGCTCAGTAGGTAGAGGTGCAGACTGCAAGTCGAGAGGTCCTCGGTTCGAATCCCACCTGCGCCAACCGCGATGTGTCCTTGGGCAAGACACTTCACCCCCATTGCCCGCGTGAGGGCACAGTGGCGTTGTGTACTAAGCCGTACTGCGCGTCAATGGTGCACCTGTCTTCAACCAATGCTAACCCTGTTTGTGTGGCATTGGTATGTTGGGAAGCTGACAGTTGCCCGCCGTTGCTCGGTGGTTCTGCCCGGGTACTCCAGCTTCCTGCACCCGTAAAACTGGCATGGTCATGCTTAGCCATTGTGCATAAATATGTGACCTTAAACACTAATAAATAAATATAAATAAATTAATCAGTTGAAATGAACCATTTGCATTTTCAAAGATATGGCAATTTGCCAGATGGAAAATTGCCCAATCTTTTGAAATGTTAATTATTCATTTTAGTCAATTATATTGATAGGTAGAAAATACAATTCCAGAAAATACAATTGTAAACGTTTTAAAGTATTGGCTCCAGATCTCCTATAGGAGACCTGATGATAGACGAGGAGAGTTTAGGAGGTGACACTTGATATCTTTTTGAGAACTTTCCGACCAATCTCAAATTTCCAATCAGCACGACTCCGAAGCTTCGCGGGGCCCTATTCTAAACAACGCGATATCTGCAAAAAGAACATCGACGAAAAGCAGATGAATTCACACATATACGCAATAAAAGGCGTTATCCTTTTGTTTTAGAATGCAAAAATGGCAGCCAATAATTCCAATCGAGATATCCAAAAGAAAAATGCCGGAACCAGCCTATCCCTTGAATAGCCCATTACCTATTTTTTTTAGATTCACTCAGATGGAATATTTTTGTTGGTCGAAAAAAGCGAACCTGTACGGTTCGCTTTTCCGATCAACTGAAATTTTCCGTCCGATGAAATTCAAACATTCCTTAAACATTTATTTTCTTTTACTCAGTGCGATAGGGAGCGCGGTGGCGTTGCTGTAACCGGTTCTCGTCAGATCAGCGAAGTTAAGCAACGTCGAGCCCGGTTAGCTCTTGGATGGGTGACCGCCTGAGCGATCGATTCGGACTCCCGCGTTGTGTCCTTGGGAAAGGCACTTAACCCCGATTGCCCACATGGGGGCACAATGACGCCATGTACAAAGGCGTACTGCACGTCGATGGTGCGCATGTCTTCAACCAATCTAACCCTGCCTGTGCTTAAGTGCGGTGTTATGGTGTCGGGGAGCTGACAGAACCTCGTCGTTGCTCGATGGTTCTTTCCGGGTACTCCGGCTTCCTCCACCCGTAAAACTATCACCGACACGATATGACCTTGGCTGTTAGAGTGTCTTAAACCTCTTTAATAAATAAATAAATAAATAAATAAATAAATAAATAAATATTTCTCAATCGAAGCTTTGATGACATTATTACCATTATTATTTCACATGTTTCTTAACTAAATAATATGAATGAATACCATTATTATTTCACATGTTTCTTATCTAAATAATATGAATGAATACCATTATTATTTCACATGTTTCTTAACTAAATAATATGAATGAATACTCACTACAGCTACAGCGTTAGGATTACGCCGAATAGTTAAACCAATTGTGTTAATATCTTGATGTTTCAAGGTAAAGAAAATATTATTAATTGGAATGTCTATAACAGGAGCAGGAAAGAATATATGTAAATTGTGTTTGCAATGGGACATCACATTGCACCAAGAACCGTCTGACGGCACACTGCATGAAAAATGGGTGAATAAAAAGCCACAACAGGATCGAATCTCTCATGTAATATGGCTGGTGACCTGATTACACAATTACGATCCCACGGCCTGAGAGGTTGTGATCAACAGTTCCTCGTGGATTTTTTATCACTCCTATTAGAAAAGCATCAATTTAACTGTAACAGCAGACTTACTAAGCCATGCACGAAAGACACAGTTTTAAAAAGAATTTAGGAGAGGTCGCCAGGGTTCCATCCACAGATCAATTTTACTGAGTACAGCAGCATCCGTTGACCAATGTTTAGAAGAATTTAGAAATGCAATAAATAAAAAAAAATCAAAATCAAAATCAAAAATCCACAAGAGAATACATATTTTGAATAAATAAATGCATCGCAGCAGAGGGAGGCAAATGTTCAGAATAAATCCCGAAGGACAGAGATGCGATTGTCAGTCTACATACGCTAATACACTCTGCTCGGCCGCGTACATACCTGCACACGCATTCAAAGCTATAAACCCCAACACACATACTCATCCCCCCCCCCCCCCAATCACACACACAAATACCATCAGCCTTGTTTAACCCTTTACCCATCGCAGACGATATCAAAATTTATTATTTTAAATATCATTTTTTTAATTTTTTTTAAAAAATTTCAACAAAACCATATCATTTGACCCCTCATTGGAACGAGCTCAATGAGCTCGTTCCAATGAGGGGTCACATGATATGGTTTTGTTGAAATATTTTGAAAAAAATAATTTTTCCAACTGCTCAATTGGCATATTACGCGGGCGGATGCGGGCGATTCGTTGCCCCCCCCCCCCCCCCCCCCCCCACACACACACAAATACCATCAGCCTTGTTTAACCGCTTTTATGGGAACCTGTTGTTTCTTCTTTTGTTCTCGGTGGCAAACAGGTTCTCACTAAAGCGAAGAAACAAATCCTTACCGTAATATCCTTTCAATGACTACAACAAAATCCCCAAGACAAAGGAAATCTTTTCAAGAATATAATTGCTATTGTTGAGTTCCCCTCACTCTGGTTTAAATACACATCCAAATTAGCTGCTCTCTGTTGTTTTGAACATTCTAAATGATATGTTCAATGATGTGTACATAACGTCACAAACAATGTACATTCCATCTCTCAAAGCTCAATTGTTCATGTGTGGGTGTATTATTAGAAAGTGAAAAAGGAATTCAGTTTAGAAAAGTATCTCTTTACCCAAACGGATAAGATAAACGTAACATTAAAAAATTTACCCAGCCCAGAATAAGTGCACATCCTCTGTCTATTGAAGTCGGGAGATATTGAAAGCCGAAGAAAATCCCACATGAGCTGCGGTTTTGCCTTTTCTGTCCAGATGTCGTGGAGGAAGAAACACATTTTTTGTAGGCCTGCCAGTTCTACACAACGCTGCGGGACCGGCTATTTTGTGAAATAAATAGCACCGCCGAAATCGACTACAGTATGCCCAGTACCGACGAGTCATTATTCTACCTGGTAGAGTCTTTTGAGTCCGAATTGACACCATTAACACAAGAAATATTAATGCTGGTGTAAGTTGGTGTATATATATATATACGGTAGGAAGGTTGGTTTGGAGAAGGTGCGACACTGTTTGAGCGCCGTCAGAACTTTTTCGCCAGCGCCCTCACCGTTCAGTACGGACCACGAGGCTTGCAGAAGCTGGAGAAAAAGCCCAGGCGGTGCTGTGCTGCCTCCGTTGAGCTGGCGTAATTCCCCCTGTACACGGAACAAACACCGCAGGGCTCAACTGAGAATAAAAAAAGTTGTTTAGGCAAAAATTAAAATTACTCGAGTTGGAAGCACGCTCATCATATATATTCACACGCATGTAACGAATATTATTTCATCCACTTGTCTGTCCTTTGTATTTGTCTCCATCTTTTGTGATCGATATTTGTGTGTCTATGATCTGTTTTGTCATGTATCTTCTGTTTGGTAAAAGACAATAAAAGTATTGTATTATATTGAGTGCAACAAGGCGCCATCTGCAATACTTTAGCATTGCAGATGGCGCCTAATTGCTCTCAACGAGCGTTAGCATACTACTCACATTCTGCTGAGTATCCCTCCCAGACTCATCGACATGCATGTACACAAAAAGAGAATGCGTAAATTGTTACGATTATTTGTTTACTGGAGTTCGACGACACTTTAAACAGTCTGGGCCATACCACTTTTACAAGAAATCAGAGTACCCAAAGTGAACCAATGGGACATGGCGAGTAACTATCCGACTCTTTAATCTAATGTCCGGGCACAAGCAGCGTCAACATTGGTTGATGTCATGTGCACCGTGGGCTTACAGTGTGTCAACCGTAGACGTACAGCGCGTCGACGATACCCTTCCCTTCCCTTCAATCAATGTCAACCCTGCTTGTGCCGGGATAGTAAGTTGGGAAGTCCGACAGTTATTCGATGTCACCAAGTGGTCCTCTCTGGGTACTCCGGCTTCAACCAGCCTTTATTTATTTATTTATTTATTTATTTATTTATTTATTTATTTATTTATTACGGTTTAACGATACTTCAACAGCCTGGGTCACATCGTGTCGGTGACAGTTTTACGTGTGGAGAAAGCCGGAGTACCCGAAGAGAAACCCCGAGCAACGACGAGCAGCTGCCAGTTCCCCAACATCGTAACTCCGCACTGCAGCACAGGGAGGGTTAGCATGGGTGAAGACATGCGCACCATCGACGTGGAGTACGCCTTAGTGCAAGTCGTCGTCGTGCCCCTATGTGGACACTAGGGGTTAAGTGCCTTGCCTAAGGACACAACGCGGAAGTCCGAATCGATCGCTCAGACGGTCAGCCATCCAAGGACTTACCGTTCTCAACGTTTCTTAACTTCGGTGATCGGACGAGAACCGGTTGCCGAAACGCCACCACGCCCCCCCCCCCCCCCCCATCCACCCGAAGAAATTGTTCAATAATATATAAACTTAGGCTGTTGAAAGTATCGGTAAACCCTAATGAACATATAAGCAGTCATACAAATGTACACAGTTGATGTTTTACAAATATGAAGAAGGGTAGGCGCGGCATTAGCAAAATGAGAGTAGTATATTTAACTCAGTAAGGCCAAACAAAATTAAATAATTGATTCTCAGGCATTTCGTTTTTAACACGAATGAGGCAGGGAGGTTTTTATTTTTTATTCCTGACGGAATGGTTGCCGATGCCTAAAATCCAGTTGTGAGAGCCTAAAATTATAGGGCTTCCAAGTTGATTTCACTGATAGTTTTTTTGTAACAGTCATCATACAATGCAAAATCAATATAGAACAAATAAAATGGAGATAAAAAAAACTAGAGGTACTGTGAGCAAGCTCACAAAGTGATACCCCCCGCGCCTCAGTTGTAGCCTTTTTGGTACATTAAAATGTATAAGTTAGATTATCTCCCCTTGGAAATGTCAGAACGGAAGTATATTGCTTCATGCACATCTTCATATGGAGTTCTTCCATTGTGTAAAGTTGCATGAAAATTCTTCAAACGGTTTAGGAGGAGTTGCGCTTATAAGGATGGACAGGCGGACGGACGGATTCCTATATACCCCTCCCCCCCCCCCCCCCAAAAAAACAAAACAAAACAAAACAAAAAAACAAAAAAAAACAAACTTTGTTTGCGGGGGGGTATAATAATAAGGAGTTTTTTAACTGGTAAGTGTTAGAAGCCAGAATCAGGACTTTCAAAACATGAGGGTACCAGTGCAAAAGCCAACATTTCCCTTGCCCGTGTTTCGCATTTCAGTCAAACGTATATAATAGTTTGCTTATACAAATTTGATCTATTACAAATTATTGGAGAGTGCCTATTGGCACTCTCCAATAATTTGTAATAAACAATTTTTGATGAATAAATTCAGACCACCAAAGATAATCTAGCCTTCAACTAGATAAATAACTCATATTTATTTTGTACACACAAATGAGAATGGTGTCGCATTTCGCGAAGAGAATAACAATACTGTATCAATGTATTGCACCGCAAATCGCGATGAGATACCGCTGAAGTCACACATTTATGATAGTTTTATACATTTTGAACTTTGAGTCCGAAATAAATATGACGAAAACGGGCCGAAAAAAACGAATGCGCCGCTGCCTGAGAATCAAAAGATTAATTTTGTTTAACCTAATACGCCTTCGTAGGTTTCGCCCATGCACTATTCCTTGTGTTCTGACTTCAATCCATTTATCTATTTAACAACCCTTTTGCTCTAAAACATCCCAATTATCTTGTTTTTTCTTTTCTACTCCATCCCAAATTTGACAAACAGACCGTTATTGGTGATTATCCAGTGTCTAGATCTATAATGATTCTACAACTATTGAATGGCTTATTAACTTGAGAAAATCGAATACTATTTATTACGAATAAAATGTATCACCCCACCACAATGTTAAATTCGATAACACAATTTCCTTTTTTGTGTCGGAGATATATTTTGCTTTAATAAAGTATAGATTAACATTCACATGTTACAGAGACTGGAGGAGTAACATTGCTTGTTAGACATTGGACCATTTACTCTGAAACATTTTATATATGATCATATTTATTAACCCTTTGAGGGAGCGCGGTGGCTCAGTAGGTAGAGGTGCAGGCTGCAAGTCGAGAGGTCCTCGGTTCGAATCCCACCTGCGGCATCCGCGTTGTGTCCTTGGGCAAGACACTTAACTCCCATTGCCTACGTGGGGGGCACGGTTGTGTTGTGTACTAAGGCGTACTGCACGTCGATGGTGCACGTGTCTTCAACCAATGCTAACCCTGCTTGCGTGGAGTTAGTATGTTGGGGAGCTTACAGTTGCTCGCCGTTGCTCGGTGGTTCTCTCCGGGTACTCCGGTTTCCTCCACCCGTAAAACTGTCGTGGTCATGATTAGCCATTGTGCATGAATATGTGACCTTAAAAACCAATAAATAAATAAATAAATAAATAAATATTAACCCTTTGAACTCTAGTGGCATCTTCCATGCCAGTTCAATGGCAGCAATTAGAAGAGTCCATATTTATTATTTGGGGTAGACAATCAGTATTTTTAACGTGCAGCCTCGGGCTGCACGTTGAAAATACTGATTGGTTCACCCCACAATATTTACTGCACAGCCGCCCTATATGTATAATTACGTTATGACGTATCATGTTCCTGGCCGGAGAAGCGGCCGTTGGAGTTCAAAGGGTTAACCTCTCTGCACTGAAAACTCACGCCAGGATTCGCGGAGTGTTTTTAGGCTTCATTTTTCTTACAATTCTTATTCACTTTTTTTTGCTCTCTCTCTCCATTCCGAGTGTAAAAAATATAATGCGGAATTATTTGTAGCTCAAAACCTCTGGTCAGTCCGCTTGATGGGGAGCGCGGTGGTTCATTGGTTACGGCATTGGAGTTTAAATGGAAAGGTCCACGGTTCGATCCCCGTCAGGCTTATGTGTCCTTGGGCAAGGCTCTTCATCCCGATTGCCCACGTGGGGACACGGTGACGCTGTGTACAGATGCGTACTTCACGTCGAGGGTGCACTTGTTTTCAACCAGTGCTAACCCTGCTTGTGTGGAGTTTGTATGTTGGGGAGTCTGACAGTTGCTCGCCGCTGCTCAGTGGTTCTCACCGGGTACTCCGGCTACCTCCACCACTAAAACTGTCCGACACGAGGTGTTCCTGACTGTCGAAAGTGTCGTTAAAGCCGCAATAAATAAATAAATAAATAAATAAATAAATAAATAAATAAATAAATAAATACCTTGGTAGTTATTTCTAGGCGAGTCTTAGCTACCTATGTAGAAAATTGTGAAAAATCCGCTAATCGTGAAAAATCCTCTACCCTGTCACATCGATACGTTGAAAAATAATCAGAAAGCCCACATCAATTATAATCGACTTTTTGAAGAAATGTATCCCAACACACTGAAAACTAAAACATCTTTGAATTCGGTAATACTTCGAAATGCTGGTTACCAGATGGGTTTCCCCATCTTGTCTAAGCTGTCTCTAACATCTACTATTTCTATAACAATGTTAAGAAGTGATAACCCGATTTGTCGGACACTGAGACGTTTCCATTGAAGGAGTGGGTGTGATGGGGCAAGGAATTTGTCTTCGGGCACGGATTTCATGAATATAGCTAAATACGTTTCAAACAACGGAGTATTGATAACGAGAAATAAATACGTCCCTTTTCCTTCTTTATGTCCACTTGATCATGAAAAACTTTCGAAAGGCATATTTCCCGCCTCCGCACTGCAGTCAGTATGGTGTGACAGTACTAAATGTTCAAATAAGAGTAAAATCCTAGCCCTCTGATTGGATGAGAGCTTATTATTTATTTATTTATTTATTTATTTATTTATTTATTTATTTATTTATTTATTGGTGCCACGGTCGCGATTAGCCATTGTGCACAGACTTATGCACAATGGCTAATCGTGGCCGTGACACTTTTACGGGTGGAGGAAGCCGGAGCACCCTGAGAGAACCACCGATCATCGACGAGCAACTGTCAGCTCCTCAACATTCTAACTCTGTTCAAGCTCCGCTCAAGCAGGGTTACAGCGCACCATCGAAGTACAGTACGCCTTAGTACACGGCGTCATCGTGCCCACATGTGGGCAACCGGGATAAAGTGCCTTGCCCAAGGACACAACGCGGGTCGTCCCGGACGGTGATCGAACTCGGGACCTCTAGCATAGAAGTCCAACAGTCTACCACTAAGCCGCCGCGCTCCCTGGATGAGAGCTGGCGTAGTTTCTTTTATGTTTACGGCTCCAGTAGCAAATGTTACCGTCTGACGTCTCCACGCGAAATATTTAAAATGACGTCGCCCGTTTCGTAATTGCTTCATCAACGGAGTGACTTAGAAACCGCTTTATTTTTCTGGATGTTTCACACGTGCAGCAGACGGTGTTCTGGTTGAAGTGTTGTTTAATTACAACCCGATTTAGATTTTAACTAAGATGGAATGAGTTTATTTGGTTTATTGATTATTTATCCAGTGCCGTTGTGGGTACACGAGAGGTTTATTTACTAAACCTGTGATCGTTAAAAGTTGCCTTGAACAAGGCAACTTTTAACGATCACAAGTTTAGTAAATAAACCTCTCGTGTTTCACGATGTAGGTTTTGGACTATGGGTAGTTTCTTATTGGAACATATACGTTATTGTGATGAGTTGACGGTACCATGGTCTGAAGTTTGCGGCTCGGAACCATGTTACCGTCAATTCATCACAATAATTTTTAATATTAGAATTGGAATAACCCGTCTTTGAAAGAAAAAGATACAATCTCCCAACCTCAGCAGCCTTGGGAAAAAATATTATTTTAGAAGCCTTTGAAGCATTGTACTGAGATGCCACATCATTGTCGAACATTCCAGAGAAAAAACGAGGAGTGATTTGATAAATTTGGGGCTTAAAAATGTAACGGACCATCGGTATCTTTTTTAAGGGAATTTCTAGAACAAAATGTGCATGTGACCGGTAGTTTCGTTCCTGTCATTTTTCCTCTCTTATTTAATGCATGACACCCACCCCCCCCCCCACCCCCCAGTTTGAGGACAGAAAAAGGTTGTCTTGAGGGCTACACTTGACACAGATATTTGAATGTCCAAAATAAAATGATGGGACCATATATATTGTCAAACGAACGTTATTTATAGATTTATTGGTAATTATATATTTATTTATTTATTGGTGTTTAAGGTCACATACTTATGCACAATGGCTAATCATGACCACGACAGTTTAACGGGTGGGGGAAGCCGGAGTACCCCGGAGAGAACCATCGAGCAATGGCGAGCAACTGTCAGCTCCCCAACATACTAACTCCACAAAACAGGGTTAGCATTGGTTGAAGATAGATGCACCATCGACGTGCATTACGCCTTAGTACACAACGCCACCGTGGCTCCACGTGGGGCAATGGGGGGGGGGGGGGTGAAGAAGTGGTTTGCCCAAGGACACAACGCCGCAGGTGGGATTGCAGCCTTCACCTCTACCAACTGAGCCACCGCGCCCCTTAATGGTCGCATATGGAAAAATATTTAGTGCTGTTACGCTATATGTGACACGGGCCAAATAATATAAAACATAACCTCGTTTTCGTTGCTAGTCAAACCATTAGCATTGATGTTTCCAAGCGTAAAGTGTTTACAGACTTTTTCTGCATTAGAAGAGAAATGGTAGTTCATGTGAATGGTTGCTCCCCCGGTGTTTATATTTGTATTATCTCACGGCCGATGTTATAATTTGGATCATTAAGTGGTTGATTACCGAAGGGGATTTAACTCACCGATTAATAACATCATTCAGATGATTAATATCCAATGAATTATTATTTAGGTACGACCCCTGGGAATTCCAGCGATTTCTATATCAACATATCACGAGTGAACGGAATATTTCCTGAGTGCGCTTTCACTGGCCTCGTAAAATCGAAGATACGAAACCATTAAACAATTGTTTCCGTCGTTTGAACATTGAATTGACTTAAAGTTGTGGTGTGAAAACAAATTGCATCCAGTATTCTATAGCGAGACTGCTGAATCAAGACTTCAGGTGTAAACAGACTTGCGAGCATTGCGTTCGATGCGGCAAAGGGATATCTAAGGACAAACGAAATAAAATAATTGATTCTCAGGCAAATTGTTTTTTAAACGAATGAGGGAGGGCATTTTTTTTCAAAAAAAATTTATTCCTGATGGATGAACATACTGACAGAGGCTAACTCCTCTGTCAGTTTATTTATTGGTGTTTAAGGTCACATATTTCTGCATAATGGCTAATCATGACCATGGCAATTTTACGGGTGGAGGAAGCCGAAGTACCCGGAGAGAACCACCGAGCAACGGCGAGCAACTGTCAGCTCCCCAACATACCAACTCCACACAAGCAGGGTTAGCATTGGTTGAAGACAGGTGTACTATCGACGTACAGTACGCCTTAGTATACAACACCACCATATCCCTGCGTGGGTAATGGGTTGAACTGTCTTGCCCAAGGACACAACGCGGTTGCCGCATGAGGGATTCGAAGGGAGGACCTTTCGGCTTGCAGTCCGTGCCCCCGAATTATAATAAATAATTTTTATCTTACAATCAACATGTATTGTGTCTGTATTAACTCCTCAACTGTCCTGTATCCTACCCCCCTGATACAGATGTTTGTATCAGGGGGTCGGATACAAACACGTACCTTTCGCGTGAGTTCCATTATTTTTCTTTTTGTTCATCCGTACGAATAAATAGTTCGTTATATATTCGTGTACATTCTTGACTTATCCCCAATATATTGTAAGATAAAATGATTATTACCGTGATGTGGATGGACAAAATATGTATCCGAGTCTCGATCCGGGTTCTAAGGGTAGATCCCATGCCTGTAATCCAGCTGTGAGGACCTAACATTAAATACTAAAGGTTCCATGTTGATTTCACTAATAGTGTTTTTTTATAACGGTGATCATACAACACACAATCAATATAGAACTACTAAAATGGAGATAAAAAATAATGAGTTTTTTAACTGGTTGTGTGCTAGAAGCCACAATCAGGCCTTTCAAAAAAAAATAAGGGTATCAGTGCATTAGCCAACATTTTCTTTGCCCATGTTTCGTATTCAGACACACGTAAATAATAGTTTGTTTATACAAATCTGTTCTATTACAAATTGTTGGAGAGTGCCTGCTGGCACTCTCCAATAATTTGTAATAAAACAATTTTTGATGAACAAATTCAGACCACCAAACATAATCTAGCCCACAACCAGTTAACCCCTGCCACTCTGGTAGTGCAACAGAATTTTCTCCAATCACTCTGTTTTCTCTTCTTTATTTGTGAATTTAACCAATTATACGTTGTTTGACAGAGCTCACTGAGCTCTGTCAAACAACGTATAGTTGGTTAAATATCAAACTGCATTATGGGAAATATTTGCTGCTGATAACTTTGCCATTTTGACATCAGAGTGCAGAGGGTTAAATAAATATATATTTTCTCATTACGTATGGGAATCGTGTCGCATTTCGCAAAGAGAATAGCAATACTGTATCAATGTATGCGACATGTTGCATCGCCTATCGCGATGCGTCACCGCTAATATCACACCCTTTGATTGTTTTATACATTTTTAATTTTGCCTCCCAAATAAATATGACGAACGCGTGCCGAAGAAACGAATTCGTCGCTGCCTGAGAATCAAAAGATTAATTTTGTTTAGCCTAATCGGTGGCATACGCCAGCATAAATATTTATTTATTGGTGTTTAAGGTCACATAATTATGCACTATGGCTAATCGTGACCACGACAATTTTACTGGTGGAGGAAGCTGGAGTACCCGGAGAGAACCACCGAGCAACGGCTAGCAACTGTCAGCTCTCCAGCATACTAAATCCACTCAAGAATGGGTTAGCATTGGTTGAGGACAAGTGCACCATCGACGTGCAGTACGCCTTAGTACACAACGTCACCATGTCCCTGCGTGGATAATAAGGTGAATTGTCTTGCCTAAGGACACAACGCGGTTGCCGCAGAGGGATTCGAAGGGAGGACCTCTCGGCTTGCAGTCTGTACCTCTACTTACTTAGCCACCGCGCCCCCGAATTATAATATATAATTTTTATCTTACAATCAATATGTATTTTGTCTGTATTAACTCCGCAACTGTCGTGTATCCTACCCCTGATACAGGGGGCCGGATTGAAACACGGACCTTTCGCGTGAGTTCCATTATTTTTCTTTTTGTTCACCCGTACGAATAAATAGTTCGTTATATATTCGTCTACATTCTTGACTTATCCCCAATATATTGTAAGATAAAATGATTATTACCATTATGTGGATGTACAAAATATGTATCCGAGTCTCGCTCCGGGTTCTAAGGGCAGATCACGACTCACCTTCGACTCGTCGTGATCTGCCCGTAGAACCCGGAGCTTGACTCGGATACATATTTTGTACATCCACATAATGGTAATAATCTCTATATATCACAACACATCACATCACATCATGGTACATCATTTGATCATATAATAATAATAATAATAATAATAATAATAATAATAATAATAATAATAATAATAATAACAATAATAATAATAATAATTATAATAATAATAATAATAATAATAATGCTCAACCAAAAAATAAGAAGTGATATAGGTCTACAAACTACACAAATAAGGTAAAAGAATCCGACACAATTCAATATCCATGAACAATACAGTTAAAACTAGAAGTCCTGTCATGAACTGTGCGCTTATCTAGGCTTAATTGCGCGTAGGAATTGCGCGCATTTGCCATATCGAATGGCATCCAAAGCACGGCAGGTTCTCCTAGTTACTCATAGCAAACGCAAGCAATGTTTCTGCCAATGGACCTCCGGGTTACCCGGAGGTCCATTGGCTGAAACATTGCTTGCGCACAGGCCAAATGTACAGAATTTGATAGCCTTACTATGGTCATAACGCACAGATTAACGCGTAGATCGACGTGCTATTTGTGCGCATTTCAGGACAGGACTTCTAGTTTTAACTGTATGCCTCATAATGCCCAGACCTGTTACGTGGAGGTAAAATAATATGGATCGTCACTAGTGAAATATTCAGATATTATGTAAAAGTCTGATCATAAGATAAGATAAGATATTTATTGTCTCACCATCAACAAAGATGAATGACAAAAAACAAAAATAGGTATATTAAAATACAGTTAGACAAAGAAACGAAAAAACAAAACGCACATCATATGAAATGAAAAATAACAAGCGCATATGTTGAACAAGTGATACTTCTGGTGTATATAGGCCCAACTTACAAATGGAACGGGTCAGACAATGAGTCGTTGTATAAACAGTTTCCTGCAGTCAAAGGCCGCATTTGCTACCATAGAAACCAAGATGGCGGCCTCCAGTATACACAACGGACGACGGAAACACGTATCACCCTAACAACGGGAGATGCGCATGCGCACTAACACCACGTATCACTATGGGGATGACGTCACAAGATGGCCGCTCACGCGGACTACCATGACAACACAATATGGCGCCACTGGGTCACGTGACATGACGTCACATATCAGATCCCCCAACCGGGGACGATCCATCCCTCTCCTTCTGCTATCGAGAGTTTGGATGAAGTGAGTCATGGATGCTTCTGGTGGTAGTTTGAGTAGTCATTGCCACAAATGTCTCTTATTCGCTCGAAAAGTGCTATTCGCAACGGGGCGTTCTGTTTGCACTGCAGAAGGAAATGCGTTTCATCCTCCACACCACAGGAACAAACGTGACAGGTATGGGCTGCTTTGGATAGCTTACCTCCCTTGTTGTAGCGCCACATTTCAATCATTAGAGGGTACGAGCTAATGCGAATTTGTGTTAGTTTTCCAAGTTCCGTGGAATCAATAGGAAGCAGAAGGTATTGTTCAAACTTAAAATCCTGTTTTATCTTCCGGTAGAAGGTCAGTTTACTGTCAGATTGCAATCTGCCCTGCCACCATTGACAATAACGATTTTGTAGTTTAGATTTAATTGCATGTAGGAGACCTCTACTGTTGTGATTGTATGATCTTTATGCAGAAAGACATTAATAGAAATCTACACTTTGCTACAGAATCAATTCCGAGTGTATCGCTTAAAGATGAATAAGTAATGTGAAGTGACATAAACAAGAGCTGGACTGTTGCCAGGTGCATACCCCACGTGGTATACCGCCTAGTGTGCACACTAATAACTAAAGTGTTAAAACTGACACTTTCAAGGTGTTAAACCCATTCTAACTCTTAGGGTTTGATTTTAACACTCAAAGTGCAATGCTTTAAGCACTTAGACATTACAATTGTCAGACATCTGAAACTTGAATGGATGGTACTTCCCATGTGTCTAGCATTGGTGGGTCTTCCAGAATCTTCCATAATTTGATTTGCGCTTGGTGGGTACATAATTAAAAGGACACAACGCAGATGACGCGGATCAGGCTCGAGAGTTCGAGCCTGATCCGCGTCACCTGCGTTGATTCCTTTTAAGTGTCGCGACATTACACTTGTCAAGTGGTATTATTGTAACACCTGTCAAGTTCTGGGATATCTACACTTGAACAAAGTGCTAGTTCAGCCTTTAGTAAGTGTTAAATACAGCACTTCAAGTGTAGTTTTTAACACTTTGGTTTTTAGCGTGTGGGCATATCTATAATCAAATATTATAGACAAAATGTGTATTTTCCAACAGGATTGCATTTTCAGAACCTGAGATACAGGCTGAACAGACAAATAATGTCTATTCCTTCAATTTCTAAGTCAAACAGGGGGATAACTCTGAAAAGGAGAATGTAACAAATATCGTTGAATCCTTTTTTAAAAGCCTATACCATAAGCAGAGTTCATGGCAAATTTCATTACAATAGAATATTCAATACCCGAGATACAGGCTGAACAGACAAAATGTGGCTCGGACGGACACAATTTCTAAGTGAACAAGTAATAAAAAAAAATAATAATCTGACAACGCCGAAAATCATTCTAGTCTTCGGAAATGTTACAATTTAATTACATAGCAAGTTCCATAATAATTTACTTAAGTTATGAAAGTTATGAATATTCTCGGACGCACGGACGCACAGACGGACGGACGCATGTAATCCAGTATACCCCCCATTTTCTTCGAATGTGGACGTATAATAAACGGCGCAGTAATTTCTTTCGTTTTGTATCCCATTCACAAAACAAATGAAAGGAACCGAAAGAAAATACGTTTTGCGTAATGGAGACTCGAGAAGAAAACTACCACCTTAGTCAGTTGGGGTTTTATACTCGTCGAGTTTGGAGCCTACGTCAGCCAGCTCTAGCATGGCGAGCTAGCCGCAGTACAACCGTAATGGATTGGCCATAATCCACACATGGATAGTGATGTTCACGCATGCGTTTACGAGGTAATAAAAATCAACACAAGCAAAATTTTAATTGATGAAGCACCGGGTTGTACCCGGTGCTTCATTAATTAAATTTTTGATGATTATTCCAATAATCAGTGTTTGGAATCTAATATTATTGCGTCCGTGGAAATACTGCCCACCCGTGGAAAGTGACCAGTCCACGGCTTCCGTATTGTAATCTGGTCTTGTTGACGGGACGGAATCTGGTAATCTGTTGTAATAATTTCTTTATTATATTTCTTATTTATTTATTTATTTATTGGTGTTTTTAAGATCATATATTTCTGCACAATGGCTAAACATGACCATGACAGTTTTACGGGTGGAGGAAGCCGGAGTACCCGGAGAGAACCACCGAGCAACGGCTAGCAACTGTCAGCTCCCCAACATACTAACTCCACACAAGCAGGGTTAGCATTGGTAGAAGACATGTGCACTATCGACGTGCAGTACGTTTTTAGTACACAGCGTCACCGTGCCCCCACATGGGCAATGGGGGTGAAGTGTCTTGCCCAAGGACACAACGCGGTTGCCGCAGGTGGGATTCGAATCGAGGACCTCTCGGCTTGCGGCCTGCATCTCAACCTACTGAGCCACCGCACCCCCTTCTTTATTATATGTCAGTGGGAATGTCAAAGTTGAATACGACACCTGAAATGCAATAAGGGGAATTTGGCCAGAGATCTCAACGCAAAGAATCTCGATTTTTTTTTTATTCCGCGAAGGCACAGGTGTCACCCCGTCACGTCGCACGCAGAGGCGTCAAGAAGATTTGTTTGAGACTGGCAACATATTAATTAGACAAACTACAGTGATATCGATAGGGTGTTTGTGGTATTCATACACTAAAGTTTATTAGAGATGATTTCCAGTGGTGGGTTTCTTCTGTGTTAAATTTATAAACCTTCGCGGGGATAGTACTGCAGTTAGTTGAGTGCATTGCGGTTGTGTGGAGTTCCAAGCGCGTCAAACACAAAAAAGTATCTTGCGACTAAACAGAGGTATAACAACTATTCTCTGTAGGTAATCAATGCATATATAATTCATCTTCTTCACCAAGTTATTGGTGATAAAAATACGTGTATATTCATGAACTAATTATTGTTTTCCTGTTGTCGGAAGAAATCTTATTTGTTCAAGGTCAAACTCTCGTTCTGTGTGCAGTTACGGAATTGTTCTGTTCAAAATCGGATTTTTTTAAGAATTTATTATTGTTTTACTGTTATCTGAAAAAAATCTAATTCTTCCAAACATTGCCGTTAAAATTACGATACAACTACTGGTAAGGGCGTTCCGATCCGGTCCCCGTGAAGTTTATTTATTTATTTTATGTTTAAGGTCACTTTCAGTGTGTTTGGCGATCTCTTGGCCACAACATAGGCATGAAGGTAATTTTATACTTATGGAGGACTTCCAAGCCCAGGCGTTGGTTACCGGGTCATATTTTACGAGTAAAGAACTTGTTTACCACAGTAAACAAGCACTGCTCCACGTCGTGAGGTTCTCATGGGATTTGTTATGCTGCCCACTTAACCCTTTATCTAACGTAACGGTCAAAACCGGACAGCGCTATTCACAAAAAATTACCATTCAATTCTCATTATTTTTCATTTTTTTGCGGCAAAAAGACAGCTTATGACGCCTCATTGGAACGAGCTCGTTCCAATGAGGGGTAATAAGCTACATATTACACATATTTGGTTATGGCTAATATTTGTTTGCAAGTTTCGTCTTCTAGTCGTGAAAAACAAAGGGTTAAGGTGACTTTCAGCATCTATGGCTATAGCAAGACCATAGTACAAGTGAGAAGTCAACTTTAGACAATCACTCGTACCTGTGTTTCTCACTTCAGAGGACTTCCACCAGAGGTATTGGTTACCAGGTCCAATTTTATCGGTAAATAGAACTCGTTTACCAGAGTAAACAAACACGGCTCCGCTTCCTTGTGATCTCACAGGGATTCATGATGTCATAACTCATTAATATAAAGGGCAATCAGTGACGTTTTAGTTAAGATTAATATTCTCTGGAGAATATCCGACAAATATATATAATAATTGGAGAAATGTACTCGAATAGTTACAACAAGAATGTAATATTTCATTGATAAGGCCAAACACAATTAAATAATTGATTCTCAGGCACATTTTTGTTTTTTAAAAACGAATGAGGGAGAGAGGTTTTATTTTTATTTTTATTCCTGATGGAATGGTCGCCGATGCCTAAAATCCAGTTGTGAGAGCCTAAAATTAAATACTAGAGCTTCCATGTTGATTTCGCCGATAGTTGTTTTTTGTAACAGTCATGATACAACACAAAATCAGTATAGAACAACTAAAACGGAAATCAAAAAATAGTAAGGAGTTTTTTAACTGGTTAGTGTTAGAAGCCAAATCAGGCCTTTGAAAACACGAGGGTAGCCGTGCAAATGCCAACATTTTTCTTACCCATGTTTCGTATTTCAGTCAAACGTAAATAATAGTTTGTTTAAACAAATTTATTCTATTACAAGTTATTGGAGAGTGCCTGTTGGCACTCTCCAATAATTTGTAATAAAACAACTTTTGATGAACAAATTTAGACCACCAAAACTAATCTAGCCTTCAACCAGTTAAATAAATATTTATTTTCTACATACATAATAATAATAATACTTTATTGCACAACCAAAAAACAAGAAGAATGTTACTAAGGTAACACATGCCCCCCCCCCCCCTTGAAACCTTCACCTTGCAGATGCGGCGGAAACTATTATACGCGACACACCTTCTGATTGTCCTTAACATTTGTAAAAAGTTTTAATTGTACTATAATTCGTTTCTGAGTTATGGCTGAGACACGAATATTGACCGATATTTAGTGTGACCTTGAAATGTGACCTTAATCTTGAAGGTACGAACCCGGCTATGGTGTGTGACGCATCCTCCCATGGTCCTTATTAATTGTGTGAAGTTTGATGATTGTAGCCCTAATAGTTTTGGAGTTATGCTTGAGACACGATTTGTGACCCTGAACATATGAAGGTCAATTGTGAGTTATAGCTGAGACACGAATATTGACCTAGTGTGACCTTAAAATGTGACCTTGACCTTGAAGGTACGAACTCGGCTATGGTGTGTGACACATCCTTACATGGTCCTTTATAATTGTGTGAAGTTTTATGACTGTGGCCCTAACAGTTTTCGAGTTATTGGCTCGGACACACACATGGACACACAGACACACGGACACACATACACACGGACACTTCAATCACTATATGCCACCAGACTTAAATCGGGGGCATAATAAGAAGTGGTATGGCACTACAAACTACACAAATAAAGCAAAGTAAACTGACACAATTCAATATTCATGAACAGTATGATGCCTCATGATGCCCAGACCTGTTACATAGGTAACATGGGGGTAAAAATAATGTAGCTCTTTACTAGTTAAATACTCAGATATTATGTCAAAGTCAGTGTGTACATCATGTACACAAGTAGCTTCTTGCTTGTAAAATGAAGAGTTTTGTCAAAGTCTAAACATCATGCACGCAAGTAAATTTAAAGAAACATGCCGTTACTATCACTCGTCAACACTCGACTGATCTTTATTACAGATGGGTGACGTATCACTTGCCCCCGATTTGCTCTTTGAGAGGCATCCCAAACTGTCTGGACTGCTGTTTCAGTAGCTAAAATGCTATTTCGGGTTCGTATTACGCGTCGCACTGAAACAACGACATGTGTACCGACGTTGGTTAAATCATCATTTATTTCGCCCGGGAGTAGTTTCCTTAATATACTGGCCGTGTGATAACATTACTTCCCGGTCAGTACTTTGAAAAAGTATGTGAGTTTTTTTCTATCATTGAACGATTACAAAAAGTAGGATATGTTTTTGAAACTGCTCGGAAAAGTCTATCACGCAACTTGGAGTATTTAGAACAGGAATATAAAACGTGAATTTCGTTTTTAACTTGATTCGTGTTACACTGTTTACAGAATATGAGAATCGTGTCGCATTTCGTGAAGAGAATAACACTGCGGTATCAGTGTACACGACATATTGCATCGCAAACCGCGATGTGATACCGCTAAAATCACACCCTATGAGTCATCTGCATGAACTTATTCAGGAAGCCTTCAGGTGATACATCGGAGTAATTTATGGCGCATATATCTTCTCCGCGTGAAAACAGTGTTTTCAGGAGTGAACCGTATTGTCCACATTGAAGAAGAAAATGTATTTTATCTTCGACTCCAGAAGAACAAACCGGACAAATTCGAGCGTCCCTTTGTATCTTGCTACCCCTGGCGTAACGCCCGGCCTCAATCATTAGAGGGTGAGAACTCGCACGGATCTGGATGAGTTTTGCAATTTCCAAAGGATCGAGAGGGAAGAGCAGATACGATTCTGGGCCCAAAGTGATCCACGTCCGCCGAGAGAGTCAAATAAACATATGTGGGCTAAATCGTCAGACTTGAGGTCAAGAAGATGCAGCCAAAAATTGACAGCTTGGACGATGACGTGTATATCGACCGGATATTCCCCAAGTTCTCCACGAGCAGCAATGTTTGAGCTATACCCACTGATGTGTAATGCTTACTTGCAGAAACGAAGAGACAGCTTTCCTTAATGGTTGATTATCATATAGGATTTCGAGCGCTGTATTGTTTGTGAGACGGTCTGTATTCAGCGATAGTGGTCCCCATTTGTCGACTTGGCTGTCGTGTTAAATAGTTTCATATTAGTTCGGGCATTCATTTCTGAAAATGTTAGTTCTTTTTCAGGGCGAATAGCGCTTTCCGGCCTTTACTCGTTGGTTGTGCATGGTTAAATTTGCCTGAGGGTAATATATTCTCTGCCCCTAATGATTGGTTGTTAACCCTTTACCTAACATGAAAAGCAGACGACACATGCAAAAAATTCCTGAATAACTATTTTTTCATTTTTTGTCTCAAAAACATAGGTTATGACCCCTCATTGGAACGAGCTCGACGAGCTCGTTCCAATGAGGGGTCATAACCTATGTTTTTGAGACAAAAAATGAAAAAAATAATGAAAATTAATTGGCGATTTTTGAGAATAGCGCTGGCCGGTTTTGGCCGTTGGGTAAAGGGCTAAGCACAAACTGTTTATTCAAAAGCTTACCAGATTTATTAAATATCATGACTATAGGCTTATCAGTGTTCATTTGATACGAGAGACGTCAGTTATATTTTTATATAACTGGCGTAACAAAACAGGCAAAAAACACCTTAAATATTGTTCTCTTCGCCTGTCAAACGATGCGCACATTGTTAAGTTATTTGTCACCTCCGGTACTTTCCGCTTCAAAAGATTTGTGGCCTTAAAGTCGACATCAGAGGACTTGTTCAGTAAATCACGAGGGAGATAACTCTCTGGAAGATTATCTCAAATGATGAAAATGTGTTTCAGCCGAAGCCCAGTCGTTTATTTTAATCAGGCGATCTTTAGCATATTTGCCTAGCTACAAAAGTGAACAGCCGAGTGAGCCGAAAGCGATATCTGTTTATTTTCAGGGGTGGAATATTTCATCCTATCACCAGTCCCCGCGCTATCCTTTCCCTTTCCGAAATGTGTGTCATTAAACAATTCACAGTTGCAAAACCGTCAGCCAGAATTTTACAACAAAACAGCAACTCAGACAGTGACCCGGATTCTGCGAGATTACAAATGGAAGTACAAGCAAGGTTTCCGCCAGTGGATCTCCGGGTTTAAACTGGAGATCCGCTGGGTGAAACCCTGTTGGTTTGCAGTCATTTCCAAGGTGTGACCCCCTCCACGCAGAGGTTATACACACTTCATCTCTGTTCTACATCATGCGGCTCGGATATTTGATTCAACGATTACTTTATATTTGAGCCGACTGGACCAATTACGCAGCTGCCCAGATACAGTCGTCTGTGATAAAAAGAAGAAAACTTATTTCGAGTGGATCGTAACTGGTTTGCGATTTTTTACACTCGCCGATCTCATCAGTTGAAAAAGAAACACGAAACACTGCATCTCGAATGGAGGACGACGCGATTCTGAAATTTCCGCGTCGATTCGAATTTCGAATCGAATCAACCGATGTATTGGAAATCGAACTAAATTTCGAATCCAATTGGATGAAAATGGCATCTCTATTTATTAGTGATTGACGAAATGTTGGTGGAACCGAACCGCATTTAAGATTTCATTGTAGTCCTACATTCCAACTTTTGCATCTCCCGGAAATAATAACCGGAATTCCAGTAATTATTTCCGGGGAGATTTAAAGGGCTGGAATGTGTCGGTCTACAATGAATTCATAAGCCGGAATTTATTTATTTATTTATTTATTTATTTATTTATTTATTTATTTCTGGAGAGATGCCAACATTTTGGTGTAGGCCCAGAGTGAAATAATAAATACGACTCCATTCCAAAACGCACCGTATATGCCACATACGAATTTATCTTCCAATCCGGTACGCGTTGGAGTTACATTGTTTCGCGAGGGTCAGATACGGAAAAATGCTCCTCGCGACCAAGGAAATAATGCGCTACCGTACAACATTCTGAATGCGGATGAACGCACCCCCTGAAATGTTTAACCCTTTACCCAACGTAACGGCCAAAACCGGCCAGCGCTATTCTCAAAAATCGCCAATTAATTTTCATTATTTTTTTCATTTTTGTCTCAAAAACATAGGTTATGACCCCTCATTGGAACGAGCTCGTTGAGCTCGTTCCAATGAGGGGTCATAACCTATGTTTTTGAGACAAAAAATGAAAAAAATTAGTTATTCGAGAATTTTTTTTGCATGTGTCGTCTGCTTTTCATGTTAGGTAAAGGGTTAAACAATATTCAATTTTCAAGATTCTAAAACGAGATTCGATTCGTTTTTCGAATAATCGCACAGTCCTACTCCGGTGCTATTTTCTTTTGTTGTGTTGTTTTTAAAGTCCTGATTGCGATTTGAATAAGATCGCAACCCACTGGCGTAAAGATGTTGGAGATGACAGAACTGTAAAACGGTTACTGGAATAAACAGCTGAAATGTCTCAGCCGACAAGCCTTTCTAGAAACATTCCAAGTCAGCTGCGAACAGCATACAGAGCCGCAACTTGCCCAGTATATTGGAGGGGGGGGGGGGGGGGGGGTAGGGGGTATAACAAACTCTTGAGATGAAATTGCCCAACAGACATCATTAATATTATATCGTGCAGTTCCTGTCCTCAGAATTTTGTAGCTTGAGGACGTGCACTTTTTTAAACGCTCGAGGAAAAGTCATTATTTTCTGTGTGCATGTCAACATATAGTCCCAACTTGACACCACGGGACGTTATATAATTTTTAGGGTTGCCCGCCCTGCGAGGCGGGCAACCCAAAAGAATTATATAACATCTTGTGGGCTCCAGTTTGTACTAGTCCACATGGTGAGCCCATACTGATCGTATTTTGATGTCCTCTATTTACACCGACCCCACCCCCATCCCCAAATGCATCTGTGTCCTTAAGATGGGTGTCCTATTTTATCCTCAGTTCAGAAATCGTAGATGCATTAATAGGAGCCCCCGGCTGTCTACCATCGTAAATCAAATTTAACTCAGCAGTGTGATGTAAAATCACGTATGTGGCATTTGCTCAGGCGGGCAAGCACAATTTGGAGACAGAAATGACAGCTGGGGATTAACAATAATTTGCGTCGGCCAATCACATGTTTATTGCAATGTTGGGCAATTGTGTCATGTTACCTGGTCGATCTTTGTACAGAACAATGCTCAACAATTGTCCGACGAGTTCCGGACGAAGTCCCTGTCTGAAAAAAATACTGGGAGGGTGACCCCCCCCCCCCTCCTCAGGAATGTAAGTCTTGATAGCATATATTACGGTTTCGGGGTTAAATGAGGGGGGTTAAGGAAGTATTGATCACCGTTGTAGCATACTGCGCTGCAGTTTACACATTACAGGATATGTCTACACAAAAATATTTAGTCAGCGTCTCTTTGTAAAACGTTGGCGAACGTAAATATTGGCGTAATTCACTGTAATCCCATAACACATTGGACTATGAATGGTTTGTTCTTTGAACAGAACCGGGCTATGGACTTTATGTCAATACTAGTATAGGAATACAGTTGTTTTATTGTTGTAATACATATTGACATATGCATCTAAAATGGTGGCTGCAGAAAGTTTCAGAAAATTATACAGTGACGAGAAATTTGTTTAGAAAGAAAAGTCTCGACCGCAATTTCATCTATTGTTTAGAAAATTGCTCTTTTAAATAGTAAACTTCACACGTTATAGTAACAAGATACTAATTTCAATAATGTTACAGAAGTTGCAGTGCAGGGTTGTGCCTCGAACTCGTGAGCTATCGATTGTTTGCACTTGGTTGATATGCCATGATATAATAAAAACTAACTGAAGAGGCCAGCGCTGGTTTGTCGCGGTTCTCATATGGGAATGCATTGGTTACATCCCTCCCTGTTTCCAAATGTCGCTTCCTCCCCCGCCCTTCTCTCCTTCTGGTTGATATGCCATGATATAATAAAAACTAACTGAAGAGGCCAGCGCTGGTTTGTCGCGGTTCTCATATGGGAAGGCATTGGTTACATCCCTCCCTGTTTCCAAATGTCGCTTCCTCCCCGCCCTTCTCTCCTTCTGGTTGATATGCCATGATATAATAAAAACTCATTGAAGAGGCCAGCGCTGGTTTGTGGCGGTTCTCATATGGGAAGGCATTGGTTACATCCCTCCCTGTTTCCAAATGTCGCTTCCTCCCCCGCCTTTTTCTCCTTCTGGTTGATATGCCATGATATAATAAAAACTCATTGAAGAGGCCAGCGCTGGTTTGTCGCGGTTCTCATATGGGAAGGCATTGGTTACATCCTTCCCTGTTCCAAATGTCTCTTCCTCCCCCGGCATTTTCGCCTTCCAACACACTGAAATGGTTTGTTTAATGCTATCCCGTATCTCTTACTTCCCAATGTCAGAGATCAGCATACAGTACAGTCGCCGTGGGCTGGTCGTAATCCACGCGTGGGCAGTGATGTCCACACACTAAAAAATAAAGTGTTAAAACTGACACTTTCAATGTGTTAAACCCATTCTAACCCTCAGGATTTGATTTTAACACTCAAAGTGCAATGCTTTAAGCACTTAGACATTACAATCGTCAGACATCTGAAACTTGAATGGATGGCACTTCCCATGTGTCTAGCATTGGTGGTTCTTCCAGAATCGTCCATAATTTGATTTGCGCTTGGTGGGTACATAATTAAAAGGACACAACGCAGATGACGCGGATCAGGCTCGAGAGTTCGAGCCTGATCCGCGTCATCTGCATTGTTTCCTTTTAAGTGTCGCGACATTACACTTGTCAAGTGGTATTATTGTAACACCTGTCAAGTTCTGGGATATCTACGCACTTAGTAAGCGTAAAATACAGCACTTCAAGTGTAGTTTTTAACACTTTAGTTTTTAGCGTGCACGCAAGCGTTTACCAGGTAATAAAAATCATCAGCAGCAAAGTTTTAATTAATGAAGCACCGGGTTGTACCCGGTGCTTCATTGATTAAAGTTTTGATGATTATTCCTGTAATTAGTGTTTGGAATCTAATATTACTGCGTCCGTGGAAATATTGCCCACCCGAAGAGAAGTGACAAGCCCACGGTGGCCACACTGTACTAACAATATTCTTTGTATTATCGAGTAACCACATGCCCTTCATTCCCCCATCCCATTTCCCCATTATACTCCTGGTGAACACTAGTCTGTCACCGATATTTTGGAAATTCTAAGAGAAAGATTTTCAGGATCTCCATCACTCCCAAATTTGGCACACATCTTGTTAACGTCTTTCTCAATTATTCCCCAAAAACTCCAGCGATCTCGACCTCAGTTTGAAAAGAGCGACACCCCCAACAGTTCCATCCAGGTACTCCTTCCTCAGATACTGACTCCTCCATATCACGAAAGTCCCCCAGCGACCTCTTTTCCTTGATCCCTACATATCAATTTTGGTTGCATCCTTCGTGATTCTCTTCCCCGAACGAGTCTTCTACCATGGGCTGTCACCTCTTCTAGGTTATAAATCTCTATTAAATAGTTTTTCATTAACTGTCTTACTTGTTCAACCTACCCGCGTTTTGATATTAGAATCCCAAATATTCTGAAACGTTAGTTTCCCCGACTGACTGCCAGGGAGATTAACCAAATGGTTCAGGTAACACATTTTCATCAAGTCTTTTCCGCCGCGGGTCCGTATCATGACTTACAAACGTTTTGCACATTTTCGGAGAGAAGGGGGCAGAAAATTACAAAAAGTTCAAGATGGCCACTTGACAGAAATAATTGCGTCATTTTCTTTAACTCTTTACCCAACACGACAAGCAGACGACACTTGTAAAAGCATTTCTTGAATAACTATAAATGTTATTTTGTTCCATTCAAAACATAACTTATGTCCCTTCATTGGAGCGAGCTCAACGAGCTCGCTCCAATGAAGGGCATAAGCTTTGTGTTGGAGGCAAAAATGAAATAAATGAAATTTGAATGTGGAATGTTGTTAAGGTGCTATATAAGTAATGGGAAATTTAGCTTGAAAATAGGTAACATGTTATTTTCGATTTCGTCAAATATTAAAAAAATGTTGTAATTTCTCATTTATTGGTATTAAAAACTGCAAAGCCTATTTCGTAAATAGAGATGGAAGGCAAAACAAGAGACAAATTATTATTTTGTTTAGGTTTTTCACGACATCGAAAATAACCCATCACTTATATTTAAGATGCTATATAAGTAATGGAATTTTGTTTATTTTAAAATTCCCACCTCTGATATTCATTAAATTCAAATTAAATATACACAAATTATACACCAAAATGAAGGGTTGGGAGGCATGGGGCATAACAATATATGAAATCAACTCATAGAGTTGACTGCAGGCACTACTGGTTCCTGGAAGTCTGCTACCGTATTCTACCAGAACTGATAATACGATACTATTTCCTGAGAACAACTTGTGGACAAATGTGCTTCACATATCCAAGAACAAAGCTAGGTATTCAAAACACTTTAGGATGCAGCGACAGGACTGCATTTGGGAAAAGAACAACACTGTCTGCATTCTTTTATTGTAAAAAGATTCCATGTTCGACGGACATTCGCAAAGCACTCGATATCACGAATTGTCATCAAAAAACAAAATCGTAATTATAAGAAATTTCACCAGGTGTCATGATACCTTGCATAGAATATGGCAACTGTGCAGTCTCTGTATAATAATATGTTGGATCTGTGAAGCACATCTGACCTTAAGTTGTTCTCAGGAAATATTATTGCATTATCAGTTCTGATACAATGTACGAATACGGTAGCATACTTCCAGGAACCAGTGGTGCCAGCAGTCAACTATATGAGTTGATTTCACATATTTTCCGTGTTCTGTACATCCCAACCTTCATTTTTGGTGTATAATTTGTGCATATTTAATTTGAATTTAAGGACTATCGGAGGTGGGAATTTCAAAATTAACAAAATTCCCTTACTTATATAGCACCTTAAACTAACTTTTCATTACTTACTGCACCCCCCCCCCTTCCCACCCCAGTTCATGCTGTTTCGTCTGCTAATAGAGTAAGTTACTCTCGTATCCCTGGCTGTACACAGCAAAAAATATAGGCTCTCTTTAGAACCAAAACTGGTTCTAATCTTGTCCCTGAGATGGAACCAGTTCTGTTTAAACAGTATTTATTTCAAATCAAATAAATTTATAAAGATTTTTTGGTGTATAATTTGTGCATATTTAATTTGAATTTAAGGACTATCAGAGGTGGGATTTTCAAAATAAACAAACTTCCATTACTTATATAGCACCTTAAACTAACTTTTCATTACTTACTGCACCCCCCTCCCCCACCCTCCCCCAGTTCATGCTGTTTCGTCTGCTAATGGAGTACGTTACTCTCGTATCCCTGGCTGTAGATGCCTTCTTCGTTAAAATAACTAAAGTCAATTTACCTCTAAAAATACCGTATTATTCAATGACTATCAATCATGATTTAATTCTATAGCTCAATTAGATTCTTAAATTCAATTATCACTGATTGCCATGTTAATCACATGCTCAAAGTGTCGTCTGCTTGATGACTATCATTTCTCTCCCCACACAAAGGCTTGCCTACTCAGTTGAAAGGCTTATGTCACTACACCTTTGAACGAGAGACTCTATTTTATCAAGAAGGACTTGTCACGTCAATTCGTTGATCACTGCGGACATTGGAATGATAGTGTCCAGACAAATTAATCACTTACCAGCTCGAAACTGCCACTGTCTTGTCTCACCTCCACTCAAGGTGGATATCGATTCTCTCTTCAAACATCAACAACAATGACATTTGGGAATTCTGTTAAGATAATTTAATTATTTTCATGATAAACTTGTAAATTATCGTCCGCATGGGTAGACAAAAGGTTAGATGTACCGTTATAAACAGAATTTGTCTTGTGAATATTGCATAAATGTGTACCTGTTATCGAGGCAGATTGTACCTATTTACGACGGGCCCAATAGCAGGATGTCACGAAGATAACTGATTGAGTTATTTGTCAAGTTCCGACTGATAAATTATCGCAACAACATCATCAAGGCATGCCTTGATGGTGTAGTTGGAAAATTAGTCAGTAATGATTATAGTTTTAGCTTTTTTGGGGGGGGGGGAGGTACTGGGGTTCAACGACATTTTCGACAGCCAGGGCCACCAACCATAGTATACTGAGACAACCACTGAGCAGTGGCGAGCAAAAGTTAGACCGCCCAACGTACTAACTCCGCATAAGAAGGGTTATCATTGGTTGAAGAAAAGAGCACCTTCGGCGCTCAGTACGCCTTACACACAGAGAAATTTTGGTTCCTTTGGGAACTAACCCTGTTCTTCAGTTGGTCCTGACAGAAGAACCAAATTTGGTTGCATGCAACCAAACATACACATGTTTTGGTTCTTCAATCTTTTATATTAAGTGGACTGTCCACAACAACACTGAACCATGTGAAAAATGAAAATCTGTTCGGCACACATGTGCGGAACTGAAATCGTTGACGAACTATTTTTTTTTATAAAGAAGAGAAATTTCACTGTAATTTTCCACAAATCGTGTACCGCAATCGCCCCCCACCCCCCCCCCCCTCCCCCTCCAGGCCAGATAAAGTTGGGTGAAGGCCTGTACTTTATGTAGGTACTTCAATATCCAGGTTTATGTGTAATATTTAGATATCACACGAAGCGTCGTTAATTTCGACGTAACAACCACTGACTCATTTTCTGATTATCAACTAGTGTCTAATCGTCGCGTGGTCCCATAGCAGCAGCATTGTATTCTTGTGCGTAGTTCACATGACGTCAATTAAGACAACAGGTGCAAGTAAAGCGCATTCATGACGTCGTGGTGTGAAGCGTCTGAGCCAACGAATTGATTGTCAGTTGTTTTGGGAGAATTTAGCGACAATGAATTAAATAAAAAGTGTAAAAAACATTCGAAAATTCATGTGATATACAAAATCTTTAACTCGTGATGTTTGGATATAAGATTTTTGAAATTCGTTTGATGAATTCGATTCACAACTCGCCTAAAGGCTCGTTGTGAATCAAATTCATCAAACTCGTTTCAAAAAATCTTATATCCTGTATAATCCAAACATCGCTCGTTTGGGATCCGCTATTACTGTGATACCTATAGTGGTGTGGGTAAGTACACCGACAGAGAATGTCGACCGGATCGCCATCCTGTCCTCTTTTGTGAACACAATACTACAGGGTGATCTTGTTGCCAGCAATAACATCACACACAGAAAAAAATGCAATCAGTCGCAATTCAATCACGTCTCGTTTCCATCCTCAACATTCCATCATCAAATTAACGACCATACAGGTTAGACTATCGTTTCCAATGTCATATACAACGTGAAATGAAATGTGACTAAAAACATTATCCATAACCTAATCTGGAGATGTATCGCGATGGCATCACAGCATTGATTCTCTTTAGCGACGGTGTTATTACTTGAGCCCCCGTCTGCAGTGAAATTATAAGCGGAAATAAAATCCCTATTAATAAAAACCGAATGCCACCTTCATCTTCGAGCACTGGGTCTTTTACAGTGGTATAGCTATGACATCTGACAAGAGCAACGCTAACGCGTGTGCTGATACCCCCGAAGGTAGCAAAGTCGGACTTGCATGGAAATAAATAACTTCTGAATGTTTGAAGAGAATTGGTTCACCCAAACAACCCTATAGGCTATGGTACAATTTACCTTAGTCAGAAACAGAGGCCAAAAACAAACAGGGGCTATAACTCTACCAAACATGAATGGACGAAACGCTAGGCACGCGGGCATCCGTTCCCCCAAGCTGCCCTATCACCACACCAACGAACATTAAAATCCGACAACTGATGCTCGAGTTATAATACAAAATGTTCGTACGGACGGACGGACGGACGGACAGAAGAACTTCTAACTGTTTGAAGAGAATTGGTTCATTTAAACAACCCCGTAGCCTATAGTACAATTTACCTCATTCTGAAACAGAGGCCAAAAACAAACAGGGGCCGTAACTCTACTAAACATGAATGGACGAAACGCTAGGTATGAGGGCGTCCGTTCCCCCAAGCTGCCTTATCACCATACCAAATAACATTAAAATCCGACAACTGATGCTCGAGTTATAAATGTTCGACCGGACGGCCGGAAGGACGTATGGAAGTACGGACGGACGGACGGACGGAGACCTCGACTATATACCCCCGGAAAAAATAATCAACCTAGGGATCGCGGTAGCTCAGTTGGCAGAGACGCAGGCTGCGAGCGGAGAGGTCCTCGGTTCGAATTCCACCTGCGGCAACCGCGTTGTGTCCTCGGGCAAGGTACTTAATCCCCATTGTCTACGTGTGAGCACGGTGGCGCCGTGTACTAAGGCGTACTCACGTCGAAGGTGCACGTGTCTTCAACCAACCAATGCTAACCCTGCTCGTGTAGAGTTAGTACGTTAGGGAGTCTTGACAGTTGCTCGCCGTTACTCGGTGGCTTCTCTCCGGGTTCACCGGCTTCCTCCACCCGTAACACTGTCCGACACGAGGTGACCCTGGCTGTAGAATGTGTCGTTAATCCCCAATAAATAAATCAATAAATGATCAACCTCAATGTTGCTGATTTCGGAGCACTTGTGTCCCAGCCGATGATGGTGCTTTCACCTTAGGCAGCATCATCAGACGAACATTATTCCACTTTCTGATGTTCTCGTTGTAATATTAAAGTTTATATAAGATGACTGGATACAAATATAATAAAGAAACACACATCACGCAATCGCCTGTGTTCAAATTATCATTTGACTGATTTTGGTTTAATTTTTTGCATGCGACCTGTCTCTACGTTCAATGACGTTGTACGCTACATAGAGCATGATGTTTGGAATTCTGCCTGGCTGTAAACCATAGACAATAATTTAACCATTTATGAATTAAGACTACACGTGCAAGTGATTTTCTTGAACAATTAGAAAATTTATATTTTTTCCTGAAAAACATAGTTTATGACCTCCGCATTGGAACGAGCTCAACGAGCTCGTTCCAACGAGGAGTCATAAGCTATGATTTGAAGCCAATAATACACTTTAAATGGCGATTTTGTGAATAGCGCTGGTCGCTTTGCGCCGATACTTAGGTAAAATGTTAACAAAACTGTGACCAATGTTTGACGTGGAACATACCTCTAATTATTCCGTGTTTTAGCTTGCGAGCTTGCGAGCAGAAGGAAAGTTCATTGTTGAGGCTAAACTTGGAGCAGGGAAATGAGTTCTAGTACTCCCTTCTCTGTACATGGAAGAGGGAGTTTGGAACCGATGTTGCGTCTGTGCATATTACATATAAAATATTGCTTTGAACACGGGGCAGTGAACTGGTGCTAATATAGCCTTTGTTCGACGAACAGAAAAAATTGATCACAGTTGCCGTTTCGAGACATGGACTGTTTTGAAAGTTGGGGTATTAACATGCAGTCTTAGCAGATCCAGGATTCGCCAAGGCGATTATCGTTCGAAAAGAAAGGGGAAAGTTGGGGGCAACTCAATGGGGTCTCCCAAAAGATTATGCGATAAAATGAAATACCTCAGGGATTTTGTTCAGCTGCTCTTGTTATCGGCAGTAAATTCATAAAAAGGGTTGTTCCTTAGAGATGCAGACATTGGGCTCTCTAAATGTTCGTGTTATTAAGTCCAAACTATTACATTTATGAGTTTGGAGTCATTATAAACCATCTTTGAGAGAAGCTTTCGCCTGTGAATCAAGAACACAGGTTTAACTTCTTTTGAAGATTGTTTCATGCACTTCTGTTATTTAAACTCTAAAAAACGTCTTGGGTGAAATAAATATGCAAGGGGCATCACACCTTCCCGATTTTTGATTCTTTCAAATCTGTCTCATCAAAGCATTATGGAAATATAGAATGTTGTTATTATTCAAACGGGGACTTAATATTAAAACCGATAATATTTTCTTTGCCCGGTCCACCCTCATGCCCGATTTCTGCAGCTCTTACAACATCATCTCCTTGGCTGTCTGCCCCATCCAATTTTACGGGTGAAGGAAGTCGAAGTACCCGGAGAGACCAGTAACATTAAATACGTTTTTCAGACATAGTATATGTACTCACTTTACAAGGCAGCTGAGTATTTTAAATTCCTGTTGGATTATTAGTAACATCCCATCATCTTTCATCACTTGTGGCCAATACTGTAAAACATTTACGATTTTGTTTTCTAGAATTGAATTTCCTTTTCTGACTTTAAATGGGTTAAAATGAACCATTAGTATTTTGGCAAATTGACATATCTTTTAAAGGTGTCTTCCCACTAGACCAATTCCCTTTAGACCAATTCCCTTTAGGCCAATTCCAAAAAGCCTAATTCCCCTTAGACCAACTACATACTGTTATTGATTAAGGGTTGATTAAGGATAATTAAGAAAACATTTATTTACCGATAAGCACTTTATTTGATAAAAAAATATATTTATACGCATAACATAAAAAATATAGGTTTATAACATTTCAGCATAGCTCAGAGCATATAACATTTTACAAAAAATGACGTCCCCAGAGGGTGAATTTGGTGATGCTACCCTGCACAGCAGGGTAGCATCACTAAATTTACCCTCTGTGAACCTCAACCTGAATCAAGGTCTCAAACATAAACAGAAAGAGGTACCCAGAGGATAAACTGGCCCACTGTATGGGATAGCATCAGCAAATTCGCCCTCTGCGGACCTCATTCAGCAAATTACAGACTGCTTATTTTCAGGCTTGAATATCAATAACATTAAATACATTTATATACATTTATAAATATATCAAATTATTGATAGAGAATTATTTTAAAAGTAGAACACATCAGTTGGTCTATGGGGAATTGGTCTTTTGGGATTTGGCCTCATGGGAATTGATCTAAATGGAATTGGTCTAGTGGGGAATGAACCCTTTTAAAATGCTAGTGATTCATTTTAGTAAGTTATATAAAGAGGTAGAGAATACAATTCTAGAAAATACAATTGTAAACGTTTTATTGTATTGGCCCCCGCTTCACTATTTTCTATGCAGAATCTCTCCATGTTTTTCTCATGTTCTTACCTTCTCTTCTTTTCCCTCTCTGTTGTCTTATTTTATTCTGTTTCAATACTAATTCTTTATCAGTATTCAATGAAGCCCTTCATACTTAATATTATTGTCATCCAATATCCTCGTCATGACTTTAGTCTGAATCGAAGGTATCCAGACAAAATCCCCCTACGATGAAATCCCCTTGGAAAAAAAACCCAGCGAGAACAATATTAGGCTCGGTTAAATCCTCGCCTAATTTTGTTCCCGCTTCGCCTCATATGACACCGTATCCGTCAACTAAAAGTTTCGTAACTTATTGTAACCTGTGAATATAATCGATATTTCATCCCTAGGTACACTGCTATTCATTATAGACCAAATGATTGCTGTTTTGTACAACTAACTGAACTAGAGAATAATATTACTATTATTAATATTATTCAAACGTTGATGTCCTGCTACAGACGGCATATATATATATGTAATATCTTACCTCCTACGAGTATCTGGGAATTTTATTGATTCAAAGGCGTCACATGCAGACTGCATTTAAAACCATATACTGCCTGCCAACATCAATATACGCCGGCAGCTATGGGTAATCATCTCCCCTTTGTTCATTGATTATTCAAAATGACGGCAGCCGATAAACGCTTCAAGTTGAAAGAATGAGTGTTGGAAGCCCATATTTGGTCTGAAGTGCAGGTTAGGCAACATAAAGGCTTCATATTCTGTGGATGTGTGTCATGTTACCTTCGAAATGAAACTGTTTGGTATGTATGAATTTGCCTTGTTATAATTTATGAGAGAGTGCCTGTAGGCACTCTCCCATAAATTGTAACAAGACAAAGATACGTGAACACATTGTGAGAATTCTCTCATTTAATTTTGATCGCTGTTATTATTAGTTCTGTGCATCGATGCAGCAGTCGGTAAGATATATTCGTTGCACATTTTGTTGGTGGCTTGATATGGTATATATGGTGTCAGTTAATTCCATATTGGACTCGAGCTTCGCTCTCGTCCAATATGAAATTAACTGACATCATATATACCATATTAGGCCACCAACAAACTGTGTAACTAATATTATATGTGTATCCCATGTTCTCTCTTATCAAAGGTTTTGAGGTGTAATAAAGCTCGCATTCTGGAACAAACATCTGAAGGAACAGAATATTATTATATTATTAAACGCTTCATGTGAGAAAAATTCATTAATAAAATATTACGAAACGCATCGGGTGTGAGATAAACAGCATGTCATTTCATTTAATCTCTTTCTCTTATAATTAAGCCATGGGACGTGGAGCTTACATCACAATTCAACTGGAAAATGCCAGTTTGATTTCATTGCCGACAGTAGTACTAAGCACCTGTGTCTCTTCATGTCACCAAGCTCATTTTGGGAGAAACAGCCCTATGTCCACTAAGTATATCACTAAATTATAGACATCCCTTTCTGAGATCTAAGCCAAGAAAGATGAAAAGAAAGGAAGATGAAATTGTATATATACATTTCTTATGGCATCAGGATGGGTAATTCCTATTGATATTTAAGGACAAGGTCAAGTTCATTATCCCCCAATTGGTCCGTCTGTAGACACAACGCTTTTTGGACTATAAGTCAAAAAGTGTTTGACATGGGAAGATGAAATTACATATGTGTATACTTTATTACATAAGAATAACCCCTATTTATTTTGATGGCCAAAGGTCAAGGTCATTATCCGTTCGTCCGCCTCTAGAAACGTCGGTCGACAAAATGATTTCTACACTACTGTGAACACAACGCTTTCTGCGTTCCAAGTGAAGGAGAAATGGCATAGTGATATTGCTAATGAAACCACCGAGTGGATTATTCGTCCTTGAGGACCACCCTTTTGACATAGTGCCGTGCCATAATTATAAAATTATATCGAACAAACCCATGAAGAATGTTGATACCAACCAGGATTCCAAAACTAAGTAAACGGCATCAAGACCTTTGCCCAATTCATTATTGAACTTAGAAATAACGAAATAGAATTCCGGGAAAAATCTCATAAAAGGGCGCGTTATGTTCCATAAGTCGAACGTCCTAGAATATTCCACCACTGTTTTAGAATGTGTACAGTGCACGGGAATAAAGCACAGTTAATTTTAAAACCATCGATAGGCAAAACTGTTAATAAATATATAGAATAAATAGGGACTAGGGCCGTTACTAAGATTTAAACCACAAGTAGGATAGGTGTTTTAACCACGAGGCTCTACCGAGTGGTTAAAACCCCTATTCTACGAGTGGTTTAAATCTGATTGCCGGCCCTAGTACCTATTTAATTTATGTATACCATGCTCTTAATAAATAATCGACTTTATCGCTTAAAATGGAGAAAAAACGATACCTTCTATCACAAACACATGGGGATTTTGTTTACATCTCTGGCGGTGGGCAGTACTTTCGGCTGCATGAGAATGCTTGATTGACAGCTAGACACATCGTCAAACTTGATTGAATTCACCTTGCTTTTTCAGTCAAATTATTATTAACAATTCTTGAATTTTATTTTAAATATTTACTTGTAGGTATGTTAAACTTAATACGTCATTGCACGTGGTAGATAGTACCGCAAAACGTCGTATGTTTGAATGAAAGATCGCGAAGTGTGAATGTATCGAAGTCAGCAAATTGGGTCATGGCAAATCTGAAGTTGGATGTAGTTCATACTATAGATGTAACTTTTTGTAATGGAATTGAAAACGTTTTAATCACAGTAGAAGCTTTACACCGGTTGTGGGGTTAAGGCTCAAGTTTAACATACGGGCTTTTCACAGGTGGTACAATAGGTGAGCATGGTATAAAGTGAAATCTCTCGCAGCCAATCAGAGGAGAGAAATGTAACGTAAGATAAAATGAATTACATTATCCGCAGATGTGGACAAAAACTCCTTGGTCAGTAATGAATTTTATCCTCAACCGGTTTTGTTTATTTCTTTTTCTGCAACGTAAATTCTGTCCGTTTCTGCTATGGTAGCGCTGATTCTCTCTATTTTTTCTACTTTCAATCTGAATGTTTGTTTTGGGTTGAAAGTTGATAGAGCAGAAGAAATAGACCAAATCAGCGTAAGCAGACCGTTGTACTCACACCAGAAAGAAACATTAAAGGGTATGTTTACATGTGGTAGTGTACGATGATTTCCTCTGGCATGACAAGAAAATAGGTCATCAGTCAAATTTAAGGCGTGGTATATATACCATCCCTCTCACCCACACACCCACACACAGTTTGTAATATCTTATCGTCCCTTGAATGGGATCGCTGTGGCTCAGTGGTTACGGCACTGAATTTCAAAAAGAGAGGTCCACTGTTCGATTCCCACCAAGGGTAACTGCGTTGTGTCCTTGGACAAGGCACTTAAATCGACTGCCCACGTGTAGGCACAATGGCGTTGTGTACTAAAGGGTAGTGCAAATCGATGCATGGTGCATCTGTTTTCAACCAATGCTAATACTGCTTGTGTGGAGTTAGTACGCTGGGAAGTCTGACATTTGCTTACCGTTGATCGGTGGTTCTCTCCTAGTACACAGGCTCCCCCAACCCTAAACCTGTCCGACACGAGGTGACCCTGGCTGTCGAAAGTATCGTTAACGCCATTAAAGAAAGATAGAAATCACCCCTTGAGTGCAACAAGGCGCCATCTACAATGTTACAGCAATGGACGACATGTTCCTCTTGTTAAGTCTTGAGAACAAGGAGATAGCATTTTGGTTGATCCATTTTTTAAATTAAATTCCTCTGAACCTCACCATATTAAGTCCGATGCCTCATAGCCTTTTGCGAACCCCACCCCAACACACACACTCTACAGATACGCTCATTCATTGAGCTTCTCCCGCCTCGGGAAGTGCTAGCTGATTGGAGTCATTGTTCTGTATTTCTACAGTACTTTTAAATAGTTTTCTTCTCACCAGACAAGCATCTAGAGGTCCCGGGTTCGATCCCCGTCCAGGACGGCCCGCGTTGTGTCCTTCGGCAAGGCACTTTATCCCGGTTGCCTACATGGGGGCCCGATGACGCCGTGTACTCGGTGATTCTCTCCGGGTACTCCAGCTTCCTCCACCCGTAAAACTGTCATGGTCACGATTAGTCATGGTGCATAATTATGTGACCTTAAACACCAATGAATAAATAATAATAAATAAATCAAACAAGCTTAATGAATTTACTCTAACGATCAATTTTAAACCGTTTAAAAAATAGAAATAATATTATATGTCTTATTGCGATGATTTTGTGAAAATCGCTTGCCAAGTGGAATGATTCATTGAGAGATAACGGGTTGAGATAATATTCAAAATTTTAAGATTTTTTCCTAACTCCTTGTTCCGTTGTATTTTACAGGCGTGGTCGAAATAACAACATCTGTTGAAAACGTTGGTGAGTCAAGTTTTAAATATTTTTTTATTTTAGCTTGTGTGGTTCTATCATTTCAAAACACAAAAAGGAGGAAGCATTAAACAAAAATAAATAAAATTAGCCAATCATTATATCTGTTGTCCGAGTTGAATGTCTTCATCCCTGACTTCTTTCGTCACGAAAATCGACTTTCGATAAAGTTATCTCCCTTGAAATTATGAGACTCGTGGGGAAATTTTATTATTATTTATTGGTGCTTAACGCCACGTCAGCAGCTAAGGCTATACCGTGGCGATAAAAGTATGTAATTATAAAAAGACCATTATCCACCATGAAATAATTAAAAACAGAGTCGAAGAAATATGAAATGTGAGGTATAAGACTAAGGAGTGTGAAACGCAATGTCAGTGTTGTACAAACAATGCTGTGTAAATCAACCTGTGATATAGATATGAATAGACTTGAATTTTAAAATAATAAAAACAGTTTTAAAATTTATTAAAAAGGTTGATTACTTTCAAAAATGGGAGAATTTTACGCGGGCTTGTGTAATAAAATAAATCTCAGAGATACGACTGTGAAATATTGCCTAAAATCTGTGCAATGTAAAAGAATGTGTTCCATTGACAACACTTCCTTCCTGACAAGGAACACACTCTGGTCGCATATTACCCTCTAACAAAAAGGAATGTGTAAGCCGTGTATGACCAATATGACATCGAGCCAGAATAACATGATCTTTTCTACAAAGGTTACTGGATGGATAGTTATCAAATATGTTTGGTCGGAAGCGATAGAGCTTGTTATTTGTCGCTCCACCCCATTCCGCCTGCCACAGAGATTTGATGCAGTTACTAATACGTGGTTTGAAATCACTGAAAGTGATCTTAAAATCAGTGAGAGGCTTGGTTAAAGCCTGATTTGCTGCACTGTCCGCTTTGGTGTTACCAGCGATACCTACCTGTCTGGGACTCGTGAGGAAGATCAAATTAAGAAGCAAGTAATTGTTGAGAATATACCTATGGCAGCAGTAGAATATAAAGCTCACTTTCTTTTTGTAACTTTTAATAACAGAAAACAACAGACAGCTCTGGGAGCTGTCTGTTGTTTTCGTTTATTAAAAGTAACAATAGGAAACTGGGTTTTTATGGAAACCTAATTAGAAGCAACTGGTTCACAGATAATCCGTTATCTTTGGAGCAATTTCACATTGATGTTTGCTGTTTTGTATGTTCATCCCTCACTTATATCGCCATTTACATCGACATTCGATGACGTTATATCCCGTGAAATTATTAGATGAGCGAGAAAGGTCCAATTAAGAAGCCAATAATTGCTGTTAAAATACCTATGACATCAGTAGAAAATAAAGCCAAGTTTCCTTTTGTTGTTTTTTTAAACGAAATCAATAGACAACTCTCGGTGTTGTATGTTGTGTTCGTTTATTAGAAGTAACAAAAGGAAACTGGGCTTTTATGGTAGCGTAATTGGCAGCAACTAGTTAACAGGTAATCCTTCATTAAAAATATCTATCAGTATCACACCTACAAATATTAACTGGTAGAGTGCTGGAAGCCCTATTTTGGGCTTAACTAAAAGTGACAGGCATTAACTGTCTGTAGCTACATTCTGCCTGAGAAAGCCTTTATTGTCCCTGATATGAATCAGATTTTTTATACAATACCTTAGTTTCTGGCATTTAGTTGGATAGTGTCTATAACGAATTATCCAATTAAATGTAATAGAGCAGTAAATGATGAGCTTTGATTTGTTGTCAGAAAAAACTCAGCACTTTACCAGTTAAGTGACCACTTGCGCTCTTCGTTTAGCGAATATGTTTTACAGTAATTTGCATGTTTTTATTCTTCTGGGGAAAACATTAGAAAATCTCCCCTTCTCCACTTTTATATTAATTGAAAGGGCAGTATCTGTATTGAATAGCACGATACGCACGTGGTAATATAATAAACAGATAAAATAGTTACAGAGTATCAAAAGATGGTGAAAAAGTCAGTTTTTTTTTTTGGTTTTTAAATGTGTTTCGATAGAGAACAATACACACTAAAAACCAAAGTGTTAAAACTGACACTTTCAATGTGTTAAACCCATTCTAACTCTTAGGGTCTGATTTTAACACTCAAAGTTCAATGCTTTAAGCACTTAGACATTACAATCGTCAGACATCTGAAACTTGAATGGATGGCACTTCCTATGTGTCTAGCATTGATGATTCTTCCAGAATCGTCCATAATTCGATTTGCGCTTGATGGGTACATAATTAAAAGGACACAACGCAGATGACGCGGATCAGGCTCGAGAGTTCGAGCCTGATCCGCGTGATCTGCGTTGTTTCCTTTTAAGTGTCGCGACATTACACTTGTCAAGTGGTATTATTGTAACACCTGTCAAGTTCTGGGATATCTACACTTGAACAAAGTGCTAGTTCAGCACTTAGTAAGTGTTAAATACAGCACTTCAAGTGTAGTTTTTAACACTTTAGTTTTTAGCGTGTAGTCAAACGTTTAAACTGGTTTGGATAAAAATGGAAAAAAGTCACCTTCTGTATTTTTATACTACTCTACTGGAAAACTGCCTCTAATTCCAGTTAATATATGGATGGGTAAATTATGTCGTTGACATCATCACAATCTGCTGTGGTGTCTATCCGGGCTCAACAGTTTCGCAAAATATAAATATTCACTTTTGCTGAATAGAGAGAGTAGTCGGCCAATCAACGATCAAACACCACTTAGACTCCCATCCCTACACCTGCAGTTAAAACTAGAAGTCCTGTCATGAAATGCGCACAAATAGCACGTCGATCTGTGCGTTAATCTACTCTACGCGTTATGACCATAGTAAGGCTATCAAATTCTGTGCATATGGCCTGTGCACAAGCAATGTTTCAGCCAATGGACCTCCGGGTAACCCGGAAGTCCATTGGCAGATACATTGCCTGTGTTTGCTATGAGTAACCAGGAGAACCTGCCATGCTTTGGATGCCATTCGATGTGGCAATTGCGCGCAACTCCTACGCGCAATTAAGCCTAGATAAGTGCACAGGTTCGTGACAGGACCTCTAGGTTTTAACTGTATTCACACACAAACATTGTATTTTATTCCGCCGCAGCTGACACGTTACCGTAGACAAGATGGGCACAAGACCAAATAATAAGTCTCTACAGTAATAAATTAAATTAATTAGGCTTGCGTAAACCTTTCGTTACCGAATGGAACATCTGGAAACCGTTACACTGACATGAACAAAAAATTAGAAAACACTTTCTGTGGTTTACGCCTGACAGAACAGAATATGACTGTTCAGTCAGGCGGAAATGAAAATAAGTGAATTATCATGCACGTCTGTGTAACAGTTGAACTAACATTAAGCCGAGTTTCATGTTGCTACAACTTTCTGCCAAATTCACCATAATGTACATGATTTAAGAGGATATATGAAAACATAAACGAGTTCAAAAGTTTTGAACTGCTGCACACACATATACAAAGCCCAATGGCGTCACAAAAATGACCTATTGTGAGGAAGGGGTTGGGGTTGTGAACCTAACTTGCCCCAACCATGCTGGCTCCAGTTCCATTTGATCAAATATTCCAACTACATCATCAAGGCATGCCTTCGCGGAAGGCATGCCTTCATGATCTAGTTGGAATATTTCTCAGCTTAGCTTATAGTTACAAAACTCAAGATTTTAAAAAAAATTTACTTGTGAATAAATCAAATATACATGTAGCCATCGTGATGCAATATCTTTTATTATCATATGCCTCTTCCGTTTTGTTCACTTTAAAACATTTGATATTTTGTTTTCATATTAATCAGTGATAAATAAAGCCTTTCGTCAATTTCATTGGTCAATTTCAAAACTAGACAATTTGATTGGCTGAACAAAATACAACTGGGCCACATTTTCATAATTTGCATAATTAGGAATAGGGAGGTTTCATTGATCAATTTCAAAACTGGACAATCTGATTGGCTAAACAAAATACAACTGGGACACATTTGAATAATTTGAGTAGGGAGAATTTACATTATCTGTCCTATTTAGGGTGGGTTATAATGTATTAATCTTCTACCTTACGTAACGGCAAAAACCGTCTCGCGCAATACAAGAAAAACGCCATTCAGTTTTTTTATATTTTCACTTTTTGCTTCCAAAACATAGGTTATGACCCTTCATTGGAACTAGCGTGTCGGGCTCGTTCCAATGAGGGTCATAACCTATGTTTTGGAAGCAAAAAATGAAAATTTTTAGTTATACGGGGATTTTTTTGCCAAGTGCTTTCAGCAACTCAAGTTAGGTGATGGGTTAAAAAGTCATACTAAGTGGCTAATTTGTGCGTGTGTGTGTCATATGATAAATAGAATATGAAATGAGTGTTTATCTCATATAATATTTATGAAACTCGTCCGAAATTTCCGTTTGGGCTCGCCAGCGGCTCGCTCAAACGATACAAACATCTGTATCAGGGGGTCGGATACACGACAGTTGCGAGTTGCGGAGTTAATACAGACAAAATACATGTTGACTGTGAGATAAATTACTTGACAGACGTAAATTCTGTCTCATCTGTGTCGTTCAAACAGCGATTTTATCGAAAGCGACTCAATTAAATAATGAACCACAAAGCATTTAAAACCTACCAAAAGTATATTTTGGGTGCAAATTTTCGTCAAAATGTTGCATTTTTGGTGCCAAATGAATATTTTGTTAAACCACAAAGTACGTGATATCTGCCAGAAGTATATTTCGGGTGCCAACTTCTGGTGCTGATGGTGTATTATTGGTGCTAAATGAATATTCTTTTCAAACCACACGGAATTTGTGATCTGGTAGAAGTATATTTTTGGTGGCAAATCTCGTGCCAATGTTGTATTTGTTGGTGGTCTAATATATTTTGGCATTCGCCAGCGTGAACACTGGAACCCTACAGGTACAATCCGAATCGGGAATAACAGACCTACATTTGTATGACTGACTGTGCATATGACGTCCTTAGTAGGTTAGACCCGACACCAGAGAGTCTTCTGAAGTTTTCCGTTGTAATTGCAAACTGACATCTAAGAACCATGTGCAACGACTAGACATTGAGCAGAAATATGTGACTGAAATAGTGTAATTAAACAGAGGATCTCTAACTCGTCCCCATGTTTTTCGAAATTTACAAAATAAGTTCAGTAAATTAAGTCAGAACCGAGCTTGAGTTAGAGATAGAGCTAGAGCTAGAGCTTGAGCTCGGTCCAGACTTAATTTACTAAACTCATTTTGTAAATTTCGATGTATACAGATTATCACCACAGTGTGTGTCTCCGGGAATTCAGATCAAGTCGAGTTGTAGGAACAGAATAGTATTTCGACGAGCCCGTTAGGGCGAGTCGAAATGCGATTCTGTGCCTACAACGAGACTTGATCAGAATTTCCAGAGACACACACTGTGGTGATGATATTTATTTATCTATTGGTGTTTTAAGGTCACATATTTCTGCACAATGGCTAACCATGACCGTGACAGTTTTACGGGTGGAGGAAGCCGGAGTACCCGGAGAGAACCACCGAGCAACGGCGAGCAACTGTCAGCTCCCCAACATACCAACTCCACACAAGCAGGGTTAGCATTGGTTGATGACAGGTGCACCATCGACGTGCAGTACGCCTTAGTACACAACGTCACCGTGCCCCCACATGGGCAATGGGGGTGAAGAGTCTTGCCCAAGGACACAACGCGGTTGCCGCAGGTGGGATTCGAACCGAGGACCTCTCGGCTTGCAGCCTGCACCTCTACCAACTGAGCCACCGCGCCCCCATGGTGATGATAAATTTATCTCACAACATTGACCACAAAATGTGTTATAAAACTATTTTAAGAGGAACTTTTTCATTTGCCTTATCGATGGAAAGACGCAAATTGAAAAATAGAATAGCGTTCATTGATCCCCATATTGAGGTCAGTGATGACGTTACACTTCAGAGAAAATTACGTCACTTGGATTCACTTTACTGAATACTGTCTTGCGAAGTGGAGCAACTGTGTGTTTCGTCAACGTGAATTTGGTTGTTACTTTTGCAATAATTACTGGTGAATTAAATATCCCGCTTGGTGTAAAGGTTTATTATATTTTAAAATATGCTGTTCACCGTTTATTGAGGTGGAGTTTTCCACATTTCATAGCGAAAGCTAATCCTTTTACTTCAAGAGAGAAGCCTCGACTCGAGCGTTCAGGAAAATCCCAATAATAGGCTACAAACCAGCCCAAGATGCCGAAAAGTGCGCATAATTTAACTATTCGTTGAGTTAACTTCCCTAGGGACATTTTAGCATGCCGTGCATAATAAATACGTTACAGGACGTTTAGTTGACAGCTACAGTGCCATATACGGCTCAGAGAGAACAATATTAGGTTCGGCTTCGCCTCACCTAATATCGTTTTCTCTGACGGGAAAAACGCGAAGCGATCGAAAAATGATATTAATGACGTTGTTTTGGCAACAGCAGAATCACGCGTTTGTATCAGGGGCCCTTGATACTGATTCGGAACAAGGGCCCAGACACATTACACTTTAATTGTGTAACGGTGCAAAAACGCCCCGGTTGTGAGATAAAAACTGGGAACGAGTTGATGATTCTGTTTATTATAGGATCCAAGAACCCCAGAAAAGACACTCGAATGGAACAAGACACAAGAAGCAGTTTTAAAAAGTCATGCGATTATGTTACAACGTAATAAGCGAAGTTTGGTCGCAGTGACCGCGTCAGGAAATAGTCCACGATAAAAAATAGGTTGTGAAGTATGTAATGACACAAATTTAAAGAAATAATTTTCAAAGGCTTCCTGTCGAATCCTAGTTTATCTACCTACTTTATTATCACTGTTGCTGTTATTTCGTATACTGCTAGCAAAACTGTTTTTTATTATTATTGGGGGCGCGGTGGCTCAGTTGGTAGAGGTGCAGGCTGCAAGCCGAGAGGTCCTCGGTTCGAATCCCACCTGCGACAACCGCGTTGTGTCCTTGGGCAAGACACTTCACCCCGATTGCCTACATGGGGGCACGATGACGCTGTGTACTGAGGCGTACTGCACGTCGATGGTGCACATGTCTTCAACCAATCTAACCCTGCCTGTGCTGCAGTGCGGAGTTACGATGTTGGAGAGCTGACAGCTGCTCGTCGTTGCTCGGTGGTTCTCTCCGGGTACTCCGGCTTCCTCCACCCGTAAAACTGTCACGGTCACGATTAGCCATTGTGCATAAGTATGTGACCTTAAAACACCAATAAATAAATAAATATTTATTATTATTAATCTATTATATCGCTATGGGATGTGTACATATAACATTATCTTGAATAAAAATATTGTTTAAACTAAATAAATATCAACTTCTCACAGTCAACGAATGCTTATCATTTCTCGTCACACGAGTCTGAATGTACGATTATTGCCCGGCGCTTGATGGGCCATGTGTTGTGGTTTTTAATGAATTGTCTTAATAACCGGAAGACAGGTCAGATCATATATTAAAATATACATATAAGTCTTTTTTCTGAGGTCCATTTTGGTGAAAACATTCAGATATGGTCAGTTTTCGCTCAGACTCAGACAAAGGTGGAGTGGTGAACCACTATTAAGATTGAGGCTTTTGCATTTTAAAAAGGCAACAATTTACGCATACGGGGTAGCCTGCTTGTTCATCATTCGAAATCAGTAATTGAGAGCTGAAGTACATGTTGTAAGAATAAAATCGTAAACCTTTTTTAAAAATTATAAGGAAAAATGGACATTAACCCTTTGAAACCGAGCGACCGATTTTCATGATACGTCAGAACATCATTATATAGGATGACTGTTCAGTAAATGTGCGGAGTAGACCAATCAATATTTACAGCATGCAGCCACGAGGCTGCACGGTGAAAATATTGATTGGTCTTCCCGAAATAATGAATATGGAATCTTCTAATTGCTGCCAATGAGCTGGCATGAAGGATACCACTGGAGTTCAAAGTGTTAATAACTAGAAAGATTTCACTTTGTTTTGTAAATATCATGTGGCAATCCCACGATGAATGTTTAAAATGGAAAAAAAATCGTGTTTGAAGACGGCGAACGACAGCCATTGCCGCCGCAAAATTGGATCACAAATGTTTCCAGGCTTCTCGTGCGCCCAGACGTGTATTACGTAAACTGTAACATTTGATTTCGCGTCCAAATCGACCGATCGATGGGGGCGAGAAACGACCCAAGCGAACAACAACAACGCGCTTTTTCTCGAGTTCTCAAAAGTTATAAAAATGCTATGTAAATTTTGCCTGAACGTTTTTCTCAAGTTGGATCTCGAAACAAGCACTAAAACTGTTTCAGTTTGTTTTTCGGCATCATTCAATTTGAACAGCTATTTTGTATTATGTAGCCTTACACCTTTGACCCCTGATGATATTATTCAATGACAGTTCAGTGTCATTAACTGGGAGAGTCTGGGGGTAGACTGGTTAATATTTTATTGATTGTTCTTCCATACAAATTCACGGAACAAAAAACTTACCTTTTTGAATTCAAGTCGTATCACGACTCCAGACCGGACAAGCGGGCTTTCGAGTCCAAGGGGATAAAAGAAGACTATTGCAAGGCAAGTCCTCTTTCGACAAGGATAAGACAGTTTACAAGAGAAGGAATAAACACGTTGGACTACCGATGCAGTACGTGTTAATTCATTAAGATATTGCGTCACGATCGCTACATATATATTTGCTTTATTCACAAGTAAATTTAAAAAAACATCCTGAGTTTTGTAACCATAAATCTGGGCTGAGAAATATTCCAACTAGATCATGAAGGCATGCCTTCAGAGAAGGCGTGCCTTGATGATGTAGTTGGAATATTTATTTATTTATTTATTTATTTATTTATTTATTTATTTATTTATTTATTTATTTATTTATTTATTTATTTATTTATTTAATTGGGGGCGCGGTGGCTCAGTAGGTAGAGGTGCAGGCTGCAAGCCGAGAGGTCCTCGGTTCGAATCCCACCTGCGGCAACCGCGTTGTGTCCTTGGGCAAGACACTTCACCCCCATTGCCCATGTGGGGGCACGGTGACGTCGTGTACTAAGGCGTACTGCACGTCGATGGTGCACTTGTCTTCAACCAATGCTAACCCTGCTTGTGTGGAGTTAGTATGTTGGGGAGATGACAGTTGCTGCTCGGTGGTTCTCTCCGGGTACTCCGGCTTCCTCCACCCGTAAAACTGTCATGGTCATGATTAGCCATTGTGCAGAAATATGTGACCTTAAACCCCAATAAATAAATAAATAAATATTTATTTAATTTATTTATTTATTGGGATTTAACGATACTTTTGACAGCCAGGATCAGCTCGTGTCGGACAGTTATACGGATGGAGGAAGCCGGAGAACCACCAAGGAACGGCGAGCAACATTAAGTCTCCCCGACGTACTAACTCCCTACAAGCAGGGTTAACATTGGTTGAAGACAAGTGAACCATCGACGAGCAGTACATCGTAGTACACGGCGTAAAAGTTCCCCCACGTGGGGAATCGGTATTAAGTACAACCCCCAAGGACACAGCGCAGTTCCCCCGAAGGGAATCGAACCGTGAACCTTTCGGATTGAAGACGAATGCCGTAACCACTGAATTAAATGATTTGAAAAACTTCGTTTTGAAAAAGAAGAGTTTATTCCACCGAACTTGAGCTCTCCGTTGCATACTTGTCGTATGATTAAACATACAACGATAACAAACGTTAACAATTATTACTGTAAAGCGTCACGTGATAGGATCGGCAGCTCTTTGACCGTCATTTTACAGAGTGTTAACCTCATTGTTCACAACGTGAAGAAAGTAAGAAGGTGTGGATCGTAACAAATTTGTAGGGGGAGATCTGTCCACCTGGCGCTAATTATGACGTCTTTATCTTTTGTACGTCAGCAAGAATAGTTTAATAAACAAAATTAATACCTCACCGCACCCATACTTGATAGCGTAAAATAGAACATATACCTTTTTGGAGAAGGTATTTTGAAAAACACAAATGTTTTTGTGAGGCCAAGTTGATTCCTGACGTTGGAACATCTTGAGCCAAGAATAATATTTAAATCAAAGATTTACGAGAGTTTTTAGTTTATATTGTATATAAATAGATTAATGAAACCAAATGTGATACCACAAAGAGAAACGCGACAACAATTAATCTACATATCAAGTCGAAAACTCTTACCAAAACAAAATACAACACAGAAGTATTTTTCAAGAATTCGAGACGGAAACATGTTTTCTCTGATACTTTTAGCGTCGTTTTTTTTTATTTGATTGTAATCCATATCCATCTTGGAATCTGTTCAACGCCCGTTAATCGAATATTTCTTCAGATACCATTTTTGCGTGAACGTTAAAAATCCATGAAAGCCATGTATGAAACGTCGTTTCAGTTACACCCGTTAATCATCTTGACGTGTATATGGAAGTTTTTACGCATTGAAAACAAATTATGATACAGCTGTTTAAAGCTCAGGTGTCGTGAAAATTTCAAGACGTGGATCCGTTCATTCTTCCATCCACATTTTATTATAACCCCACAAAACGAAGTTTGGGGGTATATAAGAGTCAACTTGTCCGTCGGTCGGTCTGTCGCCGTTGGTCCGTTGCACATGTAAACTTGTGGAGCGAACTGCTGCCAAAGTTTTAGCCGCATTTTCATGAAATTTCACAAAAATGAATAACATGATGAGGAGAAGTGAGTGACATAACATTTTTCCCGCTCGGTTTCAAGATGGCCAACTGGCGGCCATTTGGATTTTTCTATGTAAACTTGTGGAGTGAACTACTTCCACAGTTTTAGCCCCATGTTTCATGAAACTTCACAAAAAATGATCACCATAAGAGGGAAAGTGCGTGACATAATTCTTTTCCCGCTCGGTTTCAAGATGGCCGACCTGCGGCCATACTGGATTCTTTTTTTCACTTAGAAAAATTGAATGCCCCTTTTCAGTTACCCGCACTAGGCGGTATGCCATGGTTGGGGTATACCGGGCGACATACCATCTCTAATTTCATTTTACTTCTGGACATTTTTTCATTTACATGGTGCGCAGTTTTAACTCCTAGAATCCTGATGGTATCTTGCAGATCGTTTCAATAACAGCAGTTGGAAGAGTCCGTGATCATTATTTGGGGGAAGACCAATCGATATTTTCAACGTGCAGCCTTGGGGCTGCACGTTGAAAATAGCGACTGGTAAACCCCACACATTCACTGAGCAGCAATCCCGTTTAATAAAATTATGACGCATCAAGGCTTTGAACCAAAAAAAGTGGCCTCTCGCGTCCAACGGGTTAAATAAGATTGTAAATAGCATATATTGCAGTATATTCCCCTGGTGGATATTACGGGTATATATGGCTAGTGCCGAAACAGTATGGATACACACCCTCTCTCTCTTCGCCACCCCCCCCCCCCCCCCCCCCTTACCATGTTTTCTCGATTGACACGATTGCATACATAGACAAAACTACATGTATATTTCAATGAGTCGTTTTGTATTCAACGAGTTAGATGTGCGTAGGAAGAAAACGTCGAGACCGAAGGTCGAGACGTTTTCTTTCTACGCACATCTGACGAATTGAATACAAAACGACTCATTAAAACATACATGTGGTTTTGTATTTATTACCTGACCCAAGCACCTACTGACCTAATTTTCTTTTCTATCAACGGTGGTAAACACCATGCACTTTATGCAGTCACATTTCATAAAAAAAGTCCCGGTTGGAACAGGTTGGTGTGCAATACGGAATTCCGTATTGCACAGCCGTATTGCACGCCGTATTGCATAAGAGAGACTGCATGGGCATGTAATAAAACACAATATTCTAACATGGGCGATTCTTTTTTTAGTTTTTCGGTCGGTGAGTAATATTTGAATCACATGGTGGTGGATACAAAATTTTCAAACAGTGGGAGATAAGCGGACTAACATTTTAGGGAGAGAGGGTTGCTCTCATCGCGTTCCCAGATAACTCCATGACGTCATCAACAGGGTCCTTCAGAACGATAGGAGGATCGCAATATTAGACGCGTGGCCCATTTACACGAAAAGTGGTTACAATAGCCAATTTCTGGACAATGCCCTATGACAGTTTTTCAGTCAACAAATAATGGAGCATAGAATGGTTCTGTTAGACGTTTAGTGCAAAACTTACATAGTTTGTCACCCTCAGCAAAAATGTTTTAAAGTACCTGATTTGAAACAATTAAAAATATTTGCAATAAATTTCTTCTGAATAATTGTGAGAGACCAAAAATCGGAAAAAGGAGGGTGTGGGACAAATAAAAGTACGACTATTTTATTCAATGTAAATCTGGACAATATTTGTGAAAACCCCAAATTTAAAGGCAAAAGACTCGTGGCGACCTCTACCTTATCTAGAATATATTTTTGTTTCAAGTGGTGATATAGTAAGTGGATATAGGCTCATTGGATTTCAGATGGAAATGTTTAGACGGGCATATCGAGTCCTGGATGCAAGATAGCGCTATGCTAAAATGATCTGAACTTTTGATACTCACTTTTGTGAAAATATATTTTGTGTTTGTCTCCCCTGATTACTGCCGAATAATACAGCTTCAGTACGGCCACCGTGGACTTGTTACTTTCCACGGGTGGGCAACATTTCCACGGACGCAACAATATTAGATTTCAAACACTAATTATAGGAATAATCATCAAAAATTTAATTAATGAAGCACCGGTGCTGGAAATGAACAAAACTGACGGGTGCAGTTTTAAGCTCCCGGGAAATCAGAGACGATAGTAAATTGCACCCGTAAAATGTTAGTATATGGATTTTCGAGGGAATACTGTCACCAAACACTAGAATCCTTAATCCTTTGAACCCAAGCGGCCGCTTTTCCAGCCAGGAACCTGATACGTCATAACGTCATTAAGTGGGATGGCTGTTCAGGAAATGCGTGGGGTAGACCAATTAGTATTTTCAACGTGCAGCCTGGGGGCTGCACGTTGAAAATACTGACTGGTCTAACCCAAATAATGAATATGGACTCTTCTAATTGCTGTCCTTGAACTGGCCTGAGATACCACTAGTGTTCAAAGGGTTAAATGTATAAGGAATTGCCGAATTATGACAGCAACTTGCCACTGGTCACAGTGTGCTACTTTCTCAAAACAACACACATTTATATGCCCTCACAGTATATTAGTGCTCTACAATATTTTTCAACAAGTGCATTTTTTAGCTCCCGTAAAATAGAAATCACGGGTGCTGGTGGGAGCAATTGCACTCGCGCCCGTCTCATTTCCAGGACTAAAGTACCGGGTACAATTAAAAAAAATCCTGATGGTGATTTTCATTACCCGGTAAACGCATGCGTGGACACCACTGCCCACTCGTGGATTACGACCAATCCACGGCCATTGTACTACAATTAAAGCAAATCACTCACAGAAGTTCGATAATCTTTAAATCTTCAATAATAAATAATAAATAAATAATATGATAACTTAACATACATCTCTGAAATCTCAGCGGAGATGACAAAATTCGCAAGTGCCTTTCAAAGTGAAATGGAAGTAGGTAAACACTTATTTTTTGTTTTCCTTTTAATTTGCAGAGTTCAATCTTTGCTTGTTATGAAACGGTGCCCGGCTAGATTTTAACTTTGACAGCAAATATAATTTAAGACAGTACAAGGCTCAGGACGCCAGTATTAACAGTTTACACGGAGTTCCACGGGAAGAACAGTGCTATACTTGAACGAAACTGGAAGTACAAAACAACCACGTTGGCAATTAATATAGATCATATATCATTGGAAAACATTATGTCACGAACTTCATGGATTGATGTCCTGTTATTCCAAAGATAATACATGTTGTTTCTTTTTAAATCTCAACTTTTATTATATTACCTGTAGACTCCTATAGTAAATTTTGAGCTTCGCACAACTCCGTTAGTCACGCATCGTAACAATGGGGATAGGAAATGTTGCTCGTGGCCCATTCTGCCATTGCGGACTCAGTAAGTCGATGAGACCGACATTTACCCACCGCTGTTCAGTGTTTTTCTGCGGGTAATTTGGCTTCCCCAACTGTAAAACTGTCCGACGCGATATAACCCTGGGTGTTAAAGGTGTTATTAAACCAAATAAATAAACAAAGAAGTAAAACTGAGACGGCTACGATCTCTTTGATACACCAAGTTAATGTGTTCAAAGAAAGGGTTAACTCTTTTTACTGCCACGCCTACTTTAGCCATATATGGGGGGCTTCTGTGTACCCCTGTGTACGAGGAAGTTTAATAGAATTTATGGCATACTTGAAACTCTATCATCTGATTAATTGTTGGAAAGGGCTCTCTGAGCCCTTTCCAACATTTAATCAGATGGTAGGTTTGATCTGCGCATATCAGAACGTACAGATAATCATCTTAAAATATGCGACAATAGTCGCTTTCGGGAGCGTAAGTGTTAAATATATATTAAGTGTCCCACCAGCTCACTTCTAAATTCGCCATTGAATCAACATCCCCAGTAAAGTACAGGAGTAAATTATTACAACCCTCTCCTCAATTACTTGTTCTCCGTCATATCATCTTCTGCGGGCTGTAAAATTTAGTTCACACAAAATTGATATGCGACTGGTTGAAAGAGTTATTATGTGAAACATGTAAAATCCTAGTACTGATGAAGCTTGACTTGGTTCATTGTGAATATATTGTTATTTGTAAAAAACATAATGGTGGATATGAGAGAGAGTGCTAATCATTTGGACATTTTCTTTACTTTTAAGAGCAACAGCAAAAATATCAAATTGAAAATGCTCGCGAGTATTTTAACGTTCACGTTTTGCTCAAAAACATTTCAAAAATGACAAGTACAATTTACAACTGTAAATATAATTCCCCAAATCCTTCTCACCCAATAATTGCATAACGGTGAGTGTTTGAAAGTTTCTCCAGTTTTCGCAACATCATTAGGCAGTCGGTTTAATTGTTGCATAACGTGTGACTCTACGGTCCCACTATTGTTTTTTCCAATTCTCAAAATACCGAATTGAATGCAAATTGCTCGGCACAGGGGCACATTACACTACAAGAGTTGATTAAAATATTTATCAAACTTTACTGTAAGACAATTCGAGTCCCTAAACGATAAAAGATGGAATATCGACTGGTTTAAGTGCCACAGGAAGACGAGAACTAATGGAGAATTCGCGTGCTGAGAAAATGTATATATTGGGCCGTGAGGGTAAGCACACAGATTCGTCCTCTCTCATTTAACTTTGGGTCATTCAAAGGAAATAAATAATCACCAATGATACGGTAGGAAGCCATTCGGGAATTACTTCTTCTTTCACTAATCGATTCCTATTGAGCACTTCAATGTATTGCAGTTTCAACACAGCTAAGCTCAATGCATATCGGTACACGAAAGAGAGCGATTTGTGTATTCCAGTTATCTAGAAGTAACAAATCACATGACAGGACTAACGACTATACTAATTAGATATCGGTCTTTGTATACAGTTAAAACGAGAGTCCTGTCATGAAATAGCACGTCGATCTGCGCGTTAATCTACGGGCTATGACCATACATTCTATACATAAGGCCTATGCACGAGCAATGTTTCAGCCAATGGACCTTCGGGTAACGCTGACTGTAACACTAAAGTCAGTGATCGCTTGCGTGACTAGGCCATTAATAACAGCAGCTCAGATAAACAGAGTAAGATAAGAACACGGTGTAGACCGCCTTTAAGGCGTGACCAGATCTGTAATGCTTTCCCTGCCCGAATCTCCTCCAAACATTTAATAAAGAATACCGGTCTTTGTTATGTATTGCATCTCTTGAAAAGAAATTGAAACTTATTTACCACCTGTACTGCCCCATCCTCGCACTTCCAAATAGGAGAGGACAGGAAGACAGCCATTGGGCTATGCCGTTTTCTTACAATATGCATGTTTTTTACAACTTGTCACTGTTCTAGTTACACAATATTTATTATTTTTTTTTGGAAAACATTTAAATACATTTATATTTGTAACTACACAATATGTACATGTATATTGTGAATAAAATATTGTATTGTATTGTATTGAAACATTGCCTGTGTTTGCCATGAGTAACCAGGAGAACCTGTCATGCTTTGGATGCCATTCGATATGGCAACTGCGCGAAATTCATACGCGCACTTAAGCCTAGATAAGCGCACAGTTCGTGACAGGACTTCTAGGTTTAACTGTATGACTAGAGGTTTGCACGCCACAACATTCAAACTCTTTGGCCAATATAGCGGCATCATTACACCTACTCGATAGATTAATCAATGAAATAGCACGTCGATCTGCGCGTTAATCTACACATTATGACCATAGTAAGGCTATCACATTCTGTACATAAGGTCTGTGCACGAGCAATGTTCCAGCCAATGGACCTCCGGGTAACCCGGAGGTCCATTGGCAGAAACATTGCCTGTGTTTGCTATGAGTAACCAGGAGAACCTGTCATGCTTTGGATGCCATTCGATATGGCAACTGCGCGCAATTCCTAGCCTAGATAAGCGCACAGTTCGTGACAGGACTTCTAGGTTTAACTGTATGACAAAAGGTTTGCACGCTACAACATTCAAACTCTTTGGCCAGTATAGCGGCATCAGTACATCTGCTCGATAGATTCATCAATGAACGTCCATAACTAGTGGCCGAGTGGTTAAGTGCGCTTGATTCGCATGCCAGAGGTCCCGGAATTGGTCCTCGATCGAGGAAAGTTCTCTTGGTGTCTGAACACTCTCTGTCTGCATCAATTGTGGGGTTGATGCAGGCATGTCAACCGGTACCGGTATATCGTCGGTTCCCTCATGCTCCAGCCGATACCGGTACTGAAGCTTCTGTCCCGCCGGTGCCGGGACAAACTTATTTTATCAGGAAATTCTTAATTGAACGACGGTAAACAGGCTAATAATCGTGTATGGCACACTTGCATGGCGCACTTTCAACTTATTTTTGAATTAACATATCAAAACACTCAACAGCTACATGTTCTTTCTGCCCCACGACCACGATAAGGCCGACGATTTTGACTTTTCAAACGTCGCAGTAAAGACAACGAAAGCGCTGCCATCGGCTACTTCAACGAAATTATTCTGTGGTGACACCAAAGTAATCATAACGCACGATTCTCGTGCTTTATGATTACTTTGATATCGCCGCAGAATAATTGGCAAGGTGCCATGGCTGTCGTGCGATCTTCGGGACTCGAGCGGTTTAAATTCGAATTTATCCCATCTGATAGATGTTGGTTACTCCCTTTGCATTCTATACTAACAAATGTATTACATAAACAAATGAATGCCGATAGGAAAATGTAACAAAAACATAAAATGATTTGAAAACATAAATATGATGAAATTTCGGAGAAAAAAGGTTCGCATACTAAATAGGTTGCGGGACGTTTGGTTGGTGGATACGGTGTCACATGAGGTTCAAATGACACCGTATCCGCCAGCTAAACTTGTAATATCCAATCAGAGCACTTCACGAAAAAATGTCATTCAAAGTATGTTTTGTTTCCAATTTTTACCTTCAGAATATAGTTTAAAACTCCTCGATGGAACAAGCTCGGAATCAGATTATTAAATGAGGTAGAAGCGACTTTCAGATGTCCGATAAAAATAGATGGCCAGAATCGGCGCCTCCACCTCCAACTAGCTTCGGAGCACCATATTAAAAGCGTTCTGGTGATATGAAGGCGTAGTGCGACAGTGGCGAGTGACAGTCCATCGCCCAATAGACCGAATGGCAGAAATTACCGGCCTTACCCCGGCTACCCCTGCCTCACCACTAATGCTCACCCATTTGTATGCAATTTAGAAATAGTTCTAATTGCTCGTTATACCAATCCTTGTTCTCTTCATATACTTGTTATACCGTGGTTCGATTCGAAGCCTACCAGATAATTTAAATATTTTTTTATTTTATGAGATGGAGTATTTCAACCCGAGAATCGGAGAATGAAATCAAATTATGTACACCTTCCCATCCTCTCTCCTAAACGCTAAACGCACACCACAAAAAGGATTTTATGTGGTTAGATTTTGATAATTTCTGCAAAGTACAATCTACCCACTGTAGGGCTGAAGCGGTTGGCCCATTTTCACAACCGACTAACCGCGAGCTACAACCGGATAATATCCAATTATCCGTAGCCATTATTTCACCGAATCTGGGATCAAAACTATAGCTATTGGAAAGCAGTATTCTCAAACTATTCCGTAGTGTGTATTTTAACGAACGTTGTCGAGTACTCGACAACGTTCGTTTGTATACACACTACGGAATAGTTTCTGCGATTACTTATTACTCGCGGAAGCTGCCGATCATTAACGAAGTTTTGAACGCCAAAGTCGATTATTTCTCAGTATTTTCAACGCGGCTTCGATGTGTAATCTGTCACAAAGGAGAAGCGGCAGATTTACTACGTGTTAAACGTGGAATGACGATCACTATCGATATTTCGCTTAACCGGTTGACGTTTTTTTTCTCAATATAACCGGTTTCAAACCGGTTATCCGGTTAACCATTTCAATACTAACCCACTGCCATAGTCTAAATTACTTGCAGGAGAGAGCATTGTACTTTAAATCGGGATGTTAGACCCTAATAATGTGATTCTCGGAAAGCTCTTACGTGGTTTTACAGGAATAAATGCCAGCGGATAACTGACCTGCAATTTCAGATCCATCCAGTTGAATCATTGAACGAAATTGAAATGACTTACAGCGATCGCCGGCCTTTTTGTTTTAATTTAGCCGCTCATTTTCACAGTTTTAAAGCTACGCTCACAAAATTGGGGAGAACTGTAAACGATACTTATAATTACGAGATTCACCGTCTACCTTTTCACCTACACAGATATTAGGACAAGCAATCTACAAATCTACAACCTAACCCCATGGACCTTTCCCGCCCCTTCCCCCCCCCCCCCCCCTACGATGGCATAGTCATGTTTTGCTCGACAAATTAGTGGGTAAGGCAATGACACAGCTAACAATGGTATACCTTTTTAAACTCTTCTAGCAAGTGGAATCCAAATCCATGGGGAAGAAGCAGCAAAGCTCGACTTCGATTTTAATGAATGTGTTTTCAACATTAACAGCAAATATTTAATTCAATTTATAACTTCAATGGGAAATATTGAAAAGTCACGTTTTTTCTCGAACTCCCGTGTGGATGAAATCTGTTTGTTATTGACAAGTAAAATCCTTTAGGATGTCAATTTTAATTCCACGTAATCGTTTTAATGCTTATTATTTAAGAAAAATGTATGTATTAACCCTTTACCTAACATGAAAAGCAGACGACACTTGCAAAACAAATTCTTGAATAACTAATTTTTTTCATTTTTTGTCTCAAAAACATAGGTTATGACCCCTCGTTGGAACGAGCTCGACGAGCTCGTTCCAACGAGGGGTCATAACCTATGTTTTTGAGGCAAAAAATGAAAATATTTTGAAAATTAATTGGCGATTTTTGAGAATAGCGCTGGCCGGTTTGGGCCGTTACGTTGGGTAAAGGGTTAATCACGACACTTCTTCATCACTAACCCTTTGGGACTTTAATTGTCCTGACGTTCAAACGTCACTGGGAATTTCGTTTCTTCAACTTTTTTTCAAAATTCGACGTCAAAAGCCGCAAACACGCTGGTCATCCGATTACCACCTTTGCGATGCAGTACCTCGTTTGCGGTTTATAAAAGACGGAAACTGTTGAAGGTAGGTGTCATAAAATATGGTATAACTGCTATTAACACTAAAAAAATTAATCTGGTGACCCGTGGAATGTTATTGCATTCTTGTACATAGTGTCGGTGTGTTTTATGAAGTAATTGAGCTCTGTTATTGAAAATAGATTAGCGTTCATCCTCATTCTTTCGGAAATTTTCGACAAAATTTGTTCTCTCCGTGAATATCAAGGACATAGAAGGTCAAACCTTCGCTCCATTGTTGCCTCAGACTTTTGTCTTTGAGTTTAGGTCTGCTTCAGATTTCATAAAAAGTCCTACATTCGCCTGATTTGGCAGCTTCGACGAGAGGTGTTGAAATTTTAGAATACCTGATTTGCGGTGTTGTCTAAACCGCAATAGGTGGTAACTTACACCGCAAATAAGGTATTCATAAAAATCAATTACCCCCCTCGATAAATTCCATTTAAACATGTTTTCACAAAAGGCTCACAAACGTAACTTACACATTTGGCTAAAATAAGACAATTCTCTATACGGATGCTGCTCCAAGGACTCACAATAACATATTTTTAATATAATTCGCCGTTCAAACCCAACAACTGGAATTTTTATCTCCATATTTCCACTTTAAAATACTTCAAAAAAATTGTTTTTCATTTCTCTCATGAAAATATTTCTTGGATGAAAGTATTGATGATTAATACCTACCCTGAAAGAGTTTGCAACACAAGTAGGCTTGTTGAAATGCGTGTACTTACCAATTTTCCAACTTGTTTGCGTAACAATCTGCTGTTTTTTAAACCGCAAACAAGGTACAGCACCACAAAGGTGGCAATCGGATGACCAGCGTGGCAAACTAGAAATATTTTTTTTTTTCACATTAGTTATTATCTGGTTGAGGGCTAGATTATATTTGGTGGTCTGAATTTGTTTTTCAAAACTTGTTTTATTACAAATTATTGGAGAGTGTCAACAGGCACTCTTCAATAATTTGTAATAAAACAAATTTATGTAAATAAAATATAATTTGTTTTTAACTGAATATGAGGAATTGAGGTTAAAAGTTTAAATGAAAATATCAATGACACTGTAGCTCAAATCTAGGTAATGACCTGATAACAAATGTACATGCAAAGTATTGTAAAGGTCTGTACACAAATTCTGACAGTAGCCTGCAACAAATGTATAGGTAAAGTATTGTAAAGTTAGGTGAAAGTTATGTGCCTCTAGCCAGAGCCGAATTGAAATGTGCACTTACTGTGTATAAGTAGCACTGAATAAATCAAAGTCTGTCTAATTGGCCGCCGGCGACCATCTTAAAATTTCGGACCGCACTCCAAAACACTCGTTCTCGTCCCAAGGTGATAACAAAGGTACCCAAGAAGTTTCGTGAAGATCGGTTGATAAATACAGCCCCTAGCCCGAGCCGTATTGATATGTGTACTTACTGTGTATAAGTAGCACTGAATAAATCAAAGTACATCTAATTTGCATAATTTATGCACGAGAAAAAACCCGCATTATATATGATGTAATTCCTGTTACTAAACATTCATACAAACATTTATTGAAATCAGAACTTCCATACAGAAGCCTGTACAAAAAACTGATGGCATTAATTTCGGTATAAAGTCTGGCTGCCGGCGGCCATCTTGAATTTCGGACCGCACCCAAAAACACTCTTTCTCGTCTCACGGTGATAACAAAGATACGCAAGAAGTTTCGTAAAGATCGGTTCATAAATGCGGCCTCTAGCCCGAGCCGTATTGAATTGCTGACGGACGGACGGACGGACGGACGGACGGACGGACGGACGGACTTCTAACAATTGGTACTTATGTGACTATTTTTATGGGACTACAATAAAATGCATGTCCATTATATTAAAACAAGTGATTTTTGGGAAAATTTTTGGGGTGGTAGAAAACCCTGACCCTACACTTTACTGACCCTAACCCTACCCCCACCTCCAATTCTAAACCCCACCCTAGAATGATGAAACTTAATTATGTGCCTACTCTATTTTAACTAAAGTGCATGTCCACTGTATTAAAACAACTTTTTGGGTGAACATTTTTTGGGGTGGTAGCAAACCCTAACCATACCCTTTACTGACCCTAACCCCACCCCACCCAACTCTAATCCCCACCCTAGAATAATGACATTTAACTATGTGACTAGTCACATAAATTGCGATAGTCACCTAACCCCCATTTCTACCAACAAATGTCTGCCCGGACGACGGGCCATGACAAACCTCAAATATAACTACGTCAAAATTGAGCTAAAAATCGAAAAATAATAACAAAACAAATGACCACAAAGTATGAACTCGCTGTTTGATTTCGTACGTCATAAGACATACAAAAAATATCAAAGGGTTAACGCCTTTAACCTTTTACCCAACGAATCGGCCGCATCCGTCCGCGTAATATGCAAATTCAGCAGTTGAAAAAATAATATTTTTCAAAAAATTTCAACAAAACCATATCATGTGACCCCTCTTTAGAACGAGCTCGTCGAGCTCGTTCCAACGAGGGGTCACATGATATGGTTTTGTTGAAATTTTTAGAAAAAATTAAAAAAATGATATTTAAAATAATAAATTTTGATATCGTCTCCGTTGGGTAAAGGGTTAACAATTTGAACGCTCAATCCCGACCCCTGGTAACTGTAAGGAATTTAATTCTGATTGCCCACGTGGACGAACGGTAGTACTGTGTACTAAGGCGTACTGCACGTCAATGGCGTACTTGCCGTCAACCAGTGCTATCCCTGCTTTCCAGAGCTAGTGCATTGGGGAGTCTGACAGGTGCTCGCCACTTCTTGGTGGTTCTCGACGGGTACACCGGCTTCCTCCTTCCGTAAAACTGACCGACACGAGGTGATCCCTACTGTCGAAAATGTCGTTAAACCCCACTAGACGAAACAAATAAAAAATGCCCTTTGAACCATGATGGTATTTTCCATGACAGTTTAGCGGCACCAATTTGAAGAGCCTATATCAAATTATTTGGTGCAGACTAATTAATCTTTTCATCGTGCAGCCTTCGGGCTGCACGATGAAAATATTGATTGGGTTATTCTGAAAATCCTCTGTAATGCAGTCAGGACACATTATGATTCTATCTCAGAAAATTGGTATTTCCGGTTCAAATGCAACATTGGAACAAAATCCAGATGGATTCCAATTTTTTTTCCGCGGTAATATTTTGCAGTAGTTCGACGCGCTTTGTATTTGATGATAAAGAAATTTCATCTTGCGATGCCATTCACTCTAAATAACGTCGCACAAAAGAAGTCTTTCAATCTTTTCCATGTTTCTTATAGAGTATACTGGTCCAAGTGAGGGAGCTAATAGAGAACTAGTCATTGGAGAGCTCGGGCCTGGACGCTGGGGAAAACCAGGGTAAAAAATCCGACCAGAGAAAGGGTCATGGTAACCGTAATTTGCAAGAGGGGGTCAAATCAAAGAGGTCTTTGGGTGGCATGCGTGATAAAGAGAAGCCTGGTTTTGAAGAGTACCTTGATTGCACCTTTTGGGGTGGGTCACTGATGTTTAAGCTGAGGTCGCGGTCTCTGGAGCTGAGGGAAAAAATTGTGAAAAACAGCGAAAGGGAGTGCCAGATGTGTAATTTAGGCGTGGTGGAGACCCTGGAACACTTTCTTCTAGAATGCCCAAAATACCAGTCTGAAAGAATAAGAGAATACGATTCACTGGGAGTATAATGGGGAAGTGGGGTGGGAGAATGAAGGACATGTGGTTAGTGGGAGACTCAAAGGAGAGGGTTAATATGCTAATCAGAGAGATTGGGAAGAATGGGGCAATACACCATCAAGCAGTTCGTCTCCGAGTGTTAGGAAGAGAGAAGCGTGGGAATAGGGAGGCAGTTGGCAGTACAGTGGTAACCAAGGCCTTCTCATCCGAGAACCACGACAAATCAGCGGCCGACCAAAGTGTTATTATTATTACTGTGTATCGTGTTTTAACTCAGGACAGGTAATATTCGGAATTTTACTCAGCATAGTGAAATAATTAGAGCGTTTCTTTGATGTTCTATTGATCTGTTGTATCTGATTTAGCGTGTGGTTTATGTATAAACCTCCAGCAGTTGTTTGCAGTTATCATAGAAGTCACAAAAACTCGGATGTAATCGACTGATAGAACACCCTTTCCTTTGATGCTTTATCGATATCCAATTTATTTATTTATTTATTTATTTGTTTATTTGTTTATTTATTTATTTATTTATTTATTTATTTATTTATTTATTTATTTATTTATTCTCAACGCCACATCAGCATCTAAGGCGATACCGTGGAGATGAAAAGTAACAAATATAAAAGCAGTCGTTATCTTCCATGAAACAGTCGATGATATCTGGAAAGAACACGAGGAATAAAAATGAGTAGTGAAAACTGTAATGAGAAAATTATTTATTTATTGGTGTTTAAGGTCACATATTTTTGCACAATGACTAATCATGACCACAACATGAGTATCAAATCAAGGCCAGGGGTGAGTGTTAATAAGCCATGTTGTCCATTTTAGAGAGGGTTTGCACCTCCCAAGCATTTGGTGACTGGATCCTATTTTACCAGTAAGACAGACCCTCTTTACCGCAGTAAACAGGCACTGCTTCACTTCCCGGGGTTCCCGCGGGGAGGTTGAAGATAAGGGCACCATCGACGTGCTGTACTCCTCAGTAGACAACACCACCGTGCTCCAATTGAGACAGACCAGTTGTTTAAAGAATGCTGTGTAAAGCAACCCGTTGAATAAATATGACGATATGAGGGTTTAAAAGATTAAAAATAGTTTAAAATTTATTAAAAAGTTGATTCCATTGAGAAACCTAAGACCTTTATGAGAGTTTGTGTTATAAAAGGGTCTCTAAGAGACACAATATTATAATACAGCCGTATGAGAAGATTAACCCTTTATTACACGCCTGTCATATGTAATCCCATCTACAGCAACACGAAACCATGAGGAAAATGAAAATCTGTTTCGCACATACAAATCGTTGACGGACTATTTTTAAATAGAAGTGAAACTTTATTGGAATTTTCTACAAATCGTGCAACGGAATTACAATTTGAATATCTTGGCGATAGCTGAAACCCGTCCCATGAGTTCCTATTGGAACTCAGGGGACGAAATAGTAACACGGGTTCCCTCGTAAATTTGGTTGGCGATAAAATGTGTTGTTTTTGTCTATAGTTGTCAAATGATTTTCTGAGTGTCGTTCTAATAATTGTTTTTTTTTATGGACGTGGAGGCGTGTAATAAACACAGAACGACACGCGTGTGTATGGGTTAATCGATATGGCACTTGTGCCATCGCAGAAGGATAAAACTCGAGGCCTGTGACCTGTCTTTTTATCTTTCCACGCTGGCATTCGTGCCATGTCGATTAACCCATTCACACGCGTCTGTCGTTCAGTGTATTTCCGATTACGGTTATTGTGACGTTTTAACCGTCACGAAGAATCAGGGTTTGGCGACGTCAAACGCAATCGTTAGTCCCTTGAACCCTGGTGGTATATTCCATATCAGTTCAATGACTGTAACAGGAAGAGTCCGTATTCATTATTTGGGGGTTGACCAATTCATATGTGCAACGTGCAGCCTTGTGGCTGCACGTTTGAAATATTGATTGGTCTGCCACACACATACACTTAGCATCCATCATATTTAATGAAATTATTATTTATTTATTTATCCATTTATTGGTGTTTAAGGTCACATACTTATGCACAATGGCTAATCGTGACCGTGACAGTTTTACGGGTGGAGGAAGCCGGAGTACCCGGAGAGAACCACCGAGCAGCGACGAGCAACTGTCACCTCAACATTCTAACTCTGTTCAATTTCCGCTCAAGCAGGGTTACAGAGGTTGAAGACATGTGCACCATCGACGTGCAGTACACCTCAGTACACGGTGTTGTCGTGCCCCCATGTAGGCAACCGGGATAAAGTGCGTTGCCCAAGGACACAACGCGGGTCGTCCCGGACGGGGATCGAACTAGGGACCTGCATAGAAATCCAACTGTCTCTAAAATTATGAAGTATCATGTTCCTGGACGAAAAAAAGCGGCCGCTCGGGTTCAAAGTCGGAGTGCGTAATATCATGTACCGTAGTCGCAACGCATGGCAATTTTCGTACGTAATATTACGTATCGCAGTATAAAAGGGTTAAAATCTGTATAGTGCAAAAGAATGTGTTCCACTGTCAAGCCCTGCATGCAACGAACACACACTGATCACATATTACCCTCTAACAAAAAGGCATGTACAAGTTTTGTATAACTAATATGCTATCATGTCAAAGTACTTTTCTACAAAGGTTACAAGAGGGATATTTATCGTTGATATCTGGTCGAAAGCGATGGAGTTTGTTATTTGCCACCCATTCCATTGCCCCTGATATGTAGATTTGATGTAATTACTGACACGTTGTTTGTAATCACTGAAAAGAATTTTAAAATCAGTGGCATGCTTGTTTAGATCCTGTTTTTCTGCATTGTTTGCCCTTGGGCTGAAAGGGTTGGCCCATTTTCACAACCGACTAACCACGAGCTTTAACCGGATAATATCCGGTTATCCGTAGCCATTATTTCACCGAATCTGGGATCAAAACTATAGGAACTGGAAAGCAGTATTCTCAAATTATTCCGTAGTGTGTATACAAACGAACGTTGTCGAGTACTCGACAACGTTCGTTTGTATACACACTACGGAATTGTTTCTGCAATTACTCATTACTCGCGGAATCTGCCGATCATTAACGAAGTCTTGAACGCCAAAGTCGATTATTTCTCAATATATACAACGCGGCTTCGATGTGTAATCTGTCACAAAGGTGAAGCGGCAGATTTACTACGTTTTAAACGCGGAATGACGATCACTATCGATATTTCGGTTAACCGGTTGACGTTTTTTTTTCAAATCGGTTAGGTAGATAACCGGTTTCAAACCGGTTATGCGGTTAACCATTTCAGTACTAGTTTACTCTGGTATTACCGGAGATATCAACGTGTCCAGGTATCTACGGAAAATAGCGCATGTGGCATATGCATGTGAATAGAACATGATGTTTCCACGCTAAAAGAATTTCCTCCAAAATGAATAGCTACAACTAACGTGCCATCTCGATTCGGCGAGATCGCGCGTTAGTTGTTGATATTTATATAGGCGTTATATAGGCGGAAAATCCGCTGAGATATAAAAAAGCAAGAATGGAGTAGTACAAACAGATGGAAAAGAAACGCAACCTCCCTAGTTTGCGCAGGGGAATTGTCTTACTGCCAGCTGGCACTGGGGTCCAACAGTGGTACTATGAGGTATGTGGTCATATAGCCCCAGCACTGTATTTTTACCTAATAATTTCTATAAGTGGTTTAGCAATCCGGCCAACCCAGTGCTTCTCACACATGACAATCAAAAACAGATCATGCATCTGAAGAAAACAAATTCTTTTTCACTATTCGCGGATGGCTTGTCTGACTTCAATAGAAACTGCTCAGTGGCACCCCCTTCAAGTGGCGACCAGAGTACGTGTCATATCTGCCATAGCATAGGCACCCCTTTGTATCCAGGTACCCAGCAAACACGATGTCATCATGAGAGTATTCAACCTCTCACGAGATTCCAAAACGAGTGGGTTCTTCATCTTGGAGATGAGTGAAGCTAACAAAGAGGGAAGAGAGTCGAACAATACCATCGACTTCTTTTCTTGTACATTCTCGACGTGTTCAAGCGCCAGCTGCAAAGCTTAACGTCATCTGTGAAAACAGAATCTTTATTTGGTATTCTGAGAGAGATGGCGTGATCACCTTGATTCAACGACAGCTGACGATACTTTGTTACCATCATCAGCTCCATCTGTATAGAACATTATAATTAAACCCTTTGTATCACACGAAACGTCGTTAATTTCGACGTAACAACCCATGTCTTATTTCCTGATTATCAACTTGTGTCTAATTGGCGCGTAGTCCCATAGCAGCAGCAGCAGCAGCAGCAGCAGCATTGTATTCTTGACATGACGTTCGTGAACATGACGTCAATTACGACAACAGGTGCAAGTAAAGCGCATTCATGACGTCATGATGTGAAGCGTCTGAGCCAAAAACTGATTGTCGGTTGTTTTGGGGAGAATTTAGCGACAATGAATTAAATAAAAAGTGTAAAAAACATTCGAAAATTCATGTGATATACAGAATCTTTAACTAGTGATGTTTGGATATAAGGCTCGTTGTGAATCAAATTCATCAAACTCGTTTCAAAAAATCTTATATTCAAACATCACTCGTTTGCTCGTTTGAAATCCTCTATTTATACCATGATTACCTATTCTACTATATATGAAAAGCCTATGACATAACTTTTAGCTTTACACACCAACCGTGATGAACACGCCAACAATGAGATTTCAATAGTTAAAATTTACACCTACAGTAGAATTACATCCAACCTGACCTTTGGTGACGTCGACCTGAATGCGAACTTGTCTACATTTATCGCACGTCGCTTCGCGAGGCGTGAATGGGACGGACAATTATTTATTAGGTTTTTAAATGGGTTTACTTCATAAGATTCATTCACATTAACGATCATTACGATCGACTGTTGATCAGCTCGGGCGCTTACTGGACTCTCCGTTAGCACCACTAAGTAACACCAGAATGATTCTATCGCAGAAGCTATCTGACATGTTAACATGTTTGAACGTGGGTAACACCAGAAACTGGACCATCCATGTTTCTGGCGATACCTGCCAGGTGATATTGGACTTTCCAATACCACCTGGAATGGCTCCAACAAGGAGAAAAAAGAAGCCAGCAGCCAAAACATCGGCCCCCTGGGGAGTGGTAGTACCTTAGCCCAGTCGGGCTCTGGTCCACACCCAGAGGACCCTGAAAAGGCCAAGAGGAAGAAGAAAAGCCCATCCACTAAGCGCCGGGACGCCAAGCGCCTAGAGGAATGGAGAAGAAAATCTGAAGAAATCCGTAAAGAGAAGGGAGAGGAGATGGAAGTCCACTCCCCCATCCAGACGTAGAAAGCAGCACCAGACACCACCCAGTCATCAAATGCCTTCACCTCCAGTTCCATCCCAAGCTTGGACCCCGCACGCAGAGGTGGAGCATGACGAAGAACTGAGCAAGCTCGCCCACGAACTGGAACAAAAGATCGTGGACACAGAAGAGTCATCAGACAGCTCTCCCACGGCCGCCGAGCTAATCACACTCCAGGAAGAAAATAAGCGTAGATTAGAAAGACAGCTCCACGAAACCAAAGATTACCTTGATAATGGACTGGCAGTCCTAGTAAAACGAATTGACGTGCTACTACACTCCAAACTCGACAATCGCAGCCAAAATCAAAACATGACTCCACGGTCCTCACCTCCAAAAGTTAAAGTTAAGGAATCCCCCACCTCCACCGCCAAAGAAGAAACGGAAGAAACAAAAGAGGTAATAAAATCAAGACCAGCCGAGTAGCCACCAGTCCTCTACGGGCAGTACACGTTCGTGTAAAAGAAGACCAACACTCAATCACTTATGGGATGCACGTCGCATCCCCAAGTACAGAATCTTTTCGGTTTACCTCATAAGATGCCAAAAATTAACAAACATGCATTTTCACATGTTAATAAAGCATCCATAACACGAAATAGTATGTTATTACGTTATTAAAACGAAAAAGGCTCCGTTTCTTTTTCAATTTCGTTTCGGCGATAAAATTGACAGCGAAAGTACCATCTACCGATGTCCATGTAAACAAAAACAGATTCGCACGTATGTACGTCTGCTGTTCAGTAAAATCGAGAAAAAATAACAGCGACTCTTGATAATCTGACGATCATGGTATAAAAAAAATATAACCATAGTAGCTTGTTGTGCCAAATGTTCACCACTCGTGGTGAAGTGGTGTTAACCGCGCGCCGAAGGCTCGCGGTTAACATAACTTCACCACTCGTGGTGAACATTTGGTACACCAAGCTACTATGGATATATTCTATATTTATGTTCAAGCATTTTCAGGTAAAATGATTGGCTAAATTATTTCTTTTTTTGTTCATATCACAATGAACCGAAAAAAAACGCATTTAGACCAGCCCAAAGCCAAGCCCCAATGTCAGTCGTTAAAATTACGCTTCACAGTGTGAATAGAAAAGAATTTCATATTGTTTCAAAATGAAAAGTAATTAATATTTATCTCACCATTTTAAAAATACTTTGAAAATAAAATCAAATAAACAATGAAATTTTTATCGTGCCTTTTATTCCGTATTTAATTTTTTATAGGCAAATAAAATTAATAGATGATTGTCTACGTTCATCGTTTTACCCAAATCAAACGTAAACAATGGCCGGTCAAAATCATTACCAACCTGTCATAAATATATAACAGATCGGACTGTTTGAAATAAAAACTGCCACCTTCCTGTACCCCACGGTGCTCTCCTTTCACCATCAGCTGTGTGTAAAAGAATAACAGTTCTCAAAAGTTATGCCTGACATTTCACGAAATGCAAAATGTAGGCACTGTAGCACAACATACGCAACACACTGTTTACGTGCAACTGGTATCCAGAGAATGCACGATGTTGTATTTGAGCCAAGACACATTATGTACGTGAGTGGACATCGAAATGAAGGTTCCGTCCGCGGTTACATTAGGGAATGACACACGTTTTCAGCCTTATTTCAACCTCGTGCACAACAATGTCAACATGAACAAAACGCTACATAACTGACGTCGATGGCATCCGCAAACGAAACTCGCGCAATCAAAACTTTCCAATTTCCAAATAATCTGAATGAACTCTTTTTGAGACAAAGTTCAGCCAACTTCATGTCATCTAGATTTATATCGAACTCCACATTTTTACAACTATGTTTTCAATTTCACAGGAAATGATCAAAATCAGACTTAAATTTAACCCAGTGCTGCTTTAAATGGCATCACCTTCCCGTCAAGTGGAAAAGAAGACTGAAGTTTATGTGAGCGTGGCCTGTGGCGTTCCTTCTAACTTACGCAATTCATTGGTCAATACATTTTTTAATGACACAAGAACATCTTTCAGTGAAAGGTGTCGCCATTTCTGACAGAATTTTAGAAAACTCTGCCTTTTTTATTCAGTTCTCAATAGGAAGCATGATGCTACCTGGTTTTTATTACAACTCCACAAAGAAGAGAATGTTTAAATTTATTGCCACCCAGGTTTAATTAGAAGGAATGATCGTTTGTTTCTGTCTATTTCTTGATTTATGAATCCCACAAAACAAAGACCAAACAGTGTAAATGGGCTACGCCCATTTACACAGTTTGTCCTTTGTTTTTGTGGGATTCATAACTCAAGAACAGCCCATTTACACAGTTTGTCCTTTGTTTTTGTGGGATTCATAACTCAAGAATAGCCCATTTACACAGTTTGTCCTTTGTTTTTTGGGGATTCATAACTCAAGAAATAGACAGAAACAAACGCTCATTCCGTATTTATATGCTTGATACGTGGACTTTATATCAACATATTTTGGCTTGAAGTGCAAAGAAGTTTTTTTACACTGTTCGGGAGAAGCAAGATCCAAAAGAACTGTAAGTTTCCGAAGATGCCAATAAGAAATATATGGTCTAAGGTTCTCGTTTATGAAAACATATTCAGTGAGGACGAACTCCATGTGGGATTTAATTCAAATTCTCATTGTCGTTGATTCTTATGTAGATACCATTACCAAGGTGTAGTAGTGTTCTTTGGTTATAACCTACAAAACGAATGAACACTCAGCACAGTTCTTCTTATTAGGCTAAAAAAATAATGTTTTGATTCTCAGGCCCTCCCTCGTTGGATTTGAACCTCCTCGTTAGACATTTTTATTATGTAATGTTTTTTTTAAGAATTTGTCAAAACATGGAATGGTCATTTTTTCACATTTCTCGACATATAATTATTTAGCCTGTGTTGGCAGTAAATTGTTTTTTCTTGTTGCAGTTTATGGGAGAGTGCCCAGAGGCACTCTCCCATAAACTGTAACAAGGCAAATTCTGATAAACTGGATCATGATTTAATTATTTATTTATTTGCTGGTGTTTAAGGTCATATATTTCTGCACAATGGCTAATAATGGCCACAACACCGATATAAACTCAAGTTTAACCAATCATTTAGAGCCATGTTTCCCATTTTAAAGGACTCCTACCCACAAGCATTGGTTACTGGGGACTATTATAATGGATCATAATGTTTGACAGATCTATACCATTAAAAGAACAATAAAATACAAATCCTTTTAGCTGTTGTTACGGGAGTTAGTTATAAAAGGTATACTATAATTACACTAAAATACAACCTTTTCTATTTTGCAAGTGGAAAGACAGCAAAAAGATTTACTGAGTATACTCAACCATTTACATGAAAAAAAAAAAAATTTAAAAAAATTTAAAAAAAATAAATAAAAATAAAATCCTCCCTCCCTCACTGATTTGAAAAAAAAATTGCCTGAGAATCGATTTATTTTTTTTATTTGGCCTTATTTTTATTGTTTCAATTTTTTGTCACACAGTTAAGCGAACCCGTTCTCGCGACCCACTTGAACTTGACCCGAAGTACAATCATAATGTATTCGCGCTTATTTGCGACAAATGGAGTACACGCGTCCGGTCATTGTTGAAAAATTGTACGTTATGAGGGACAAGGACACAATCATAAGCATGATTTGGTGGGTCAGCAAATAGTTTAAAAACATAATGGACTAACCATTTAATTCAATGCCTCTCGAGATACTCCAATGAATCTATTGGCTAATTTCTAAATGCACCCGAGCTCATTCTAATACCACTATTATGGATTGTATCAAACGGTTTAAGATAGAATTTTCTCGTAGACCTGTAAACGAAATCTAATTTTGATCTAACAAGTGATCTATACACATGGAGTAACGTTTATTGATTATCATCCCAATCACTGCTTCCAGTTACCTTCAGAAGGTTAAGTGCCCTTTTACATTGTTGTTTTATCTGAGAAGTGGAATTCAGTTTATTGTCAAACAATAAACCCAAGGATTTCACTTCTTTAATAACTTTTCCGGTATTGCCATCTATTTTCAACCCCGAATCAAGATGGTACTTCCGGAGCTTGCAGAAATGAGCACAATTTGTTTTGGTCTTCGAAACCAGACATCGTTTTGATCTCGTTTAAACACAGTTGGAGTTTGCACTCGGTGGCATTCACATTTTACTCCTACACCGAATTAAAAAATCGTCGACATGCAATGAGGAATCTACCATATTCTGAGTTGTGCCAATGGTGCCATTGTTTACATAAAATAGGACAAGAGATAGAATAGTGCCCCGAGGAATTCCAACTCTTGTTTCCTTCAGAAACAAGAGTTGGCGTTACTTCAGGTATGTTCGACATTGCTTATTTTTGTAAAACTTGTTTTTTTGTTTTGTTTTTTTTTTTTGTGTGGTACCTTGGACAGATTCAATGTTTTGGCTTTTACAGTCCAACAGAAATCGCCAAAATGGGGGTATGGCCAGTAACACAACAAAATAAACGTCATTATATTGTATCAGGGTCTCGCAAAGCATATCGATATTTCTCTGCCCGGGAGGTGGTATGGTGGCTTGGGGAGTCCCCCCAAGCCACCCTACCTCCTCCCAGACAGAGAAATATCGTCAAATCAAAGAGGTTTTTCAGATCGCATCCATCTTTAAATAAATTCATTACCACATTTTCTCGAATGTCTTACCTTTGTTTGTAACTCCGCATAATACTAATAATAATAACACTTTTGGCATAATGCATATGAAGAACACACTTCATTGTGAGACCGAACTAATTTAATAATCATAACCCCATAAAAGACAAAGTCAAAATAGCAGAACTCTTTCTCAAAGTCGAAAACAGCAGGATAAATTGGATTCGACTGCCCTTTTCTGTAGCCAATCGGCAAAATTATTCCCTTTGACGAGAGCGTTTCTTAACACTTTACACCCAGTATGCATAGGTTGTTGTATGAAGAATTATTTCACAGGGGACAAAGAGACCTTCAATGAAGAATAAATTGGCAGTGAAGATCTGTAATAATTTAATCCCACAGTTCTGAAATCTTTATAGAACTTCCCCAGGAATAGAGAATGGATTCGCCTATTCCGCCGTGGACAGTATTGTACGAGACGATGCTGTCCGGTGCGCCAAAGACGAAAGGGCTGAAATAGGCTTTTGTTTAGTTTCAGGTCGCATCCGTCTTTAAATAAATTCATTACCACATTTTCTCGAATGTCTTACCTTTGTTTGTAACTCAGCATGATACTAATAATAATAACACTTTGGCATAATGCATACGAAGAACACACTCTTTTGCTAATTTTGGTAACGACTTATGCATTAACTCTTTACCAACGTAACGGTCAAAACCGGCCACCGATATTCACAAAAAATCACCATTCATTATTTTTTAAGTTTCTGTCTCGAAAATATAGCTTATGACCCTTACTGGAACGAGCTCTATGTTGCTGACTCAAAAAATGAAAAAAAATAGTTATTTAAGAATTTTGTTTGCAAGTGTCGTCTACATTTGACGTTAGGTAAAGGGTTAATGCGTTAATTCCACCGCGAAGAACGGAGTTCGATTAAAATCAGTTGTTATCTTCCGAAATCCTGTTCATTGAACACAGGGTTATATGGATGATTCTTAATGGACTGGAAACAAAATCTGAGTGAAATATTTTTTCCCATCATGACTTTTTCCAAATCTGCTGGGGACGGATAGAAGATATTAACCCTTGAATGAATGAATGAATGAATACTTTATTTCGCAGCATAATATTATAATAGTGTACATGTATAAGCAAAATATTAATTCCATTATACTGCGGGGAGACAGCATAGTCACAAGGACTGCCTTCCTGCCGTCCCCACAAGGACTATCTTCCTGCCGTCCCCACAAGGACTGTCTTCCTGCCGACCCTTTACCTAACTTAACGGTTAAAAACGGCCATCGCTATTCTCAAAAATCGCCAATTAATTTTCGTTATTTTTTTAATTTCTTTTCTCAAAAACATAGGTTATGACGCCTCTTTGGAACGAGCTCGTCGAGCTCGTTCCAAAGAGGGGTCATAACCTACGTTTTGAGACAAAAAATGAAAAAAATAGTTATTCAAGAATATTTTTATAAGTGTCGTCTGCTTTTCATGTTAGGTAAATGGTTAATAGGATGAATTTAACAAGACTGTATAGATTCATAAAATTTCATAATATCACGCAATGATGTCCCTTCGACGTTCGATACCATACCTCGTAGTAGCTCTATTGAGGTGTCAGTCTCACGGTTAACCCTTCACATAGTGTAAATGTTTAGCTGTCTCGCTCTATTCAATAAAACCGTCCTTCAAATTTTACTGTTTTCAGGTTTGCCTCCGAAATAAGCATATAACCCTCATTGCAAGGAGCTCTCCGAACACGTCCCAATGAGAGTTCATAAGCTATGTTTTCGAGGCAAAACTTAAAACATTAGTCAGTGAGTTGTCGTGCCAAAACTTTTATCAGGGGTGTAAAGATAGATGGCGGACAAACTTCTAAAGCATGATCACCAAGGCTAGTCGAGTGCTAAACGACCAGAAAGGCAGTATTGTTATTTATTTATTTAGAGTTTAACGACACTTTAACACCCAGGGTCATATCATGTCGGAGACAGTTTTACGGTGGGTGGGGAAGCCGGAGTACCCGGAGAGAACCACCGAGCAACGACGAGCAGCTGTCGGCTCTCCAACATCGTAACTCTGAACTCTGCACCGCGGCACAGACAGGGTTAGATTGGTTGAAGACATGCGCACCATCGACGTGCAGTACGCCTTAGTACACAGTTTTATCGTGCCCCCATGTAGGCAATCGGGGTTAAGTGTCTTGCCCCATGACACAACGCGTGAGCGCGAATCAGTCGCTGAAATGGTCACCCATCCAATTACTAACCGCGCTCGACGTTGCTCAACTCCAGTGATCTGACGAGAACCGGTTACCGCGACGCCACCGCGCCCCCAGGCGGTATTGTAACGTCAATGGGCCTGATATCTCTTAGTTACAGTTTTACCGCTCCAATCAGTCCAAACAGAATATCCTACAAACTATTAACACGCCATTTTATTTATTATTATCTCACAATCGGGGCGTTTTTGCACTGTTACGCAACTAAAGTTTAATGTATCTGGGCCCTTGTTCCGAATCCGTATCAAGGGCCCCTGATACAAGCGCGTGATTCTGCTGTTGCCAAAACAACGGCATTAATATCATTTTTCGATCGCTTCGCGTTTTTCCCTTCACAGAAAACAATATTAGGTGAGGCGAAGCCGAACCTAATATTGTTTTCTCTGAGCCGTATATGACACTGTATCTAACAACTAAATGCCCTGTAACGTATTTATTATGCACGGCATGCTAAAATGTCTCTGGGGAAGTTAACTCAACGAATAGTTAAATTATGCGCACTTTCGGCATCTTGGGCTGGTTTGTAGCCTATTATTGGGATTTTCCTGAACGCTCGAGTCGAGGCTTCTCTGTTGAAGTTAAAGGATTAGCTTTCGCTATGAAATGTAGAAAACTCCACCTCAATAAACGAGGAATGGCATATTTTAAAATATAATAAACCTTTACACCAAGAGGGATATTTAATTCACCAGTAATTATTGCAAAAGTTACAACCAAATTCACGTTGACGAAACACACAGTTGCTCCACTTCGCAAGACAGTATTCAGTAAAGTGAATTCCAGTGACGTAATTTTGTCACAAGTGTAACGTCGTCACTGACCTCAATATGGAGATCAAGGAATGCTATTCTATTTTTCAATTTGGGTCTTTCCATCGATAAGACAAATGAAAAAGTTCCTCTTAAAACAGTTTTATAACACATTTTGTGGTCAATATTGTGAGATAAATTTATCATCACCACAGTGTGTGTCTCCGGAAATTCAGATCAAGCCTCGTTGTAGGCACAGAGTCGCATTTCGACTCGCCCTAACGGGCTCATCGAAATACTGTTCTGTTCCTACAACTCGACTTGATCTGAATTCCCGGACACACACACTGTGGTTATAATCAGTATGTATCAGAAGATTCCAGCACAATAAATTTGTGTGTATCATTTCGCTAGGCGGTTTGTGCCGAAGGAAGCTCTCTGGGCGTGGCTTCGACCCCGACTGTGACATTTGTAATAACACATCGTTTGTGAAGCATTATAATCTATTCCTGATAAGAGAAACTCTGTTTGTAAGACCCGATCAGTTAAGGGACCATTGCAGAATACTGTCTCGTAATAGCTTCTGATAATAATTTTCAAATTAATTTTTAACTCGTTTTCGACACATTTGTCACAATCCTTTAAAGACAGGCGTTTGATGTTAAATCATAAACCATGAATTAATCCCAATGAGACGTTTTTATTCGTCATAGTGTGTTTCAACATTACGTATCTGACATTTTTCAGCGGTCTTTTTTACTGACACGCCATGATCAAACTACCGATCAGGGTAATGGTGCCAAACAATGGAACTGTCCTATAAATTTTGCATTAAAAAATTATTCAGAATCGCAATTAGCAAACCTCACCTCGTAGACTTTTATATTAACCCATTATCCAACGCAAACGATATCAAAATTTATTATTTTAAATATCATTTTTTTAATTTTTCAAAATATTTCAACAAAACCATATCATGTGACCCCTCATTGGAACGAGCTCAATGAGGGGTCACATGATATGGTTTTGTTGAAATATTTTGAAAAAAATATTTTTTTCAACTGCTCAATTTGCATATTACCCGGGCGGATGCGGGCGATTCGTTAGGTAAAGGGTTAATAGAAAGGACAGTGTATGTGTTATATGTCATCATGCACACACTGTTGATATAATAAACAGATAAAAAGGCACAGAAAATCAAAAAAATGGCGAAAACGCTTTTCTCATTTTTAAATGGGTTTCAAGAAAGATTAACAGTCAAAGGTTTAAACTGATTGGGAAAAAATTGTAAAAAGCCAGTTTCTGTATTTTATTTAACATCCATTTGACTTTAAGCCCTTGTATTTAACCGAATCGCCGCTATGACATAAATGTTTCTATATTCAACTGGTGATATACAAGCCGGAACTTTTTTCCTGCACCGTTTCTACTTGTTCCTTTCCCGTCGAGTCATTAGTTACGCTTCAAAAAGTTTCCAAATTTCGTTATACAATTATCGATCGCTTGTCGCGTAGTGTGAAAATGAGAACATCCCACGCAAAATAAAGTCGGTTCACAGAAAAATAAGTTAACAAAAAATGAGATAATATTTAAGAAGCGATTATTTCAATCCAGAACATTAACTTCGTTCCGTGGCCGTGTCGTCTTCGGATCCCGTTATATCTAAATTGGTCAACTTTATTTCGGTAAATCTTCAGACATCATCACATGCTTCGAACTTCTTTTAAAAAAGGTTCTGCCAGCTGTTTTGCAAATCCGCCAAAATTTAATAGTAATAGCCACCAAATGGTACGCGTGAACGGACACCTGCCGAAGCAAGCCCAAGAGAAAAGATAACGAATGTAATTTAGATTTGGTCCCAAAAGTTTGCTTTGATTTTTTATCGATCTGTTTGATCGGTACCGCTTCAAACAAAAATAACGAACCCTTCACCTTTGGGTTTGATCATCGGGATTAAAAAAGGTTTATTTAAATGTATTTTAATGCACGGGGATGTGTAATAAACACTGGTTCAAATATGACTACGTCATTCCAACTCGTAATGTAAAACACCTCCAGATTCATACACACATCGCGTTTTGTCTATTTATACTACTCTAGGGGGAAAAATCTGAAGGAAGTTTATGAAATGGTGCACATATCGATGATACGAATTCGCTAACAATACGAAATTTCAGTTTTTACATATACCCTAAGTGTTAAATTTTCTGACAACTTTGAGCAGTTTAGGCGAGCTTACTTCCCCATAAATCTCTTCCAAAAACGAAAATTGACAGCCATGAAAAAACGCCATTGAAATTACATAACTTTTCATTTGTTTTCTCGAAACATAACTCATTGAGCTCGTTCCAGTGAGGGAACATAAGCTATATTTTGAGTCAAAAAATGAAAACAAAATTGTTGTTAGTTATTCGAGAATTTTTCGAAAGTGTCGCTTGCTATTTGGCTTGAGTAAAGGTTATTCAAAATTTATGAATTGTGTTCTTTAAATTTGATTGTAGCCATGGTTTACCAAACTGATTTTGGCGGACAAACACGCTGTTGAAAAAATATCGCGCCATCAATCCAATGGTGTAGCCAGGGATGATCATGGGGGTCGTACGAAATCCCAAAGGTCCGAGGCCGATATTCTCCACAACAATCTAATACATGCCTACATTGAATTTGATTCACTTCCATCCAATCAGCGTGAAATCTTTGATCACTGCTGATATCAAATATTGAATACCCGCCCACCACCACCGGACCACCACCGGACCACCACCAATTACCAGAGGTCAAGTTGGAGGAGATTATGGGAGGGGTCACCCCTCTCATAATCTCCTCCAACTTGACCTCTGGCCAAGATTTGGCCCCTGGTTGAGTTTTCAGTCTTTTGAGTTGCCAGACATTCTCATCCTTGAGTTGCATTGTGGGCGCCCCTCCCCCCCCCCCCCCCACCCACCCCTAAAAAAATAAAATGCTTTTCAGTTCATGGTTAAGAATCAACATTTAAATATATTACTTTTTTGGGCGCTGACTTTAATTTTTTCAGCCACCCGATTGCGTTTATTCGATTCGGTTTCCATTTATTTCTCTAAACTGTGTTTACGTTGGATGACGTGCGACCAACTTCCGGGCCACCGGTCTAATTTTGTAAGGAATTTGACGCTGTTATGGGAAGGGTGTACGAGGATTGCAAAAGAAACTGGCGAGCTGGAATTAGGGACAAAAGCGCTTTAGACGGGTTATATAGAAAAAAAGATGCACCTTTGGATTGCATTTTTGCCAGTGGCGCAAAAACCTTCTGTCATAAGGCCATGACAGCATCAGATTTGTTTTACACTTACGCTGCCGAAAGCGACTACTGTCACCAACTTTATGACGATTAGCTGAACATTCTGGTATGCGCAGATCAAACCTACCATTTGATTAATTGTTTCTAACGGCTCAAAACCCTTTCCAACAAGTAATCAGTTGATTTTCAAGTATGTTATAAATCTTATTAACCCTTTCATACTTGTGTACGTCTTATGACGTACGAAATCAAACGGCCCTTTGATACTTTTGTACGTCTTATGACGTACGAAATCAAACAACCTGTTGATACCTTTCTACGTCTTATGACGTACGAAATCAAACGGCCCTTTGATACTTTTGTACGTCTTATGACGTACGAAATCAAACAGCCTGTTGATACCTTTCTACGTCTTATGACGTACGAAATCAAACAACGCCTTGATACATTGTGGTCATTTGTTTTGTTATTATTTTTCGATTTTTTTAAAGTTTTAACCTCAAATTCCTATTTTCTCCCGAACAGTGCTCAGTGAGAACCGTTGACTTTGAGCCAAATGTTATCGCAGCTTAAAATACTAATATAATCCTGCTGTCAAGACTTCTCAACTGAAGAAGCACTAGAAACCACTATCAGGGCTTTAAAAAAAACGAGGATACCAGAGCAAACGCCAACACTTCCCTTGCATATTCAGTCCAACACAAATGATATTTTTTGTTTATGTAAATTTATTTTATTACAAATTATTGGAGAGTGCCTATAGGCACTCTCCAATAATTTGTAATAAAACAAGTTTTGAGTAACAAATTCAGATCACCAAAAATAATCTAATGTCAACCGGATAATCACTAATATGAAAACTATCTTGTTATTTTTACTTTCCGACGTTTGACGTCGCATTTTGAAAAACGTTGAAGAATCTACGTCAGAATAATTAAAGTCTCAAAGGGTTAAACTTCCTCGCACACAGGCGAACACACGGGTCCTCCATATACGGCTAAAGTAGACGTGGCGGTAAAAGAGTCCAGAATTTGATAGGTGGTTCGAGAGCTTGGGGTAGCGTGTTATCCTTCTACCTCAACGGTGAATGTTCAAAATTCGCGGAATTTTCCACTACTTGAAGAAGAGGGGCGGAAGTGGGACGGTTAGTTCATACTCTCAACAGCATAAATTAAACGAATCCCTTGAGCAGATGTTTTTCTTGTTCTGTGCGAAATTAAACATTGTACCCAACCACGCACTTCATCCTGAACAACAACAATAACTCGATTTGTTGGAATTTTATGGTTCCCGATACTCAATAAAACAGAAAAATCAATATTAATATCAAATTCATGCTTAACACGAAAATATATTGAGCCAATTGTAACACTTCTGATGACCTGTAAATGCAATTTATTGGATAATTCGTGTTTATAATCAAGAATTATCGGTCAAGCCCAACAAATTTTGTTGAATGTAATCAGAAAATATTCTGGGATTCACTGAACAATATCTGTCGTTGCATTTGTCGAGTGTTGTTTATTACCCATGCGAGCAATACACAGTTCCCTGCAGCAACAACGTTCGTGCCGAAGAATGAGTAAAAGAGATTATTTGTTATTTGGCGAGACAATATGAATGATGTATTAGGAGCGGTGAGACAATATTAATAAATTCTTGATGCTTGAGTGTTTTGATATTGACAACAGTGATTTGTTGTAGTGCGTTCAGGGTTGCTGTGGAGTACTGAAGACTAGACAGCCATAGAAATGAAAAATACAGTTAACAGTTTTCAACCCTCAAGTATTCTTGCTCGCCCATTATATCTGAAGTGCATGCGGCCATGGATACATTTTCAGACAAGCTTATACAAGTTAAAGCAAGATTTTTTTTGTTTGCATTGACGCAAACAGATTAACTCTCAACACGCTGTGTATGTTAAAAATATTTTTCTTCAAATCTAGTCATGGCTGCTGTACAGCAGCCATGACTAGAATATGATGAAAAATCCATTAAAATTTGATGTAAGAAGTCCCTAGTCAAATGTTGATACAATTTTGGAGGGGACACTTTAGTTAAATCTGCTCAAAATTTGTTATTTTAATGGCAGGAGATTATCTGTCCTATCAAATAATACCCGCTAGCAGCATACAAGGAGTTAAACTTCAGCGGCCTCTTTTTCCCCATTATTTATTACTTATGTATTGGTGTTCAAGGTCACATATTTCTGCACAATGGCTGATCATGACCACGATAGTTTCATGTGTGGAGGATGTCGGAGTACCGGAGAGAACCACCTAGCAACGGCGAGCAACTGTCAGCTCCCCAACATACTACTCTCCACACGAGCAGGGTTAGCATTGGTTGAAGACAAGTGCACCATCGACGTGCAGTACACCTTAGTACGCAACGCCAGTGTGTCCCCACATGAGCAATGGAGTGAAGTGTCTTGCCCAAGGACACAACACGGTTGCCGCAGGTGGGATTCGACCTGAGGACCGCTCAACTTGCAGTCTGCAGCTCTACCTACTGAGTCACCGCGCCCCCTTTTTTCACCATTTGCCATATAGAAAGTACGAGTGCCAAGCTACATACAATGTTACCATGTTAGTATTTGATCACACGTGTTTTGCATGTAAAGATTAATTTCTTACAAAGGAATGTTCGGATATCGACATTTTAAAAAGAAAATTAGTTTAGTAGCTCAGATTGTTAAATGGTTTATTTCCAAATTTATCAAAGCTTTACAAGTATTTCAAAAATGTTTTCAACATTTTTTATGCTTCAGAAAACCAAAAAAAGGAGCTTCGCACGCGAAGGATGTAATGAAAATTGTATTCCATATCCCTGATTGTATCACCACACGAGACTATTAGATGTCTACGTCAGTTTGGTTATTTTTCAAGCAAGTCAGCAACCTATATTAACATCTCTCCACGGTTAAATTTCGTCTCTTGAGTTCCAATGTGTTCTATGTGCCTACTGGCACATAGAACACATTGGAACTCAGGGGACGTAATGGCACAGGATTTGTGGGGAGACATCCGTTCTTCACTTTTCTGATATTTTTTCGCTCGGAATGTCACTTATAGGGACATTGAGGCGGCACAACGTTTGTGAGTCATTCTCGGGCCGGTTAAGAGCCAGGTTACGACACCATCTAATGGGATGAACGATCTGACAACAGCATCACAAGAATTGGTGAAACCAGAGAATAGTCGATGTCGTTATAAACTTTCTTTACAAGAATCAGTTCTAGGTCCTCGGCTTGAGGACCAGGAATGTTATCCGCCCCTGCGTTAATTTATGTTTAAATTGTGGAAACCTATTTGTCCAAAACTGTAGTACACACGACAGCTGAAGGTTCCCTTTGGGTACAATTGTTAATCGCTTATAGGACGAGGTCATTTAAACAAGCCTGCACAAATTTCAGAACGATCGATTCTTTCGCCTTAAAAGAATTTTTTCGTTCTCCTATATTGCTAGACTTCATCGAATGGTGAGAAGGCTTGATAGAACACCTCTTGGTTTTCATTTGCTTGTTTTTGCTTATTGTTTATTAAGGTTTAACGACACTATCAACAACCAGGGTAACATAGTATCGGACAGTTTTACGTGTGGTGGAAGCCGGAGTACACGGATAGAACCAAAGAACAGCGGCGAACAACTGTCAGACTATCCAACTTACTAACCCGCACAAGCAGAGTTATCTTGGCCGAAGGCAAATGCACCGTCGCCGTGCAGTACGCATCAGTGCATTGCGCAACCGTACACTCTCTGTGCCCTTTCCAACAGTGCATTAGAACGCAGTATGTCGGTTTAGTGAGGAAGCTTACTAGACAGTATTCTGTATTTCTCAGCTTAGCCTTTTCACAAACAATTACAACCATATCAAACTTATTTCATCTTTCTCTTCCTTAACTCTTTGAGTCCGAGCGGCCGTTTTTTCCGGCCAGGACCATACATCATAACGTCATTATATAGGATGGCTGTTCAGTAAATGTGTGGGATAGACCAATCAATATTTTCAACTTGAAATATTATTTATTATAAGTTCTGGTACGAATACGGTAGCAGATTTCCAGGAACCATTAGTGCTTGCAGTCAACTCTTTGAGTTGACTGCTTTTATTTTTCGTTTTCTATACATGATAATACATCACTACCTTCATTTTAGTGTATAATTTGTGTTGTTTAATTTGAATTTAAGGAATATCAGGTGTGGGAATTTCAAAGCAAACAAATTTCTCTTACTTATATAGCATCAAAACCCTTTAAATCCGAGCGGCCTTTTTTCGGCCCGGAACACGATGTGGCATAACGTCATTAAATAGGACGGCTGTTCAGTAAATCTGTGAGGAAGACCAATCAATATTTTCAACGTGCAGCCCTGGGGCTGCACGTTGAAAATATTGATCGGTCTACCCCAATTGATGAATATGGACTCTTCTAATTGCTGCCATTGAACTGGCGTGGAAGATACCACAAGAGGACAAAGGGTTAAAAAATGTGCTAAATGGTTACCCTCAAAATGGGTTGGCTAAAAAACGGGAAGGCAAACGTTTTTTTTTCTGGTTCTCTAATTTCTAGTTTGTGCAGATCCAATTTAAAGACGCCCAGCGATCAATGACGAATGTCAGGTAGATCTCCAAAAATAAACCAAATCTGCTAAAAAAACCTCTCTCATTATTGCTTCTTCATTCGCGATAACAGCCTTTGGCACCGATTCTTGGAAGCTCTAAAGGAAGACTTTGAACTGTTAGACACTGTTTTCATGCTCAGTCTTCTGCTAAAAGATATAAACATTTTTTTCGGCTGGAATGGGACGAGGACAGGGGGTTATAAAATATTCTAATAAACAGCTGCGCCGTGAGCGCATGATACACCCGTTATTAATTACAAGAGGGAACCACACACTATGAGTATACATGTGTACTTGTCAGGTTACATATACTTTCCACCAAAAAGTTATTAAAATTGCTCAAAGTCCAACATGTGGAAAATTGCCTATATTTTGATGAATACAGTCCCATAACTCTGGAATGACAAATCGGACAGCGACACAAATCGAAAGGGAGATTCCTTCTATCAACATATACTTGCGACCAAAAATCATGAAAATTGCTCTTAGCATTTTCAAGTTATTGTTCGACATGTGAAAAATAAAGTCCCATAACTCTGGAATGATTAATCGAACAGCGACACCAACGGAAAGGGAGCTTCCTTCCATCAACATAAACAACCTACCAAAAAATCATGAAAATCTCTAGAAGCGTTCTCGAGTTATCGTACGACGTGTAAAAAATCAACAATTTTCTAAGTAATAAAGTCCCATAACACTGGAATGACTAATCGAACGGCGACACTAAACGAACGGGAGCTTCCCTCCATCGATATACACCACATACCCAAAAATCACGAAAATCTCTCAAAGCGTTCTTGAGTTATCGTACGACGTGTGACCGGACGGACAGCGGTATACCATAATACTATCCGTTTTTTTCAAAACGGGCGTATAAAAATAAATATACTAGTGTTACATGTCGCTTTTATCGTCAAAGTCTTTGTATTTGACCCACTCGTTTAAAGAGACGGTTAAACTTTATGAAAATGTACTTTTGGTTGCATTAAAATGTGAAAACTGATATTCAACCGAATTCCCTAGTAAAAGGAAATTACCCGAAAGAATGGATAAAGCATCCAATGAGACTTCATGTTAATCTGCTAAATGAAATTGTCAATACGATTTTGTATTATGAAACGAATCCGTATAAACAGACATGACGTTTCAAAACATTTGTATTTCAAAAATGTGCTCTTATTGAAGTGGAAAAACGAAAAACAATCCACTTTATATAGACAGCCACACAAAAAAGCAATATGTTAGATCCCATAATATATATATGAAGTGTTTTATGAAATTGCTTATGACATGTTGAAACTTCATTTGAGTGAATAGCGAAAATCGATCAATAAAATTCTTTAGTTTCCTTTTTAAACTTAAATTATCAATATTAATAAAGTTATAGACAACCAGATCTTTGGAATAAATATAATAGGTTGTAGTAGATGCCGAAAAATGATAGTATTGTTCTATGCTATGGAAATAATTTACGAAGTATCTAGATTTGTAGACGTTTCATTACTATAATGCAAGCCGAGAGGTCCTCGGTTCGAATCCCACCTGCGGCAACCGCGTTGTGTCCTTGGGCAAGACCCTTCACCCCAATTGCCCATTTGGGGGCACGGTGACGCTGTGTACTAAGGCGTACTGCACGTCGATGGTGCACCTGTCTTCAGCCTATTCAAACCCTGCTTGTGTGGAGTTAGTATGTTGGGGAGCTGACAGTTGCGCGCCGTTCTAGGTGGTTCTCTCCGGGTACTCCGGCTTCCTCCACCCGTAAAACTGTCATGGTCATGATTAGCCATTGTGCAGAAATATGTGACCTTAAACACCAATAAATAAATAAATAAATAAATAAATAAATAAATAAATAAATAAATAAATAAATAAATAAATATAATATAGGTGTTAACTATTTTCTGGTCATTGCCTAAATAGTATTACAGTGGAACCCTGTTAACTGAATAGCCACTTTGCGCCAATGAAAATTATTCAGTTAACAGGGGTATTCATTTAACAGGGATTGTGTCAGTTGTCTGTATTCTGGAGATAAAGTTAGCATTTATTCTATTATATCTTGTTTGACAGAGCTCCGTGAGCTCCCAACCTCACAAGTAACGACTGTACACGGACAGTCACCTCGCAAGGCCATCTGCGGTGGCCCGGACGTACGGACGGACGGACGGACGGACGGAGAAGGAGAAATAGAGACAGACAGACGACAGACAGACAGACAGACCGCCAGACAAACAGACAGGGGCATCGGGAGGGGGGAGAGAGGGTAGATGAGAGAGAGGGAGAGAGAGAGAGCATCGGAGGAGACACAGGCAGAGGTAATGGGACAGACAGAGACATGGGAACAGACAGAAAGGGCTCGAATCGGCCGTGCTGACAGAGATAGGGTTAACTCAAAGCGAGTTGCATGTGTGTAACTATAGGCACGAAACTCTGTAAGCGGTATACTGCAGTTTAGACTTTTAAAATAGGAGGTAGGAGTCTTCACACAGTTATCAAATTATCGCGTTTTATTTTCAACTTTTATAGAAAAGTGAAGGGATTTGTTATGGAATACACGATAATAAATTATTTTAGGATCTACTTTGTTTTTCATGATAACGACTGCAGTTGGATCCAAACTTTGAAATACTGTAGCTTTCTCAGTGTGAGACTTTGCCATAGTAGATAACGTTATACAACACCACCTTCCCTATTTTGATCGCCGAAAAGGCACTCAATGAACAAGTGGAAAGGTAAAAGCTGCAGGTAACATAAATGCCAATTACACTGTAAAAATACTGTGAAAATATGTTAAAATGACTGGCAATCAGGTTCCCGTCCGTTTACTGTCAATTTGACGCTAACAACTATTACCGTATATGATGTAAAGAAACTAACTACTAACAGAGGGGTGTTGATGTTTAATGCAACAAACTATTTTTCAGAACGAAAGTATTTAGGTCCTTTTTTCCCTGCATTGGAAGAAATGGAATCGTCCATGCTGAGAGATGACATTTCAAGGACAAGTCATAAAGCTGCTGGTTAACCACCATGGTCCATTCAGTCACAGACAGTCACATTTTATAATAATAATAATAATAATAATAATAATAATAATAATAATAATAATAATAATAATAATATTACTTTATTTGTTTAACCATAATACAAGAAAAGGTATGACAGTAAGAAAAAAACAAATACGTTTGAACATATAAGTGGCAGATTTATTTATTTTTGGGGGGGTTTAACGACTCTTTCGACAGCCAGGGTCACCTCGTGTCGGACAGTTTTACGGGTGGAGTAATCCGGTGTATCTGGAGAGAACCACCGAGCAACTGCCAGGCTCCCCATCGTACTAACTCCACACAAGCAGGGTTAGCATTGGTGGAAGACAAGTGCCGCATCGACGTGTAGTACGCCCTAGTACACAACGCTACCGTGTCCCCACTTGGGCAATGGGAGTGAAATGTCTTGCCCAAGGACACAACGCGGTTGCCGAAGATGGGATTCGAACCGAGGACCTCTCGGCTTGCAGCCTGCATCTCTACCTACTGAGCCACAGCACCCCAAGCGGCAGATCGATGGACGAAAATGAACGTACGTAACAATACTCTCAAAAACACAATATACACAGGCGCAAACAAAACATTGCTCTGATGCTCGTGTGCATAAGCTTTGGAATAATGTACAAATTTATAAGCACACACACACACACACACACACACACACACACACACACACACACACACACACACACACACACACACACACACACACACACACACACACACACACACACACACACACACACACACACACACACACACACATACACACACACACACACACACACACACACACACACACACACACGCACGCACGCCCTCACGCACATACTCACGCCGAGACGCACGCGGACCTATTAATATTGGTTTGCAAAACTTGCCACCCAATGTATTCTCTCTTTAAGAACTCTACTGGTAGGCTGCATTTATCTTGTCAATGTTTTAACATCGTTGTTGGGTGCCTGCACGGGCAGCCAACAAGGATGTAGAAATACTGTTAAAACATTATAAGTTATTGTGATGAACTGACGCTAACATGGTCTGAGGTTTGTGTATAGGAATTTATGTTCAGCCAAGACGCAGAGCATCAAGGTTGAACATTTGCTTGCAGCCGCAAGCCCCAGACCACGTCACCTTCAATTCACCACAATAACGTGTTCCAATAATACCCTTACCATAGCCCGAAACCTGCATCCGTGAAATGAACAAGGCAAATTTTAACCATAACTGGAGAATTGTAATTTGTTGGACAAATTACGGGCTTTCCCAACTTTTTAATGTGAAAAGGCAAACTGTATTTTTCTTACAGTACACAAAACTATCGATCAGTTTTGAAAACAGAAAATTTAGTGGAAATCAAAGTTTCTGTGATGCTGCTAGTTTTTATGCAGCCAAAACACATATTTGAGATACAGCAGGACACCAAAACATTTAACACAAAATTTGCTCTTCAATAATTACAGAATATTTTCATAGAAAGCAAAACAAGCGATGTCCTTTCTGCTTTGAAAAAAATAAGTACATATGAATTATGGGCGTATGGGCTGGGGTTCCATGGAGGACTGTGCCCCAACCCACTCCTGAGTCAGGAAGGAGCTGATCTTTCAGCCACTATGCCAGAAAATTTCGGACAATTTAGTTGCCAGAAATGACCACAAACCATTTGGGGGGGGGGGGGGGAGGGGGGTAAGGGTACTTAGAGGGTGCACTTGTCTTCAACCTATGCTAACCCTCCTTTTGTGGAGTTAGTATGTCGGGGAGTCTGAGTCGCTTGCCATTGCTCAGTGGTTCTCTCCAGGTACACAATGGGGGGGGGGGGGGAGACCCCCCTCCCCCATACCCGCATTTGGCATTTCCTCCTGAGATTCAACTTTTTCGGACTAAAAGGGCCCCCCCACCCCCTGAAAAATAGCCCTGTACGCCTATGCAATGAATACCTGGACTTGAATAAATACCTATATTATGGTCATGATATAGCTGAAGATGCTGAAAGTGACCTTAAATATCAATAATTAATTTATTCTCTATCATTCTATCTGTTTGTGAATGTGTGGGATTTGTCAACAAACGAGGGTAAGCTTCCAACTCCATGATTTCACAATTTTTCCAACATATCTGTTTCAGATACAATGAAATACATGTAATATGAGTTACTGTCACACACAAATTAGTTGTTTATTTGATATGGTTTAAATCATCTAGAGAGCTAGTATACACAGTGATGGGTACAGTTCAAGTCAAAATGAGTTGATAAATGGGATGTTGTACAGCTTGTTAATATTTCTTGCATTACATTACTACTTTGCTATTTGTTGACAGAAGGATTTCACAGAGGGTTTCCCTGATGGTATTTATTTATTGGTGTTTACGGTCACATACTTATCCACAATGGCTAATCGTGACCGTGACAGTTTTACGGGTGGGGAAAGTCGGAGGACCCAGAGAGAACCACCGAGCATCGACGAGCAACTGTCAGCCCAACATTCTAATTATGTTCAAGCTCCGCTGAAGCAGGGTACCAGCGGTTGAAGACATGTGCACCATTGACATGCAGAACGCCTTAGTACATGGCATCATTGTGCTCCCATGTTGGCAACCGGGATAAAGTGCCTTGCCCAAGGACATTACATGGGTCGTCCCAGACAGGGATCAAACTCGGGACCTCTATCATAGAAGTCAAACAGTCTATCACTGAGAAAATGTGCTTTCTTTCCTGGGGGTATTCATAATTGTACGGCCAACCTGGGGTTGGATAACACGGAACACCAAAACATATAACACAAAATTTGTTCCCCATTGATTTTTGAAAGCAGTTATGGAAAGCTCAAAGAGCTCTTTCCTTTTTGTTTTTGGACATGTGAGTATTCACTCAGTCATTTTTTGCAGACAGTGCTATTTTTAAGTGACCAAAGCACATGTTTCATTAAGTCCCAGAACATAACTAAAGCCGGATTTATTGATTAAACATCTCTGCATATAGCAAAGCAAAGTGTCTCAAAGTAACCCATTCCAAAATGATAGTAGAGAGTAACCAAAGTTGGATAATTTAGGTATTTCCAAATGGTACTCTTATTCTTGCTCTCATTGTGCTTAAGGGTTAAATCTGAGACTGAAAAGAAAAAACAATCTTACTCAGGGAAGGTGAGTACAGAAAAGTACGAAATTAATCAGAAAATGAATTTTGTCTGACGGTACTAATATTTGTACGAGCAAAACTGGTACTGGATTTATTTATTTATTTATTTATTTATTTATTTATTTATTTATTTATTTATTTATTTATTTATTTATTAGGGTTTAACGACACATTAACAGCCAAGGTCATATTATGTCGGTGACAGCTGTATGGGTGGCGCAAGCCGGAGTACCCAGAGAGAACCACCGAGCAATGACGAGCAGCTGCCAGCTCCCCAACATAGTGCCTCCGCACTGTAGCACAGGCAGGGTTAGATTGGTTGAAGACATGCGCACCATCGACGAGCAGTATGCCTTAGTACACAGCGTCTGGACCAGTGAAGGCAGATGCACGAAATCTTCAGAAGTTGTTCTACTATCCCAGCTCGACAGAACAGTATCTTTGTCAAGTGGCATGACCGCGTGGGAACAAAGTGGATCGCGTGGAAACTGCGGGGAAGATTCGTTACCTATCACCAGTCGAGTTTGGCATTATTTCTGTCTATTTCATGAACTGTCCAGCTTTAAATATTTGCACATTCATATGGGACAGAAAGTTTTGAGTTAAACTGCTTATTTTAGACCGTCCCGGCAGAAAGTAACAACTCGATCCGGTGGATAATTTATTTATTTATTTATTTATTGGTGGTTAAGGTCACATATTTATGCACACTGGCTAATCATGACCGCAACAGTTTTACGGGTAGAGGAAGCCGGAGTACCCGGAGAGAACCACCGAGCAACGGCGAGCAACTGTCAGCTCCCCAACATACGAACTCCACACAAGCAGGGTTAGCATTGGCTGAAGACAAGTGCACGATCGACGTGCAGTACGCCTTAGTACACAATGCCACCGTGCCCCCACGCGGGCAGTGGAGATGAAGTGTCTTGCCCAAGGACACAACGCGGTTGCCGCAGGTGGGATTATCCGGTGGAGAAAAAGCCGTCATCTGGCTAATTTAACATTCAAATTGAACAGTTACAATGTCGGATATACTCCATTTATGTCCCGACCATGCAAGGCAGCAACTTGAAATTCTCAGAATGTTTTCTACTGTCCCTGCCCGACAGTTTAGGATCTTTGTCAAGTGCCGCGCGTGGAAATACCGTGGATCAGGTGGAAACCGAGGGCACGATTCGTCCCTACTTTATTCTCAATTCAACGACTTTTCCATTCATTATTTACCTGTCACCTACTGAGTTAGGCATTATATCTGTCTATTTGATGAACTTTTCAAACTTAACTATTTGCGGCTTCATGTAGCACCACCGAAAGGCCACTGCACGGTTACCAATATATTCAGGGATTGATTTTACGAAAATAACAATTATTCCGACTATATCCACTTGGGAACTCCTAAATATGCCAAGGGTTAAACTATTGATAATAACGTATAAAACGGAAGCTGTCATGCTATGCTTGCTGCATGCAGGAATAGAAAACATTCAGCGCTCAATGAATTAGGAATGGAGTAAATTGTCACTTAAACCTACGGAATTCTGAAAAAAATGAGAGTATTTTTTCGACGGCACCAATTTTTATGCATTTGAGACAGGGATGGAGTTAAACTTTATAGCAACCTTATAACAGAAACTATTCTTGGAATTCAACTGTGAATCCGAATTTCGAAAGCATTTTCGGATATTCTATTCCAAACTACCACTGCACGCTTATCAATATTCAGTGATTTTATGAAAATATCAATTATTCCGACCGTACCCATATGGGCAGTCTCGAATCTGCCAACGGTTAAACTTTTAATAATGACATATAAAACAAAAGTTGTCATACTATGACTGCTGCATACAGCCATAGAAAACATTCAGCGCTCAATCAATTAGGAATGGAGTAAATCGTCACTTAAACTTACCAAATTCTGAAAAACAATAGTTTTTTTGGACTGCACCTATCTTTATGCAAACAGAACGAGCATAGGGTTAAACTTTACAACTAGACTTACAGCAGCAAATATGCTCGGTAGGCAATTATAAATACAAACATGTAAATCATTTTTCGATATTCCTTTCGAAAATGGAAGAAAAGTGAGCTCCAAATTAGCCAATTTTAAGAAGAATTTTAGGACACTCAAATTCAAGGCCAGAAAACTGGGTGAAGGTTAAATCTTTGGATAAAATATATAACAGCAAAATTGTTCTTGGATGAAGGCCCAATCCTCTCATGGAAAAGGTTTTGAGACAATATGGCTCCAGTGCTGAGAAAGTGCATGTAAACGTTGGCGAAAATTACAATTATTCCGACAGTACCCTTATGGGAAGTCTCAAATCTTTCAGGGGTTAAACTTTTAATAATAATATATAGAACAAAATTTGTCATACTTTGACTGCTGCAAGCAGCTATAGAAAAAATTCAGAGCTCAAGCTATTAGGAATGAAGTAAATCACCACCTAAAGTTACCAAATTCTGAAAAATTGGAGTTTTTTTGGAAGGTACCTACTTTTTTATGCAACCAGAATGGGATAGGGTTAAACTTTACAACCAAACTTACAACAGCAAATATGCTCGGGAGTCAATTGTGAATACGTACATGAAAAGTTTTTGAAATTAACCCTTTCCAAATTGATAGAAAAAAGCAACCAAAGATGGCTAATTTTGGCATTTTCAAACGTACTCTTATTCTCGCCCTCATTGTGCTTGAGGGTTAAATCTGAGATTAAGAAGTAAACAGTAACTTTCTTCCACAATCATTGTTGCATCTAGCCATATCAAAATAATTGTTACAACTACTTTGTAATTAGAGAAATTTGCCCTTGAAGTTGGCGAAAATAACAATTATTCCGACAGTACCCTTATAGGAAGTCTCAAATCTGCCAAGGGTTAAACTTTTAATAATAACATATAGAACAAAATTTGTCATACTTTGACTGATGCAAGCAGCTACAGAAAACATTCAGAGCTCAAGCAATTAAAAATGGAGTAAATCGCCACCTAAACTTATCAAATTCTTAAAAAATTGGAGTTTTTTTGGACGATACCTACTTTTATGCAACCAGAATGGGATAGGGTTAAACTTTACAACCAAACTTACAACAGCAAATATGCTCGGTAGTCAATTGTGAATACGTACATGAAAAGTGTTTGAAATTAACCCTTTCCAAAATAATAGAAAAAGCAACCAAAGTTGGCTAATTTTGGCATTTTCAAACGGTACTCTTATCCTCGCCCTCATTGTGCTTGAGGGTTAAATCTGAGATTAAAAAGTAAACAGTAACTTTATTCCGCAATCATTGTTGCATCTATCCAAACCAAAATAATTGTTACAACAACCTTGTTATTAGAGAAATTTGCCCTTGAAGTTGGTCGATTTTGAAGAAAAAATCTATATTCATGTCATTTTTGGCCAGTGAGGGTTAATGTTGAATGATTTGAGGGGTGATTGTGGTGTATCATATTATGCTGTAAATGGGTGGAAAATTTGAGCGAAATAACTGTAAACAATTTTGAGGCATTCGAAAAATGGTGAAATTTTGAAGGTTTTGGCAGAATATTTTGAAAATACGCGTTTTCACAGATATGACGATACCGCATTTCACGAGATTTTATGACATTACATAAGTGTGCCAAATTTGGTCAAAATCGTACAACTTGTTTTCGAGCTGTTCAACAGACAAAATTCAGGGAGGAAAAAAAAAATAGAGAAGAAAAATTTTGAAAAAGAAGAATAACAATAGTCTTTCCCAAACTGGGTTTGGGAAAGCCTAACAAGCTTAGTAAATAAACCTCTCGTGTACCCCACGACGTCACTGGATAAATAATTAATAAATCATTTGAAGGGTGAGGCCACTCCATCTTAGTTCAAATCATAAACTTAATTTAACCCTTTAGACAACGCAGACGATATCAAAGTGTATTAATTCAACTACCGTTTTTTAATATTTTTCGAAAAATTTCAACAAAACCATATCATGTGACCCCTCTTTGGAACGAGCTCGACGAGCTCGTTCCAACGAGGGGTCACTTGATATAGTTTTGTTGAAATGTTTCGAAAAATAATATTTTTGCAGCTGCTGAATCTGCATATTACGCGGGCGGATGTGGGCGATTCGTTGGGTAAAGGGTTAAAGAATACTTCCTTCGGAATATCGTCTGCGACAAGTGTGAAAAATTCTAGAAACATGAAGCGGTTTGCAAATCAATCCGTTAATGAAATAATTGTGAAACTGGAAAACTTTTTTTCAAATATTTCGCGCGGTGACTTCAAATGGTAACATGCTACTGGGGTGGTAAACATAGAAAAACACAACGCGAGCTGCCGTCCAGTCAGAAGGCGAGGGTTTTAGTCTTATTGGAACACATACAGCTGTGTACTTGTAAATAAGGTATGTATTATTGGTAAAAATAATCTGAGGATTTTATGGGTTTACCCTTTCAATCCGAGAGGCCGCTTTTTCGGCCGAGGAACATGATGCGTCACAAATTTCATTAAATTTCATGTCTGGTAAGGGAATGTGTGGGGAGGCCAATCAATATGTTCAACGTGCCGCACCAAGGCTGAACGTTGAAAATACTAATTGGTCTATCCCCATTTAATGAATATGGACCCTTCCAAACGTTGCCGCAAAACTGACTTGGAAGATACCACCAATGTCCAAAGGGTCAAACCTATTAAATGGTGTAATCTTCATGACTACCAATGCACCAAAACAAGATAACAGTCTCTAGATTCTACTTTCAGGTAGAACACAGACGGTGGTCAATGCCACCAAGAAATTCTTGTTTTTGTTTACAGTGACATGTTGCGGGAGTAGTCGAACAAGGACGGTCTCGTTGCCACTCAAAAATGCTTTGTTTGTTTACCGTAACACATTACACAGGAGTGGTAATGGCAGCTTGTCAACAGTCTTTTGTTACTATTTTGTTAACGGCATTTTTAAAGAGTGATCTTCCCGCGACTGAGAAACGAAATATGGACTATATATGTACTTGTCACTGAATTAACACAGATGATACCATTATGCACTATTGGGGTTTGAATTAGTTAAATCGGAATAGAGTAAACACATCGACCTTCGTGTTTAGAACCGACGTAATTAGGGTCATTATATTCTGAAATGATATGTTATGTAGTCACACAGTCGGAAAACAACTTGCTTTATTTGGTAAACGCCCTGTGAGTTTAGTGTGATCCTTAGCTCTGAACGGCATTTAATTTCCGGTTGATAATGATAACATTATGGCATATGACAGAGCAATAAAGGAAGAGGTTACCAGCTGTGAGTCCCGCGTTTACAATGATAGACATGTGTACCGATCGTTGTTCAGTCATCTGCAACACCTTCTAATTTAATCTTTCCCCATGATTGATCATATTTACCCTGCATGCATTGCAAATTCGTATTGGTACTAAACGCTCTCAGTTCAGTGTCAACCCTCTTTCTCTCTCCCTCACTGTCTCCGCCCTCTCTCTCTCTCTCTCTCTCTCTCTCTCTCTCTCTCTCTCTCGCTCTCTCTCTCTCTCTCTCTCTCTCTCTCTCTCTCTCTCTCTCTCTCGAGAGAGAGAGAGAGAGAGAGAGAGAGAGAGAGAGAGAGAGAGGGGGGGGGGGGGAGTTTTTTAACATGGAGCAAGAAATGCTCGTTTTTCTCTACATAAAAGGCCGATGTAGAGACAATCAAACGACATACCTTAAAAGTAAAGAGGCTGTGCATCCCCTTCTTGTCAATTTCCAATAAGATGGCAATGATAGGTCGGTAAGGATAAAACTGATCTAAAGTCTCTCTCTCTCTCTCTCTCTCTCTCTCTCTCTCTCTCTCTCTCTCTCTCTCTCTCCACGAAGAATCTCAGGACCGATTTTATCCAAGCTTGGCCAGATAAACGGACTGATAGCCTCTGTTCAGATAATTTCGACATGTGTTGAGCAAACGGCGGACATATCCTAAAATCAAATCTTCAAAAAACACATTTCCGGAAGAGTAAATACAAAAACTTGAATATGCAATATTTAACTTTGTCGCGTTTAAAAGTACAATGTCTTGTACAACTTAAGTTTATTTATCACTTACTCTATGAGTAAAAGGAATTAATTTTAGATTTAATTTTCGACATAAATTAATCCAAGGGTCAAAATCCACTAGAATTTCGATACATTACTTTTTCATCGAGAAATATAATTGTCTGACACGTAAAAAACTGAGTTAAAACAAATGAGCATGATACTTATATGAATAGGCAATAATTCACTGCTCGGATTCGTGTAGATTTTTATATCCTCGGGTGAAGCGCGGAGGATTATTTCAAGAGGCGTTAGCTGCTCTATTTGAGCGTTCTTCCCTGGAGACGTGAGGACAACAGAAATTTAGGTCCCATTGTAATTGATCACTGTAAATATGCCGAAAACCGTGAGGAAATTACATGTAGCTCACTAAAATCGCTTGTCAACTTGAAACATTTATTTATATCTTACCTCCTACAAGTATCTGGGAATTTGATTGGTTCAAAGACGTCACATGCAGACTGCATATAAAACCATACACTGCCTGTAAACATCAATATACGCTGACAGCTATGGGTAATCTCCCCTTTGTTCATTGATTATTCAAAATAGCGGCAGCCGATAAACGCTTCAAGTTGAAAGATTGAGTGATGGAAGCCCATATTTGGTCTGAAGTGCAGGTTAGGCAACTTAAAAGGCTTCATATTCTGTGGATGTGTGTCATGTTACCTTCGAAATGAAACTGTTTGGTATGTATGGATTTGCCATGTTACAATTTACGGGAGAGTGCCTGTAGGCACTCTCCCATAAATTGTAACAAGGCAAAGACACGTGAACACATTGTGAGAATTCTCTCATTTAATTTTGATCGCTGTGGTTATTAGTTCTGTGCATCGATGCAGCAGTCAGCAAGATATATTCGTTACACAGTTTGTTGGTGGCCTGATATGGTATCTATGGTGTCAGTTAATTCCATATTGGACTCGAGCTTCGCTCTCGTCCAATATGAAATTAACTGACACCATATATACCATATTAGGCCACAAACAAACTGTGTAACTAATAATATTCTGTGGCGGTAACCTGCCGTATTTCAGCTTCAAGTCGGTAGCCACACTACTGGTCTCCAGAAACTGACATCATATACAAAGCGCTTACTCATAACAATAGTAGATAACCATAACATAAACCTTTTTGAAATACAAGATTTGTCAAGAGCAGCATGTAACTATTATATGAAGGACAAAGCGATTATCAGCTTACGCATACTATGCAATCTAATATTTTCGGTCCTGCTCAAGCGAGCGCTACCATTACTGCTTAATCACCATGAGAATTAACTTTAAATTAATTAATTTTAAAATACGCCATGGGGTATTTGCCCTTCGAAATTTATCTTGACTACCAAGCGATGACTGGAATTGTCAAAAAAGCTACGGAACGACCATACAGTCATTCATTTGTTCATACATTCAGACTCTTAATCCTTTACTCAACGTAACGGCCAAAACCGGCCAGCGCTATTCTTAAAAATCGCCAATTAATTTTCATTATGTTTTCATTTTTTGTCTCAAAACATAGGTTATGACCTCTCGTTGGAACGAGCTGCAAGTGTCGTCTGCTTTTCATGTTAGGTAAAGGGTTAACAGACTGAGCAATGGGAGCACATATTAGGGATTTATTCACTCGTCATGAAAATCGACTTTCGATATAGTTACCTCCCTTATCTTCTTAATAGCGGGGGAGGAATTCGTCACATACAGGTGAATTGTGCACTTGGTGATACCTTCTTGAAATTTGGCACACTGTTAGTGTAGGCTATGAGGTTCTCAAAAACGATCGGCTACAAGTTGACACCGACCGGTGGCGACCAGTAGCGGCACAATCCAAAATGGCCGCCAGCGGCTGAAGGGAACCTCCTTTTCGACGGTCTACCGACTATACATCCGATTGTAAGGGCGCGAAAGTGAACTCTGATCCACGCACGTGTTGGAAACAGACGTGGGAGATGATGTAGAATAAAACGAGATTCTCTATACGGACGCATCAATTTCTTGGAACTTGAAAAGAGCGTTGTTTCTCCGGGATCAGCGTCATTCAGGCAAACCTGAATGACGCTGATCCCGGAGAAACAACGCTCTTTATGAAGCAGTCTCTTTGCCATACAATCTCTTGTTTGGCGTAATTCCGCAAGCAATTCTGATTTGTCTGTCGAAATTAATTCGAGAACGCGATTGTTCACAAAAATCATTCACAGAATGAGTGAGAATCCTCTTCGTGTACGGACTAGTACTGACTGGGAACGTTGTTGCTTTTGCCAGCAAGACAGTTCCAAGAAATTGATGCGTCCGTATAGAGAATCTCGTTTTCATGACGCCTATAAAGCTATTGAGGAAGACATAACGCGCTTCCTAGATAATGGCGTTGAGCTTCCATATAATTTGACCATTGATTGTTTGATGAGAGAGAGTGATGAGTGTATGTCGATGTCACTGTTGACGAATAAGGCAATATATCATAAGACATGCCGTGACAGTATTCGGACTCACATCGTACAGCGCGTGCTACACAAGCGAGAGCGAAATGAGGCAGTGGCATCCTGCTCCACGCTGAGTCCTAAAAGAACACGGACAAGTTTTGAATCTGGCTGTGACAGGAAACTGCCCCAGTGTGTTTATTGTCACAAACGCGAAGGTGACAGCAGTGAGCCTATTTGCAGATCAATGTCTGATAACAATAAACTCAAAATTATGGCAAAGGAAGCCGAGAACTGGGTTGTTTTTTCTCGGGTCAATGCAGCATTTGATTCCGCTGCTAGTGATCTTTACTATCACAAAACCTGTTATTGTAAGCTTGCCAATGAAGCACGAGCGGCTAAATCTAAAAAGTCGAAGAACGCCGAACATTCCGCGTCAGGCCTGCCCTATGACCCTCTCGTTATGGCAGAGCTCATAACATTTGTTGAACACAACGATTCCGCGATGAAGCTTGTCGATCTCAAGAATCTGTACAGTCGGAGGTTGAAGCAAGTCGGTTCTGATTGGCTTAGTGAAGAAATACATTCCACTCGATTCAAAGAACATTTGTTGCAGAAATTGGGCGATGGCTGGGACGCCTTCACACAGGGTAGAGATGTGTTTATTTCAAGTAGGTTTCGAGTTGGCTCCTTGTTGTCCGAATCTTTAACTCGTATAGTGTCTGAGGAAGAGGCAAAAAAGATAGTTGATGTGGGTCTTCTTCTGCGTAAACACATACTCATATCTCAAGCTCCTTTCACGGGATCATTTTCATCTTATTGCTTGAGCGAGCCTGTACCCAACTCACTCCTGACTCTTCTTAGAGTTCTACTTGAGGGCACATGTAGTATACAGAACTTAGGCGATGATGAGACTGTTAATGCCAAGACTCGAGTGGCTTGTACTATTTCACAGATGTTGATCAGCAATTCAGCGAAACGCTCCGAACATGCACAAAATGTTCACCAGAGACGTGACAGAGAAACTCCAATGCCTCTTTATGTGGGTTTGAAGTTGCATGCCCATGATCGTATGAAAAATCTTATCAGAGATTTTCATCAAATGGGACTCTCTGTCTCTTATGATCGCGTAATGGATGTTCGCAGGAGTTTCGCGAGAGCTGTTTCACTGCGGTTCAAGAACGAAGGTGTTGTAGTCCCAGCTAACTGCAAACGTAATGTTTTCTCGATAGGAACCACTGATAACATTGATGTATCTGGTAGATCTGATATGCATGGTACGTCCATCACACTCATTGGTCAACTGAGCAGGGACAATGTGGGTACTGATCCCCCACCACTGAGTTTAGATGTTCCAGAAGACACACAAATTGAACTCCCAGACGACTATGCATTTGTTCCTTTCGTTGAAGACTTTGGTGGGGACATCAGGCTTGAATCTCCAGATGAATGTAATGTACGGCCCAATGAATATGCAGATTTGAACGTGGGAGAGAATGACTGGTTGTCTCATGTGTCACAGATCAGCAATAAAGGGAAGGTTGATGGCAGCTGGCAGCTTGATGAAGTCCCTGTGACCTTTTCAGGCTTCTTTTCAAAACATGAAGATCAAGACAATGTCAAACCTCGTGCAGTTATTGGGGTATTCCCTGTTTTCAGTGAGCAGAAAGCGGACTCACTCAGTATGCAGAAGCATGCTATGTATGTGGTCAGGGAAGCTACTGCTTTCGTAAACCCCGGCCAGATACCTGTCATTGAAGGTGACTGTCCGTTGTATGCCAGGCAGAAAAAATGTCAATGGCTGTTCCCAGAGGAGATAGGTGAGGATCGAATGGTGTGTATGATTGGATTCCTGCATCTTGAAATGTGCACCCAAGAAGCTGGTGGTAAGCTTATGGGTGGTTCTGGTTGGGAGCGAATGTTTCACCTCGCAAAGATATTCACACCCGGTGTAGCATCATCCCTACTTGGTGGGAAACATGTCAAGAGGACGCGACAGGCATATCTTCTCACTCTAGCTTGGCTTGAGATCCTCAGAAAGAATGCTTATGAGATTTACTGTCAGCAGACTGGGCCCCATGAGTCATTTGAAATGTGGGAACAGAGGATTCTTTCACAATCTCCAACTGCGCGCTATTGGGGTGAAATCGTTCGGAACTTTCTCTTGACAAGCTGTCAATTCGTTCGGAACCAACGAATCGGTAACTGGCCTGGTACACTGTGTTCTATCGATGAGTTGTGCAGTTACTTTTTTGCCCTAGGACATACAAATTATTGTCGGTGGGTCCCCGTATTTCTGAGAGACATGTCTCAGCTACCCAGGCGGCATCCTTCAATCCACAACAAATTCATGGAAGGCCATTTTGTGGTCCAGCGTAGTGAGAGGAAGTTCAGTATGATGGGTTTAGATCAGAGCCAAGAACATAGTATCCAACTACTCAAAGAAGACAGTGGTCCAAAAGGTCTCTATGGCCAGGCTGAAGAGAAAGTCGTTATTGAGCTTTCAAGGTCAGAAGTTCTGCGTGTTATAGATGAGTATGAATATGCAAGTTTCCACACAACATCATCAGATAACACGGAACACCCGGAAAGTTCGGTATCAGAGCAGAAAAAATTTCTGAATCAATTGAAATCTCTCCTCGATCTGGTGAATCAGGGACTCATTATCAACCCTTATGATGAAACTAGTGGTCAGCTGGTGACATTAGATACTGGTGAATATATGGACCCCGAAGTTAGTAAGAGTTTACGGTCATTACCCGAAAGGGGCAAGCATTTATATTCCACTTTCTTGAAGGAAAGGCTTGTGGAATGCACCGTACCCCTGAATGATGTTATTCCCAAGGCAAATATATATACCTTCCTTAACCCACCCCCAGCCAACCTGGACAAAGGCCGAGACAAACTCATGTCAAGTAAAGCAACTGCCGCAATAGTTACCCAGATGTTCGTTTCACTGCAAGCCCGGCCTGATTCAAACATGGATGAGTTTTTCATGCACGAGAATGCACGTGATCCGCCAGCATTATCCGATAGAGGTAAGCTACGGAGTGGGACAAAATCTCAAATTCTCAATTGTTTACCAGCTATTCCTGCACAAGGGAAGAATTCAGCAGCTAGACAAGCTTCAGTTGTCATCTTGGATATGCCTGCTGTAGTCCATGTAATCAAACCACAGAAAGCGGATCTGTTTGGAGAATATGCTCGATTGCAATTATTGCCATACATCGAATCTCTGATTAACACGAACACCACAAGGGTTGATGCGATCTATGACTGTTACCCCGAAGGCAGTTTGAAGAATCAGACGCGAGCAAAACGCCTCGGTGAGACAGCAGTTAGGTTGATACGGGTGTCCGAGAACGTCCCTTTACCTAAAGGGAAGAATTGGCAGGCATTCTTGAAAGTTAGTGAGAATAAAGACGAATTTTTCAAGTTCCTGTCTGCTGAACTGCTGAAATTAACATCAACATCCGAGTACCAGTTGTTAACGACATCAGGAGAATATGTACTATGCAATAAGGATGTTAGCTTATGTGACATATCTCCATCGAACCACGAGGAAGCAGACACGCGCATGATGCTTCATCTCAACCATGCAGTCTCACAAGGTCACAAAATAGCTTTTCTTCGCACGGTTGATTCTGATGTCGTCATTCTGTCTTTGCACCATTTCGCAACATTCCGTGACCTTGGACTCAGTGAGCTGTGGATTGGGTTTGGAATTGGAAAGGCATATAAAGATATGCCAATTCATGAGATAGCTTCACAACTTGGACCTGATTACTGTAAGGCCCTGACTTTCTTCCACGCCTTCACAGGTTGTGATGTAACATCCAGCATGCTCGGCATTGGGAAGAAGACAGGATGGAATGCATGGATGAATTTTCCCGCATCAACTGAAATGATGATAGAATTGACTGAGAATCCGCAAGTCTTTTCAGAGGATTCCCCTCATATGCAGCATATCGAAAAACTCACCATACAGATGTACAGTAACAGTTGTGTCAGTACACGTGTCAATGATGCGAGACGGCATATGTTCACACATGGCCTTAAGTCTATGGAAAACATCCCGCCCACCAAAGCAGCTCTGTATCAACATGTAAAAAGGGTAATTCTTGTGTCATCTTTCATTTGGCATCGTGCTCTGCAGAAACACTTATGTGTGCCAGACCCATCACAGTACGGATGGGAGTGGAATCCACGTCTCAATATTCTGGTCCCATTTTGGACTCACCTAGGAGACGCAAGTGCTGCATGTGCACTGATGCTCCACTGTAGTTGTGCCAAGGCCTGCAAGGGCAATTGCAAATGCTTGAAAGCTGGATTAAGGTGCACACCTTTGTGTAATTGTGAAGGTGGCTGTTGTAACAATATTGAGTAGTATACTGTCATGTTAGGACCAGTCATCTCCTATTCTGGTATTTTTTTTTCCATTTTCGGCCAGTTAACACATGTCATGTTTCTAGTTGAGTTGATTTTGCTAACAAATGTTCATCCCATGTGGCTTGCTACATTGTCCGGGGTATAGGAATACAGTTTTAGATTTCGGAAAATAGTCTGTTATTTACTGCACAAGACGGTGTTAATTCATGCATAGCATGATACAATATCCCCAACTATTTTGCCTCTGTACAACAGTTGATACCTTCGTTCACCCGTGTGTTCATCTATGGTATCCTTGTCTTTCTCTGGCCATAGGCCACATGTGACTAGTCAGTTCCTACTCCATAGCAAATCAACTTGGAAATCCTTCATCTTGTAGCGCACTCATGTCTCAATGAATCCATACCTGAGTTGATCTAATAAATCTAACGTAAGGTATCAAATTGCCATACCGGATCATATTTCGATAAGTTATTCGCTAAAACATTTCGACCACTCATCGACATCAAAGGTCATGTTTTGGCTCCCAGTGGTGGCTATATCTCTATATCCCTGGTAAAGTAGCATACCATGAGGGATGGGCATTAAGTGTCGGCAACATTAATCCTGACTTGGAACACACCACATCTTAACTGGCCGAAAATGAAGAATACTACTTGTAGTCAAAAAATATTCCTGTACCTCGAATGACTGCAAACATACACTCACCCCTTCTAGTCCCATTTTGCCAATGTTCTATACTGGCAAGATAACATTGTATAATTAACAACGGGAACTAATGCATCCCGAGTTCATTCCAGCACTGCCCTTGCTGGCAGACGTGTCGCTATGGTGTTGAGATTGAACCAGAACTCCTCTAGAAATTTGATAGTTTTATTTTCTTAGAAAATAAATCTATCGAAAATGCCGGAAGTTGAGAATAGACTGTCACTTTAATTGGATTATCAAATGTCCAAGTATCCCCACTGCTGCATACTATCGAGTACCCTTGTTCATGTGTTGACAGGAATCTCTCATACCATGTTCATTTGACCATTGCATTCCCGAGAAACATTCAACACTAATTTATCTACGGACGGACGATCATACTGACAGTCAGACACACAGACGCACACATCGACGGAAATTCTGATCCCATTATCCATTAATCTTCCCCCCAACTTGTTCCAAGGGCTTCACTCCATCATTCACATCAATTACAGCACATGTATGGTGTTAGGTTTGGAGCTTCAGTTGTGCGATCGGCGAAAATAGCTTTTTTTCGATCCGCTTGGCGGCCATTTTGGATTTCGCTGCTAGTGGTGGCTAGAGGATGGTGCCAACTTGTAGCCGATCGATTTTGAAATCTCTGATGCCTACCCTTACATCATGCCAAATTTCAGGAAGGTATCACCAAGTGCACAATTCTAGCGAATTCCTCCCCCGCTATAATCCTTTTGCTGCAAACTATGATAAAGCCCCAAAGGATTGTACGCTGTCATTGTTTGTGCATTCCTCAAAGGCAATTGACACTGTTAACCACGATATACTTTTACACAGGTTAGACTTCTACGGGATCAGAGGCACAGCGAATTTGTGGTTCCGCAGTTACCTCACCAGACGAGCTCAGCTTGTAAAATACGGAAAAACTGCATCGGTATTACAAGATACGTCACGCGGAGTTCCACGGGGTTCTATCCTAGGTCCGTTGCTATTTTTGATTTACATGAATGATATCAGCAAATCTACAACATTGAATGTTCTTTCTTTTGCGGATGACACGACTGGCTATGCATCAGATAACAACATTGATAAGTTACACAACCGCGTAAATAGCGAAATCGTGAAGCTGTGTGAATGGTGTAAGGCAAATAAAATTGCCATAAACACAAATAAAACAAAATATATTCTCTTTAGCCCCTCACATATTAAAACTGATAATTCCAATTTACGTTTGGTCATGAACAACAATATACTTGAACGGGTATCAAATACAGCTGACGATAAAGCTGTGAAATTCTTAAGTGTTTATTTGGACGAATGACTGAACTTTAAGCATAATATTACGACCATTGCATCTAAAATATCAAGGGCGATATATGCTATAAATAGAGTAAAACAAATCCTTCCACATAGTGCGCTTAGACCCTTGTACTTTGCTCTCGTGCATAGCCACTTGTTATGCTGCATCCACACATGGGGACATGCCAACAACAGCAATAAGCTCTTTCTCCTACAGAAACGAGCTTTACGCATTATTAACAATAAAAAATTCAATTCGCACACAGATCCCTTATTCAAGAAAGAAAGAATTTTGAAATTTTCTGACCTAAACGTAATGCCTTAGCTTTTATGTATGATTGGAAGAATGGAAATCTTCTTGTGAGCTTTACAAATCACTTCCAAATATATGACAGTGTGTCTGGAAGAATAACCAGACAGACAGGTCAAGTAATAAGAGGTATCCCAGGATCAGACTTCTCAAAAAAACTCCTAATACATTCATTCCCAAAGCTATGGAACAGCCTGAGTAACAATATAAAAAATATTACGTCGAGATAGGTATTTATAAAATGAATTACCCAAATTTCACTTGAATCCTATCATAACTCAGTACGCTGCTATAATCCGGTATGTCCCGACTGTCGCTCTGCCTCTAACTTAACATCTTATCTTAATCTATCCGTTCTGACTGCCGCTCCAACTTTACATCCTTATCAGTCGTATTCGTACCGCAACAAAAAGCGCATCATCCACAGTATTTTTGTTAAGTTCCGCCAACTAATCCGAATTTTCTACACTCGACACAGGCTATGCAAGCCATCACGACTGCCTCTTAGCATCCAAATTGTGTGATGAGCGCAAGATCTCACTCGATAAATGCAAGCATCCTACAGCATCCTACAGTCTAAAATATACTTCTTATGATACATATATGTAAGTATCCACGCATCGCTGCCGTTTTTCTTCTGTTTTTTTTTTTGGGGGGGGGGGGGAGTGGTAGTTGTTTTCTAATTCTATCCGTTTTTTTTTTATTTAACTCCTACATTTGTCTGACCCGTCTGACATGTATACTGTCTCTCTCATAACCCCCCCCCCCCCCCCCCCCCCCATTTTCCCCCTTTTCTTTCCAACTTTACTCTTCAGGAGGCATCAGGAACACAGCGGAGCTGTCTGTTGTTTTCGTTTCTTAAAAGTTACAAAAGAAAATTTGGCTTTTTATGGCAAGCTAATTAGAAGTAATTAAGTAAATGTCCACTTTGTCTCTGTTTAGCGAATGTGTTTTAAAGTAATTTGAAAGTTTTTATTCTTCCAAGGAAAAACAAAAATCATATCGTACGTCAAAGACTATTGAATTCAATTCAGTTCAATATTTATTTTGCAATAAATGTATCTTAAGAGCGTACAATAAATTGGAAAGCATGTGGGAATGATACAAATAAGTAAGTAAGTAAGTAAGTAAGTAATAACTTTATTTGCAAAAGACATTATAATACATGTTTATAACATAATTGCCCAAGAAACAACAAATAGTATTAATAATATATCACATCTAGGATTTATGAAGCTACATATTTGTCTTCTGCAGGGAGGTGACATAGCCAGCTGGCTGTATTACTGTCACCCACCTCAGGGAACGGGAAAATGTAGAGTATAGAAAGACAAGAAAGTGGGAGATAAAAAAGCAAGGAATGAGGGAAAAAGTGAAGAGAGAGAGAGAAAGAGGGAGGGAGAGGAAGAGAGAGGGAGAGAGAGAGAAAGGGGGGGGGGGGAATCAGCTGCAACTGAAAATAACATGTTTTGTAGAAAAAATAAAGTAAAATATAAATATGTAAGGAATGAGCTCTGCAGTCCTGGTGATAAGTGGAATTTGGTTTCATTCTTGCACTGAACAATATGTATTGAATCTGTAGTACAAAAATTACAAGGAGAGGGCACAGTTAGATTAGCTGTCAACCTGCCATCTCCTTAATATCTAAATCGGATTTATCTCTTGGAGATCTGCAGATCACAAAAATAATAATTTGTCTCATTTTAGTAAGTATTACTATTTGTTCTATAAAAGGGGGAACTGACCAAAAAACCCTACAATGTTCTGAATATCCATCGCTCTCTGTTTTGATAAATTAAGGGGAAAAAGAACCAGAAGGCCTCATCTCACAGGATGCAACTAGAATGCGGCGGGAGGCAAAGATTCGTCAAAAATACTGAATGACAATACAGAGTCTGGTATGGAGAGCGAGACACAAAATCATCAGACACAGATCCGTCCCATCAACATGCAATTTCCGAATTGTGTGCGGTGGGGCAATGTTCCAATAAGAGTAAAATCCTTGCCCTCTCATTGTATGAGAGCTGGCGTAGTTTCTTTTATGTTTACGGCTCCAGTAGCAAATGTTATCGTCTGACGTCACAACGCGAAATATCTGAAATGACGTCGCCCGTTTCGTAATTGTTTCATCAACGGAGTGACTAGCAAGCCGCTTCATTTTTCCGGATTTTTCACACGTGTAGCCGACAGTGTTCCGAAGGAAGTGTTGTTTAACTTATAAACAAATTTACGATTTGAACTAAGGTGGAATGAGTTTATCTGATTCATTGATTATTTATTCATTGGTGTCGTGGGGTACACGAGAGATTTATTTACTAAACTTGTGATCGCTAAAAGTTGCCTTGAACAAGGCAACTTTTAACTATTATAGGTCCAGTAAATAAGGCTCTCGTGTTTCACGATATTGGTTTTGGGCTGTGGGTAGGGTCGTATTGGAACATACGTTATTGTGATAAATTGACGGTAACATGGTCTGTGGTTTGCGGCTCGGAGCGTATGTTCAACCTCGACGCTTTGCGTCTCGTTTGAACATACGCTACAAACCGCAAAGCTCAGACCACGTTAAAGTCAATTTATCACAATAACTTATAATGTCTCAGTGTTGAGTTTTCTTGACTCAATTGAAGTATTCACTATTCACTACTTTATTAATGGAAAGGATATATATATATATATAGTGTCCGTAGTATATGTCACGATGCACATGCTGTTGATATAAAAAACAGAAAAAAGTTGAAGAACATGAAAAGATGGTGGAAGCACCGTTTTCTTATTTTTACATGGGTTTTAACAGAGAATAAGAGACATATGTTCGAAATGATTGGGGAAAAAATTGTAAAAAGCAAGCTTCAGTATTTTAAAACTCCTCTACATGAAAATGGCCGACGTTTGTGAAATGATGCGCACATCGATGATAAAACTTCGCTAACGTTTCTAAATTTCAATTTTTATATGAAATTCACATTTTTTTTTATTAGGGTTTAACGACACATTAACAGCCAGGGTCATATCATGTCGGTGACAGTTTTACGGGTGGAGGAAGCCGGAGTACCCGGAGAGAACCACCGAGCAACGACGAGCAGCTGTCAGCTCTCCAACATCGTAACTCTGAACTCTGCTCCGCGGCACAGCCATGGTCAGATTGGTTGAAGACATGCGCACCATCGACGTGCAGTACGCCTTAGTACACAGCGTCATCGTGCCCCCATGTATGCAATCGGGGTTAAGTGCCTTGCCCAAGGACACAACGCGGGAGCACGAATCAGTCGCTGGAATGGTCACCCATCCAACTACTAACCGCGCTCGACGTTGCTTAACTTCGGTGATCTGACGAGAACCGGTTACCGCGACCCCACCGCGCCTCCTATGAAATTCACATACCCTCAGTGTTAAATTTACCGACAAGTTGAAAAAATTAAGGAGTGCTAACTTCCCTGTAAATCTCTCCCAGTGACGAAAATTGTCTGCCATGTTTATCACAAGCTGAAAGCTTCAGTTCTGCGGATATGCTCCATTTTATCTTTAACTCTTAACCTGCTGAGTATTTTTTAAATAGTTTTCATCACATCTAGTCATGGCTGCTATGAAGCAGCCATGACTAGATTTGCTGAAAAATGCATATACATTTAACTCAAGAAATCATTGGTCAAACAGATAATCCACTATACAAGGAGAAATTTGGATAAAATAAAAGTGCACCAACTATAGTTATTTTGCTGGCAACTATTCTTTGTCCTTGGTAGGAATATCCGCCAGCTGCATGCAAGGAGTTAACCCTTTCACTGCTATAGATCCGTACTGAGTACGGACACTAATTTTGATATCCAGTGCTGTAAGTCCGTGAGGAAATACCACACACAGAGAATGGATACAACAGCACACTATTATTCCCAAACATAAAAAACCTGGCATCACAGGCCGTTATATTTTTTTTTGTTTTGTCGTTCTGTGGCACAGAACGACAAAACACAAAAAATTATATAACGTCCTTTGGGGCACAGTTTGGACTACTTGTTCAGCTATTAGTGAGGGTTTTCTTTCTGCTGTTCCAAAAATTCAAATATAAATCGAAAAAAATAAAGTTACCTTTCTTGATGGCCATTCAAAGGTTAGTGTTGCTCAAAAATGTTAGACAAATGGGAAATAAATTCAAGTGATAAAACACTTGGATGAGACATCCTTTTTCTGTGGGTAGCTGGAGGGTCCTGGATGAGATTATTACATTATGTTCAAATATGCACCAACAACTTTAAAATTACAAATAAATCTACGTCCCCGGTGTTTTCAGTTTTTTCCCCCTTTAATCTCATTTCAGCCAAAAAACTTTACTGCACAGGATATTATCAATTCGCGAAGTAGCGAAGGGGTTAAAGTAAAAATTTTAGGTCTCATCGATTTGAATTTAGAACACACTGGGACGAGGTGATGACCAAAAATACTTGAGCACTCTGCCAGTTAACAACATATATCATATTCAATTCAATTCAAATTTATTCACTCATCAACCCGTCATGGGTACGTGAGGTACAAATAACACATCTACATAAAGATACTGGTGGGTCCATAATTTAGATTTTAGCATAGAAATGACACAGTACATTGTGATAATTAAATTGACTGAAGATGGGAATACGAGTTGTGCATACCAAGACCTCGTATTGTCCCTTGTGAGGAAACGGATGCCCACTGCAATACTAAAACATTGCAGCAGCCACCCTTTCCCCACCAAGGGACGCCGTATTACTCTGAGGCTTGAGTTAATCCCCCTCCCACCATGATTTCTTTATTGGGGGTTGTTGATGGAGATTAAGTTCACTTTATTGCAGTGCTGGACCCCTCTTTTCCGGGATACGTCGAAAGGGGGTAAAGGTGAGCAAGGCATAGAGAACAGTAGTAGTCTTCCTTTTTTTGCTCCGAAAGAGGGAAAGATGGGGTGCGCAAAGCTGGTACAAGATAGGCAGTATCGTTGTGTTTCATATATAGTGGAACTTGAAGGTAAAATGAGGACCAGACATATATCCCGAAAGGCCCCTTACGCAAAAACAAGCAAGGAGTGAATATCAGGACCGGTAGCGTAACAAAATAACGATCTCACTGCACACATCAGTAAATTTATACCGCACACAGCAGTATGAAAGCTAGAATTCCGCACACAGCAATTCAAATATGATCTGACTTCCCTTCAGGTTATTAAGCCCATTCATTAACAATGGTAATGCGCGACCCATCAAATGCCGGGGAATAATCGTACATGTACATTCAGACTCGGCGAATGATAAATGATAAACATTTGTTGTCTGTGATAATAATCCCGATTGTCCCACGTTCTGATTTTAGTTGATGTCCCGACTCTCCCACTTTTGGGTTTTAATATAGTTATAGTCGTTAAACGAACAGCACATCCAAACAGTTTCCATTTAACTGGTAGAGTGCTGGAAGCCCATATCTGGGCTTTATTCTGAAGTTCTGGTATCACAACCGAAAGGCTTCATATTAAGTGGATGTTTTACATACCATCTTTAAAGTGAAATTATTTAGTCTGTTAGGATTTGCATTGTTACAATTTATGGGAGAGTGCCTATTGGCTGTGTGAGCCGTGCCTACTGGCACTCTCCCATAAATTATAACAAGGCAAAGATATGTGAACAAAATTTGATGACCAAAAATAATTCAGCACTCTACCAGTTAATTGACCACCTCAAAAAAATCCAGGCCTACAATGACGTCACGCAAATACAGCTTTGTGCAGGTGAACCTCCTCCAGCAAAGAGGAGGAGATAAATAAACATTCATGGTAGACTACAGGTCCTGAAACAGAGCTTCCCCTGAGTTCCAATGTGTTCTATGTGCCTACTGGCACATAGAACACATTGGAACTCAGGGGACAAGAGGTTATTGAATGGCGAAACAAACATTACAGAATATGCGTCTGTTTCAACATGTATTTAAATTTAATAATAAGTCACTGTTTTGATGAACAAAAATATCTAGCATAGTTTATCGATGCTGTATGACAAATACCAACTTCTTGTTCTGTTCGCCATTGAAAGAGCAAAATACGTGGAACAAACTAAAAGACAAAATGTTTGATCTAGCCGCTAGAAAATTAATTAACAAAATCCAGACTGTCCCACTCTCTTTACCTCCTAACATTAGAAAGTGGAACAATCAGGATGACACCGTCATAATAGATTATGTTTATTTAAAAATTAATTCATTGCGTTTGTGTCATTAAAATGATGATAAGACTGAATTCTTAATAATTGGTTCACGACAACAACTCACTAAAGTTGACATCAATTCAGTGATGGTAGGAGATTCTGCCATCAGTGCAAGTAACAGTGTACGTAATCTTGGTGCCTTCTTCGACTCCATCATGTCTATGGACAGACATGTTACAAATATGTTCAATGTGGCTTTCAGAGGTCTATACAAAGTTAAACAGATAAGACAGTTCCTCACCAAAGATTCAACAAAAACCCTAGTTCATGCCTTTGTAACTTCACATTTGGATTATTGTAATGCCTTACTGTTCAACCTTCCACAATATCATAACTCTCGCCTGCAGATGGTACTGAATGCATCAGCCCGAGTGGCATGAAGGGTATCACGATCTCAACACATCACTCCTGTTCTGAGGGATATGCACTGGCTGCCAGTCAAGTACAGAATAATTTTCAAAACTTTATTATTAGTTTTTAGGACACAAAACAACATGTCACCAGCCTACTTAGAAGAACTCCTTAATACCAAGAATGTGTGTCAATACAACCTGAGGTCCGATGGTAAAATGCTGCTACATGTTCCAAAACATAGGTGTAAGACATTTGGAGATATGTCATTCTCATTTGCTGGCCCTCACTTGTAGAATAATTTACCGGAACACCTAAAACGACTGTCAAATGTCAACATTTGCAAGAATGATCTCAAAACATACCTGTTTCAAAAAGCCTCTGAGTGATGTTGGGGACTGTAAGAATCTGTATATATTCCGTTTGTATATTTGCACGAGCTCAGTAACATGTACAGCGCCTTAGAATATGGTTCTATATCTTCTGAACTATAATTTTGGAGCTATATAGATGTGTATTTTATTATTATATACTTTGCAATCTATTTTTTATCTGGGACTATTACATGACGCGGAGACTGTGGACACCCAATGCATCTTATGTTGCGACGTAATCGCAGGCCTTGTAGAAACCGCTGGTTGTTTCTCGCCCCATTTAAGTATCATTTGTGTGGGTTTTTTATGATATAATAAATACAATTTTCATTTCTTTCCCATGTTATATCGAAATATACAAAACTTGTCAAGTAAATTAGGTTTGGATCGCGCTAAATCTCGGTCCAGACCCAGTTTACTGAACTTGTGTTGCATGTTTTGATATAAACTGAGGAGTCATAGGAGTTCCTATATGTAACATTATTTTTTTTTTAAAAAACTTCAATGAGAAATATGATAAACGTGTTTTTCTATACAGTGGCGGTCTTCGAAATGAATGTTAATAATGTTAATAACAGTTGCCCGTACAGTGTCATCGCTATTTGATTCTACTTAAACTTGTATGCCCCTTGAAAAATGAATGTATTTATCACGATGTCACTTCGACTTATCATTAAAATCCGTTTAAACTATATATTCTTCAACATCGGTACACAATTCAAACGAATTTCGATTAATTAATTAATTAATAATTAGTGTTTAAGGTCACATATCTCCATGTACATACAAACATTTATTCCACCCTAAACGATAGATTATCAAAGAAATTGCAGAAGGATAAAAATCGTATCCCCACTGTGAAGATACAGACATTTTCACTTTCACTGTATCAATCAAAATGGCGGCTTTCAAAGCATCACTTCAAGGTGAATACGAGTCAAATTATCACTGGAAATGATCAATTTGTTCTAAAAACGTACAATGAAATGTAAATCTGGTGTTTTGGGTGGATACCGATCATTTCCAGTAATAATTCAACACGTATTCACCTTGAATTGATGCATGAATCCCGCTAGTCCAAACATGGACTGAAAGTCCGTAGTATAAGTTTTTGGTTTGGTGCGCCCTTTCAAAGGACGTACCAAACCAACAACTTATATTACGGACTTTCAGGCCATGTTTGGACTAAAAACCCGCCAGCTGAATCAGATTGCAAGACGCTATCTGTTCCGAGTATCAATCAAATCACTTCCGCGTTTCAATGATTCAATGCGCTGTTTACTTTCATGCATCAATTCAAGGTTAAAACGAGTGGAATTATCAGATTCTTATAAAAAGCGTATAATAAAAAGAAAACTAGTGTTTTTGAGTGGATACCGAAAATTATCTCACTTGTGACCGAGACAAATGGTTATTTTCGCTCACGCAAGCGCTCGCGAAAAATAAACATTTGTCTCGGTCACTCATGAGATAATTTTCGGTATCCACCCCAATACACCAGATACCCTCTATATATATACGCCTACTGTGATTTTAGTCTACTTGTATCCCTAGTACTTCCAGATGGGTTATCGGATCCGTTTGCATCCGAGTTGGCTTCTTGCTTTCTCTCAGGGTAAAAAAAACGTCAGAGAGGATTGTAACCGTAATTGGCGAGAGGGGGTCAAATCAAAGAGGTCTTTGGGTGGCCTGCGTGATAAAGAGAAGCCAGGTTTTGAAGAGTACCTTGATGGCACCTTTGGGGGATCACTGTTGTTCAAGCTGAGGTCACGATCCCTGGAGCTGAGGGGAAAAATTGGTAAAGACGGTGAAAGGGAGTGCCAGATGTGTAACTTGGACATGGTGGAGACCCTGGAACACTTTCTTCTAGAATGCCCAAAGTATCAGCCTAAAAGAATGAGATTCACTCAGAGTATAATGGGGAAGTGGGATGGGAGAATGAAGGACATGTGGTTATGGGGAGACTCAAAGGAGAGGGTTAATATGCTAATCGGAGAGATTGGGAAGAATGGGACAAGGGATATCATCAAGCAGTTCGTCTCCGAGTGTTGGGAGGAGATGAGAAGCGTGGGGATAGGGAGGCAATTGGGAGTACAGGGGTAACCATGGCCTTCTCGTCCGAGAACCGCGACAAATCAGTGGCTGGCCAAAGTGTTATTATTATCTTCATCCAATATTCTCTTTTATCAGTATGGTTTAATATTCGCAATATATACGAAACCGTATGAAAGTCATTGCTTCTGTTATACCGTTATGTATTAACTGTCGTGTATGGAAACGACCTTGGATAAGCTTTTAAGCTTTTTGCCGGATTCACTGAATATTTTTTGAAAAATGCTGAATGAATATTATTTGAACTAAATATACGTTAACAACTGTTACCACTTTAAGAAGTGTTATCAAGCGCGATACCATGTTCAAAGAAGAAAGACTTTTTTCAGACCCTTCTTCCTGTTATTAACTATTTGAACCCTGGTGGTATCTTCCATGTCAGTTCAATGGAATCAACTGGAAGAGTCCATATTTATTATTTGGGGTTAGACCAATTAATATTTTCAACGTGCAGCCTTAGGGCTGCACATTGAAAATATTGATTGGTCTACACCACGCATTTACCTTGAAGCCATCCCCGTTAATGACATTTTGACGTAGCTTATGGCCCGGACGGAAAAAAAACGGCCTCTGGTGTTCAATAAGAATGGTGACGCATTAAGAGAAAATAACACCGGGGGTACTTTAATGTAGTATTGCGCATGGCAACCTTTGACCTTTGGCTTCTTGTCGGCTGTTTACATTCCGTGCGCTTCGTAGTGAGAAATATGTCTTCCAGTATTTTCCCGGCGAATTCTAAAGCACAGTGCTTGTTTCTCATTCCATTCAAGTTTATTTTTGTGAGGCTTTGGGGCCGTATAATACATAGAATCTTCAACTCGTCCCCAGCTTATACCGGAATTTACAGAACGAGTAAGGCACTTAACCCCGTTTGCCCACACGGGGGCACGATGACGCCGCGTACTAAGGCGTACTGCACGTCGGTGGTACGCATGTCTTCAACCAATCTAACACTGTCTGTGCTGCAGTGTGGAGTTACGTTGTTGGGGAGCTGGCAGCTGCTCGTCGTTGCTCGGTGGTTCTCGCTGGGTACTCCGGCTTCCTTCACCCGTAAAACTGCCGCGGTCATGATTAGCCACCGTGCATAAGTATATGACCTTAAACACCAATAAATAAATACAGAACGAGCGCTGAAAATTAGGTCTGGACCGAGCTTTAGCTTGGTCCAGACCTAATTTATTGGACGGGTTTTGTAAATTTCGATCGATATAAACTGTGCACTCTATTTAGCGATCAACTCGTCAAAAACTATGGACCAGTCTACTAGTGTAAAATGCCTAAACTAAATATCAGGACTTACGTTCTATTTCTATATGAAAAAACTAAAAACATTTTCCGATAGAAGCCTCGGCTGCTGGTTACCAGTTCTTTATCGTAACTTTCATGGAAATATTTTACTGCGTTCTGAAAGAATTGTTTCTTTGAATATTGCTTATTTTCTCATTGATTATATAAGCACAACACTGATGTATCAAGCTGAAATACTATCAGTGAATGATCAAACATCACGCTGGGATATAATGTATGGCGGAATTCTATCAATTTTAGCTGGAAGATAGAACAATGTCTCAAGAATATCAACAAAACCTTGTGCATTATTGGAGGCTCTATCTGAAAAAAATAGAAGAAAAGATGTGAAATCAGGAGAAAAAGAGGTTATTTGGCCTACACTCTATTTATTGACACACTGCACGTATGGTCCGTCGGTATTTTGGGGCTGTATTCGAGTTTGTTATGTGAGGTTTTGGGGTCGTATAATACGTAGAATCTTCAACTCGTCCCTAGCTTATACCGGAATTTACAGAACGACTAAGGCACTTAACCCCGATTGCCCACATGGGGGCACGATGACGCCGTGTACTAAGGCGTACTGCACGTCGATGGTACGCATGTTTTCAACCAATCTAACCCTGCCTGTGCTGCAGTGTGGAGTTACGATGTTCGGGAGCTGGCAGCTGCTCGTCGTTGCACGTAAGAAGCAAATCATAGATGTGAAGTATTAAGAGAGAGAGAGAGAGAGAGAGAGAGAGAGAGAGAGAGAGAGAGAGAGAGAGAGAGGGGGGGGAAGAGAGAGAGACGGACGGACGGGCGGGCGAGGGTGGGATGGCGGGCGGGCGGGCGGGCTGGCGGGCGGGCGGGCGGGCGGGCGGGCGGGCGGGGCGGGCGGGCGTGCGGGCGGACGGACGGACGGACGGACGGACGGACGGACGGACGGACGGACGAACGGACGGACGGACAGACAGACAGACAAACAGGGATTATCAGTTGTGTAACTGCATCTTACAATGCTGTGATTGCGAAAAAATTATCGATCAAGTCGCGATCAGACAGACAACCAAACAGACAGACAGACAAACAGGGATTATCAGTTGTGTAATTGCATCTTACAGTCTGTGATTGTGAAAAAATATCGATCAAGTCGCGCTCTGGTCGCGACACACTAATACCTTATAAATATAGCGAATTCGCGAAGAACAAACGTAAAAGCACCCGAGACGCAATCTTTTCGCATTTCCTTTTCGACAGGTGAAATTCTGCTGAAGCGTTTTCGACAGAAAAGTGGACAAACAATTTTGACTGGGTCGCGACCCCAGTCGTACTCCGGCCGAATTTTTTTGATGATGGTACAGTGGGGCCCACTTAATTGAATATCTCTTAATTGTATATTCCACTTAATTGAATATAATTTTCCAACAAAACCATTTACCATACCCCCAGTACAAATTTGACCTGTTAATTGAATATAGGTTATAGAGTAAACTTCTGTTAATTGAATAAAACATCTTGTAACCTGTCAAGAAATTACCCTGACTCTCCCCAGTTTTCCTTTGTCTATAGACCTATTTGGCCTCAATACATCCAATACAGACGTTTAATCTACTGTATCTTGTTTGACAGAACTCACGGAGCTCTGTCAAACAAGATATAATAGAATAAATGCTAAGTTTATATCTAGAATACAGGAGAGTGACAATGCCTGTTAACTGGGTAGTCCTGTTAATTGAATAATTTTCATTGGCAAAGTGGCTATTCAATTAACAGGGTTCCACTGTACTGTAATATAAGTTCTTGCATAAGTGTATCATGTTTATATCTGTCACAAGAGTACATGCATGCTTTCGTTTCATTCCTATTGAAATAACAGGTCGTCCCATGAATTCCGATGTGTTCTATGTGCCAGCAACACATTGGAACTCAGGGGAATAGGTGTTGGAGAATAATTATCACTATTTTGCATCAATATCTTTTTTAATGGAATAAAGTTATTGACCACATCTATATATGTGGTGATGCGTTATTGTGCTAATTTACATTTCCTGTCTTATGGCGCTTTATCGACGTTTTTTTTTATAACAGCGTATCTCCAGCAAAGTAAAATGTCGCTACCAACGTCACAACGCCCGGATAGACTGCATTAGCACATCGGAACCATCAACAAGCAGATGGTATGAGTAGGCGACGTTAAAAGCCGTGCCATCAGAGGCCTGTAATAATATGACAACATCTTTGGATTAAGTACACTTAGAATTTCTTGTAAATCGATCCGTGTGGAATTTTAGAGAATGTGAAGAACAGATAGGATTGTGGGTTGATTGAGGACCAATCGTTATTATTATGGTATTGACTGATTTTGAAGGTACTTGTCGATAAGTAATACTTAATTCTGTAAATAGCGCTTGCTGTTTAAGATGCAGGCTTCCTTATTTCTCCATTTGTTTCCACTTGTTTCTGGTTAAAATAAAAAAAAACATGTACCGAAAACATAAATAAGATATGTAACACGGTTTGTAAAGCGGTTCCTTCTTTCGGTAATTACGAATTTATTATTTTACTTGACATCTCGTCAAGCTATAGGTGTTCTTACAAATATATTCTGTAATTCACATTATTTAACTCCTTTGAGACCGGTTAGATTTTGGAAGAGAGATTCCCGTCTGTTCGAGAGATGATTCCTCTCCCCTTACCCCACCTTATGTAGAAACAACATAATAACAGCACCTGTTTTGTATTCTAATGACGTTTCAGTATTACATTAATACCACAGCCCAGGATTCTATATATACAGATTATCATGATAATGTGCATGTCCTGTGATTTGTATCGGATTCGAGGTGGTGTCCAGAATGGGATCTCAACGAGCCGGCTTTGCCGGCGAGTTGTGATCCCATTTTTGGACACCACCGAAAATCTGATGCAAATCACAGCACATGCCCATTATCAAGACAATTCATTTATCTAACAATTCTGTTACATAAACAGATTAAATCTTAAATTATTAACACAGTTTTGGGAAATACTGTTGGCGAGAAAAGTGTAAAAACGGCATATTTTATGGTACTATCTTGTTGTGCAGTCTGACAAACAATAAGTAACGCGGTGACCGCAATTTTCAAAGTTGTGTTTTCAAATTATCTACTCTCAGTGTCACTTCCATGACGATCCCTTTGAATTTACGAGGGTACATCCTCAGGAACAGGGTATGTGTAATATTGAATGTGCAGTTTCTGTTTATCGTAAAATGTTTAGCCAATCGCTCGTAACTGTCGGGTTACCTGAAACCAGTTGTCTATGTGATACGGAGTCAGAATGAGTCGTCTATATGATACGGAATCGGAACCCGGTTGTGTGATACATACCGTTTCTTGTGGTTTTCAGGTCAAAATCTGTATGATTGTTAGATAAAAGGACTGCCCTAGCCAGTTCTTTTTTCTTGTGGGGGGGGGGGGGGGTGGTAAACATGATATCTGGGAAGCCATTGCGCGGAATGTTAAACTGTTTAAAACACCAGCTGCATATAACATAAAACTCTTCTAACCAAGCCAGAATATAAGCAGACTGTCATCTGCAAAATGAGGTCCCCAGAGGGTGAATTTAGTGATGCTACCCTGCTGTGCAAGGTAGCATCACTAAATTTACCCTCTGTGAACCTCAATCTGAATAATGGTCTCAAAACTAAACAAATAGAGGTACCAGAGGATAAATTGGACCACTGTAAGGGATAGCATCATCAAATTCACCCTCTGGGGACTCATTCTGCAAATGTCAAACTGCACATCATTTCATCTTTATCCTCTGACCATTCGGTTCGAATCCCATCTGCGGCAACCGCGTTGTGTCTTTGGGCAAGACACTTCACCCCCATTGCCCACGTGGGGGCATGGTGGCGTTGTGTACTAAGGCATACTGCACTTGTCTTCAACAAATGCTAACCCTGCTTGTGTGGAGTTAGTATGTTGGGAAGCCTGACAGTTGCTCACCGTTGCTCGGTGGTTTTCTCCGGGTACTCCGGCTTCCTCCACCCGGAAAACTGTCCATCACGAGGTGACCCTGGCTGTTGAAAGTGTCGTTAAACCCCAATAATAAATAAATAAATCAGTCTTGTATCCAAATTGCTAGTATACGAAAATCACCTAGCATAATGTATATAGGATATGCAGGTTGTTTCTCGTACATAAATTATGCAAATTACTCAACCATCTTAATTTTTACAAACGTCCACCAAAAGAAGAAAAACAAAAATCATAACTTAATTAATTCAAGGCGAGTTGTTATAAAACTTACCACCACTGTGGATTCTGACAATAAGAAGAGGACAATACGTTTTGGGGCTTGACAACGGTCACAAATGGTTGAGCATATTGTTCCACCTTTATCAATAACGGTGTTTTAAGTAAGACAAATGACAATGACCCAATTATATGAAGGCCAGTTGTTATAAAACTTAGAACAATTGTGCATACTGACAAGAGGAAGGGGGTATTACATTTCGAGTTTTGGCAATCATCGACCATCTTTGTATCTCAAAATAGCAATAGAGCTCTTTGAACAACAGTCAAAATATTGATTATTTTCGGTATGGAAAACAGCTTTCATGATCCACATAACGTACCAAATGAGTTTTTGTCAAATGCATAAATTATGCAAATTAGCAAGCCATTTTAGTTTTTAAGACCATCTGCCATTGGACGAAAAACAAAGATTGCGTCAAAACACATTTAATATAAGACCAATTGATAAGAAACTTAAAATATCACTTTTGCATAAATAAATATGCACATATGTATGTTTATGTATTCACTTTGAGCTCCCCCACAACATAATTTATGGTCACGCCCTGTCATGTTGTGTTTACAGAACATTTCAAATTTACCCGTATATTCACGAATCATGCTATTTGATTGGCCAATGATAAAAAGAGACGAAGTTCGCAAAGTTGCGGTACCAACAAGAAAATATGTGTTGGTAACAGGATTTTCTGTGATTTTTTACAAAACATTTGGGGATCTTGATACACCTTAACGTTCAGTTCTGTGTTCGCAAGCGCGGACAGGCGCGGACAGAGAATTTTGACGGCAATCGCGAAACTGAAATGTTTAAAACAACTGTCTACTGCCGTTGCTACTAGTGTAGCAACGGCAGTAGACAGTTGTTTTAAACATTCCATTCACAGGGTGATACAAGTGGACGATTTCACCGAGTGTGAGGCAAAACGAAGCTAAGCTGTGTGTATCTGCAGATAAGCGGAACACACCGCGGTTAATACAGGGACGTGGCGACACCCCCCCCCCCCCCCCCTCCAATCCTGACCAAAATTTCCTATAGTAGGAAATTCGGAGGACAAGTCATGAGTAGTTGGAAATTCCATCTATCTGACTTTAGAGCTTCTTTGGTGATGCTGATGTCTCCTTTACTTCCAAAAATTCCAACTTAGTTGTTTGAAATCGGCAAAAATTCAAACTGTTACTATTTACAACTACAGTGTACGCAATATCGAGCTTCATAAGTATGTATGATGTCAACTGGTTCGAGATTTCTACAGTACGTTTACTTATCGTAAAAAAATATCCTCGAAATTAACTTCAAGAAAATCACATCATGTAAAATCGTTATCCTGAGTTGATTCCATCATTCATAGTTACAAAATGATGAAACATCGAAAATTGATCATTTCTGCATAAGATATGATTTAATGTTAGGACAGTGTGAAATGCTCAAAGTTCTCAACTTGAGCATTTGTTTAGCACATATTCAATTCACAGAATAATACCAAATAATAATAACCTGATAATTCTATCATAAATGAATTGGCATTTTAACGACTGGAATCAATTTTATGCCCCCTTTCATTTTCAAAATTTTTCTCGGTAGTGAATTTCCAACTATGGAGAGGGACCTTGAGTGGGCTTTCTCCTTCTCGGTCCCTCCGCTAGTTGGAAAATCACTATCCTACCCCCCCCCGCACCCCCCCCCCCCCCCCGCCGCCACCCAATCGGAAATCTCTAGCCTCGTCTCTGGGTTATTATGTATATGTAGTTGGGTGTTCAAGACATTTTGTTTTGCTCTGTTTCCACCTGTTACCAAAATGAGACAGCGGTGTATTGAGAATTCAATACCAGTTCTATTGAAATACTTTGTAAAAAGTATCAAGACCTTTTGAAAAAGTGCGGGGGCAACAGTCCTTTCAAGCTGCCCGCGCTCCGCGGAGCCCAGTATACATGGCGTGTTTAAATCTCTACATACCTTGACGTTAATACACGCAGTTTGACTGGCAATTGTTATACACGGAAGGAATCGATCTGTAACAATGTTTCATACACAAAAAACACAATCAATTAATTATAAATGATCTTTGCTGGAATGCAAGTAGATTTCTTTAAATAATTGTAAACAACGAACTTGAGTTTGTCAGTAGTTTATTGTATCGCTGATTTATAATCTATCTAATGAGGTATAGATTCGTTATCACGTCATTTGGGTTCCTAAATGCGTATTACAAGAGGTCGATCGAAGAAAAAAACATGATGCAGAACGCAATTGATAATTACATGTTGCATTTGCAATCAATGCCGCCATCTTATGCTCTCTTAACGTCGTTTTTTGTTTAGTGACGATTGTTCGCTCGTCAATTTACTCAAGACGGAATAATAATCCCTTATCATTGGAAAGAATGCGATCTTTTTTATGGTATTAACGATTATAGTGGAGGTCTGGACAATTTTCAGAGCTTAAAATTCATGCGAGAATTTGAATCGATTCTTGGAAATGGTTCTCGCGATGGAATCAAAGAGAATCCATTTCGATTCTGTTCATTTGATTCTTGTGTACAGTCTGGTAGCGCCTTTAATGACTGAAGATTCGACTTATTTTCACTCACTCATAATAATGTAACACCTTAACTGGAGCGCGGTGGCTCAGTAGGTAGAGGTGCAGGCTGCAAGCCGAGAGGTCCTCGGTTCGAATACCACCTGCGGCAACCGCGTTGTGTCTTTGGGTAAGGCACTTCATCTCCATTGCCCGCGTGGGGACACGATGACGACGTGTACTAAGGCGTACTGCACGTCGATGGTACGCATGTCTTCAACCAATCTAACCCTGCCTGTGCTACAGTGCTGAGTTACGATGTTGGGGAGCTGACAGCTGCTCGTCGTTGCTCGGTGGTTCTCTCCGGGTACTCCGGCTTCTTCCACCCGTAAAACTGTCACGGTCATGATTAGCCATTGTGCATAAATGTGACCTTAAACATCAATAAGTAAATAAATAACACCTTGACTGAAAATATCCAGAACCTCACATGCGTTTGAATGGGTTGAGATTTATCGCACGAGATTGCTTTGGCTCAGGATCACGCCGAAGGCTCGAGTGATATCAATCGAGACATCATAATAATAATAATAATAACACTTTGGCCAGCCGCTGATTTGTCGCGGTTCTCGGCCGAGAAGGCCTTGGTTACCCCTGTACTCCCAACTGCCTCCCTATTCCCATGTTTCTCCTCTCCTCCTAACACTCAGAGAGAACTGTTTGATGACATCCCTTGCTCCATTCTTCCCAATCTCTTCGATTAGCTATTAACACTCTCCTTTGAGTCTCCCCCAACCACATGTCCTTCATTCTCCCATCCCACTTCCCCATTACACTCCCAGTGAATCTTATTCTTTTAGACTGGTACTTTGGGCATTCTCGAAGAAAGTGTTCCAGGGTCTCCACCATGCCCAACTTACACATCTGGCACTCCCTTTCACTGTCTTTCCCAATTTTTCCCCTAAGCTCCAGGGATCTCGACCTCATCTTGAACAACAGTGACCCCCCCCCCCCCCCAAAGGTGCTATCAAGGTACTCTTCAAAATCTGGCTTCTCTTTGTCACGCAGGCCACCTGAAGACCTCTTTGATTTGACCCCCTCTAACTAATTACGGTTACAATCCTCCACGACCCTTTCTCTGACGATTTTTTTACCCTGGTTTGCTCCAACGTCCAGGTCCGAGATCTCCAATGAGTAGTTCTCTACTAGCTCCTTCACTTGGACCATCCACCCCATCTTGATATTTGAGTTGAAAATCACTGTTATGAGGTGGGGTACCAACCCAAATTTGTTTTTTTTAATTTTTACGGCATTCAATTGGTCAAAACCAATTGACACCGATCATTGTCACGGTCACGATGATCGAACTTCAAATATTGACTAAACTACGGGGAATAACACAATAAAAACTTTATAAATGGCTAATAAATTTAGCACACTCCATCATTATATGATTCACTTGTGGAAAGTATTTGTCAAGAAACAAGCATTCAGAATGTTATGTAAATCTGATCGTTTAAATATCTTAGGTAAACAAATCTAAACGAGGGAGGAACTTGGAATTTCCAAGCGATCTCGACTCCAGTGCAATCATTGGCGTAGATAGCTTTTCGCTGGCGGAGGGGCAAGCCCAAAATTTTCCGACAAACCGAAAATTTTCCGACGGTGTAACAACAACAAAAACCCAAACAAACAGAAAGAATCTGTTGTTTACTGCAAATGGACTGAAAATTGGACTTTTTTACCCAAAATGGCATGTTTTTATCCCCAAAGCCAGCATTGTAATGTTATTAGGCATAAATTCGCCTAAAAATGGTCCCAAAAAATTTCCGACAAAACTTCTGGTGGGGGGGGGGGGGGGGGGCTCTGCCACCCCGCCCCCCCCCCCCTTTATCTACGCCACTGAATGCATTCAACCAATGACGACATGATTTATTTAGACGAGTTTCTTCTCTGTTTACGAATTTTTATCGTACAGGCAGAACAGTGGAAATTCCGTGTTTTACATTAATGGGTGTGCGATATATTGATGTCTTGACTGCCTGTGTCACTCGAAACCACAACCAGTGACCCGTATGTTGGAACATGCACATGTAAGACTATTGGTATCCCTGGTGGGTGAGAGTGTGAGATGGGGAAATCTCACCCGAAGGCAATTGATATTTGGGCCAGACACGAGGCTTGCCGAGTGTCTGGACCAAATATATTGTCTCGAGGATGAGATAATTTTTCTCCACCACCAAAACAGTCTGACGTCATCAAAAGTAATTCAGGGGCACATGCAGCTATTTAGAACAATTTTGTTGTCCATTTCCGAAAAAAAATGATCAACTTGTCGGAAAAGGCGCACACAAGTTATATATATACCATAGGTATATACCACGGACTTAAATCCCAACGCCGGTCAAGACAGGGGTTAAAGATTTGTAGCGAAATGAACATTGAAATGAACTCTCCCCACTCATAATGGCGTTCACCCAAAAATTCATATAAAAGAGTGAAGTGTCCTTTGGTTATGCGCTCTGCCTTTTTATTTCTATTTTCTTCGACAAACGTTCGTCTGCCAATATTGTCGAACCGTGATGCCATGTTGTGTGTTTGCGGAAGAATATGCGATGATTAAATAGTCCGTGCGATCATTAAATATGCTAATAAGCCGGTCACGTGGGTCATGTGAGATGAGATAGATATCTTTATCATATCCGTTTTGTTCACTTTAAAACATGTGATATTTTGTTTTCATATTAATCAGTGATAATAAAGCCTTCCGTCAATTTCATTGGTCAATTTCAAAACTAGACAATTTTATTGGCTGAACAAAATACAACTGGGCCACATTTTCATAATTTGCATAATTAGAGTTGGGAGCTTTCATTGGTCAATTTCAAAACTGGACAATTTGATTGGCTAAACAAAATACAACTGGGTCACATTTGCATAATTTCAGTAGGGAGAATTTACGTTATCTGTCATATTTATGGTGGGTTATATTGTAATCTTTTACCTACAAGAAAAACGCCATTCATTTTTATATTTTCACTTTTTCCTTCCAAAACATAGGTTATGACCCCTCATTGGAACGAGCGTGTCGCGCTCGTTCCAATGAGGGGTCATAACCTATGTTTTGGAAGCAAAAAATGAAAAATTTTAGTAAAATGAGGATGTTTTTTTCCAAGTGCTGTCTGCAACTCAAGTTAGGTGATGGGTTAAAAAGTCATAATAAGTAGCTAATTTGTGCGTGTGTGTGTCCTTTGATAAACAGAATATGAAATGAGTGTTTTTCTCATATAATATTTATGAAGCTCGTCCGAATTTTCCGTTTGGGCTCGCCAAAACGGAAAGTTCTTAGACTCGTTTCATAAATATTATATGAGAAAAACACTCATTCCATATCCTCTATATCTCACATGGCCTTCTCACATGAGACACTCATATCTTGCATAGAAAGGGGCGGAGGAGAAAAGAAACTCATCAAAATTGGAACTAGGTCAGTTAGGGTTAAACTATACTATAAATATAAATGTAAGGTTCGGCTTTTAACTATGGAATATGTACTTGTTGCACTCAAAAGGATACAACTGTACTCTCAAATTCTTAATTATTTCAGAACTGAAAATTGATTCTTGCTGCAAGTCATCGCGAGAATCCCAACCGATTCTGAGTGAAAATTTTAAGGCCTGATTTTCAGAACTTGTCCTAAATCTAGAGCCGCCGAGAGTGAGGACGGGCCCCGGGCAATCTAGAACGGGCCCTGCAAGCGCCGAAGGGGCAATTCAATAAGCGAAGCGTCTGGGGGAGGGGCTCCTCTTCCATAATTCTTTTTTAAAATTAGTGCTTGGAGAAACAATCTCCAGCATTTTCGTGACAATATCTACTCACTTATTTTCTAACAGTTTGGGTAATTTATTACCTGTTTGTCTGTGTGTAAGGTACATTTTTCTGCAAAGATAATCGCGATCACCGCGATGTAGGAAAGACCAGTGGAACACCAACAAACTGGAACACGGGGTTACAGTACGTGGATAGTGAATTGTGACTAAATGACCCACAGAGTGGGGTTATCACCCAAAGTATCACTTTCAAATTCTGTACACATGGACAAAAAAACAGAAGCAACGTTTCAGTCAATGGACCTCCGGGTTTAATTATTACTTGGGTGGAATCTCCACTCTACGGGTGACTTAGTGATAATACACTCTACACGTCGTAATGTATATGGATGGAACCTGGTCAGTAGAGCAACTACGCACTCTTGCCATCTCCACCAGCGTCGGAGGCACGTACTAAAAGCCTCCCCACAACTTTTAGCTCGGACGTATCGATAGGTCAACCAATACACTTTTAAAACACCATATTTTCAAGCTTCGAAACATACCTCATCGCATCTAACTGGAACGAGTTAATTTTAATGAAAGGTCGTGAGCAATCGTTTGGATTCAAAAATATATTTGGTTATTCAAGCCTTTTTTCTAACTATCGTCTGTGGAAGCAAACTGTCTACTTCACGTTTCTATTTTTGTTTTGGAGAGTGCCTATAGGTATGCTCCAAGAAATCTTACAAGGAAAATTCACTTGAAAAATGTGACCGAAAATAATCCATCACTCGATCAATTGATGAATATGCCGGAAAGTCTAAAAGCTACTTGCTGCGGCTTGGTTCTTCTCAGAAACTGCCCGATATGATATGACCATGGAAGGTCGTTGAACCTGCCCAAAGTAAATAAATAAATAAATAAATAAATAAATAAATAAATAAATAAATAAATAAATAAATAAATTTTATCTATTTATTTATTTATTTATTTATTTATTTATTTATTGGGGCTTTAACGACACTTTCGAAAGCCAGGGTCGCCTCGTATCGGACAGTTTTACAGATGGAGGAAGCCTGAGTTCTTGGAGAGAACCACCGAGCAGCGGCGTGTAATTGTCAAACTCCCAACGTTCTGACGCCACACAAGAAGGGTTAGCATTTGTTGAAGGCAAGTGCACAATCGACGTGCAATACGCCTTAGAACACAGCGCCATCGTTCACCCACGTGGGTAATCGGGATTAAGTGCCTTGCCCAAGGACACAACGCAGTTACCACTTGCGGGGATCGAACAGTTGGCCTTTCGGTTATAAATAAATACCACAAAAGATGAAGTATTTTTGTGCACAGGTAATGTGACAGTAAATGCGAAACGAAAGGTGGACAACGGAAGATTAAAACGAATATGCAACTATGTCAGCATACCGCCCAACTTTTCCTAACTGCAGGCAAAACAAATAAACGAACAGCTATAATAGAATTCGAAGTGGTTTTTGAAAACACTGAAAGTTCGTGAATTGAAAAATTGGTTTTCAAGGCTTTGAAAATATTTGTAAACCAGCCTTAAAAGTACTTCTTGTTGAAGAACGGTTCCAAGTTTTAACTTCTGCAAACCCGGGAAATAAAAAAAAAAATACATATTGAACGTCAAGACTTGTGACCCAGCAGGTGTTTGTAGTCTTGTGCAGTCTGCCTGAAGTGATAGACGGCACTTGACCACAAGGTGAACTAGCAAGTCTTGTAACCTGATAGTGAATAAGAAAGTCTTGTAACCTGACCAGATGACACTGCTCAGGTTACAAGACTTTCTTGTTCAATATTAGTCAAACATCAGTCCGATTCCCTGCTGTACAACACTGAAGGCGAGCAGACTTAAGATTCTTGGTGTTAATTATTTTCTATACGTTGAATAAGGCTTGCTCAAATCAAAATGCATATAGCTTGGAATAGTCTAAAATTGTCTAAAAATGTCTTTAAAAATTGACTGAAAGCTCTTTGAAAGTCTTTGAATTAACCTCATTCTTAAGACCAATATGGACCCTATTTATTTATTTATTTATTTATTTATTTATTTATTTATTTATTTATTTATTTATTTATTTATTTAACGACACTTTCGCCAGCCTGGGTCGAGTCGCATCGGATACTTTTTTACGGGTGGAGAAAGCCTGAGAGAACCTCCAAGCAGCAGCGAGCAACTATAAGATTACCCAACGTACATGTTCTTACCCCCACAAGGGCAGGGTTATCATTTGTTGACGGCAAATGCACCATCGACATAATGTATGAGCAATTGGGTACCTATACATAGGTATAGTACGAAGTTCGGGCAACTGGGTTATGTGCCTTGCCAAAGGACACAACGCAGTTGCCGCTGGTCAGGAGTGAATCGTGGAGTTTCGATTTGAAGTTCAATGCTCTAACTGGCCACTGAGCAACCGCGCTTCCTAAACTCTGTTAAAACCCTTTGAGACTTTAATTATCCTGACGTTCAAACGTCACTGGGAATTCAGTTTCTTCAAAATGCGACATCAAACGTAGGAAAGTACAAATATATACGATAATACTATAGTGTGTTTTGATATGTTTGATATCTCAACGAGTTGAAAGTGAGTTTTTTTCGCGAGGCTTGCCGAGCGAAAAAAACTCACTTTCAACGAGTTGAGATATCAAACATATCAAAACACACTATGGTATTGTTGTATTTATCTTATACCGACCATTTTTGTTCTTTTCTGCATTTTTAAAAGGGTTTTGGGGATGATTTCGTGTCAAAATGTCGACTCATCTGGAGTCTCCAATCTATATGACATAGGGGTATGTGTTATAGATAATCTATAACACATGGGCTATATCTTCAACAGGTATAAGATAAAACAAGATATTTTTCGCATTAGTGATTAAATGGTTGAGGGCTAGATTATTTTTGTTGGACTGAATTTGTTATTTGAAACTTGTTTTATTACAAATTATTGGATAGTGCCCACAGGCACTCTCCGATAATCTGTAATAAAACAAATTTATATAAACAAAATGTTATTTGTGTTTGACTGAATATGAAATATAAGCAAGGAAAGTTAAAAATCAACCCAAATCAACTGGGTTGAGTGAATATGAACCCAATTGGGTTCATATTCACTCAACCCAGTTGATTTGGGTTGATTTTAACCCAACTGATTTTAGAGTGTGACAATACACTTGGATGACATCGCCGTTTGAGGGGTCAGAAAATTCTAGTTAGCAATGGATAAACGAACGACTACCACTATGCTGAACAGTAAACAGTTTTATGCAGATTGGTCCGTCATAATACAATTTCTCTGGAGCCTCTGAGATCTTATCTAAGGAATCATAAAGTTCCATTTATTATTCTTTCATCAAGTGACAGAATATAAAGTAGATATGTATTGACGAAATGTTTAATTAGAATGCTGCCTGGTTCGTTTGTTGATTTTCGTAAAAAAAGGATTGATTTAACGGAAAACATCTGTGTAGGGACAATATTATTTTATCTCTTCTAAAGACAGCCAAATATAGTTTCTTCGACTTCTTTTCTATTCAGCAATATTTTTAACTGTTTATATGCTGCTAGTAAATATTATTTCCCGGAAAGCAATATGCTGGTTATAAACGTGGTATAATTCCTGACGTCCCGGAACCCATTGTCTACGGAGGCAATAGGGTAGGACCCTGCAAAAATCACATTTTTCTGTTCGTCAGCTCTGTTCTGAAAGCAAAGTATTTATTTTTTGTTGTTTAACGATACTATTGACAGCCAGTGTCACCTCATGTCGGACAGTTTTGCGAGTGGAGGAAGTCGGAGTACCCGGAGAGAACCAATGAGTGGCGGGGAGCAATGTCAGACTCCTCAGCGTACCAGCTCCGTACAAGCAGGGTTAACATTTCTTGAAGGCATGTGCACCATCGACGTGCAGTACGTCTCAGTCTATAGCAACACCATGCCCCCCCCCCCCCCCCACCACTTCGACAACCGGGATTAAGTACCTTGCCCAAGGACACAACGCAGTTGCCCCTGGTGGGAATCGACCTATGTACCTTTCGTGTTGTCCAATGCCGTAACCGCTGGCCCGCAGCGCTCGTTCCCGGAAAGGTTGATAACTTGATTGACAAAGCTACAGATATGGTCTGTTTTCTGTGCGAAATGTGAAGTAAGGTGTTCACAACACTTTAAGGTGCAGCGACAGGACTGCATTTGGGGAAAGGGCAACACTGTTTGCATTTTTTTTTATTGAAGATGGATTCCAATGCTGACGAGCATGCACATATCACGCGATACCACAAATTTTCATCGAAAAACAATCGCGTAATTCTAAGAAACTCAAACAGGTGTCATGATACCTTTCAAGTTATGTGGCAACTGTGCATTTATTCTCCATATAATGTAATGGTGTATAGCATTAAGGCGATCTTTCTAAAAAATTGATTTCAGACAGCATTGCATATCGATGTTTTTCGGCCTACTGACCTTGACCGAAAATACCAGCAGAGAGACAATGAAAACAACGCGAACTACGCAGCCCTGTCACTGAGTTTTGAAGACTTTTGATGTCCTAGCTTTGTTCTTGGATATCTGATGCACATTTGACAACGAGTTTTTCGCCTTAAATATTATTTTAGTATCAGTTCTGGTACAAACGGGGCAGCAGACTTCCAGGAACCATTGGTGCCTGCTGTCAACTCTGTGAATTGGTTGATTTATTGTTCGTGTTATACACGTCACAACCTTCATTTTGGTGTATAATGTGTGCATATTTAATTTGAATTCATGAAATATCAGAGGTGGAAATTTCAAAGTAAACAAATTTCCCTTACTTATATAACACCTTAAGGTGCTATATAAGTAAGGGAAATTTCTTCACTTCATCAAAATGAAGGGTGTGATATAAAGAAAACGAAAAATATATTCAATCAACTCACAGAGTTTACAGCGGTCACCAATGGTTCCTAGGAATCTGCTACCGTATTCGTACCAGAACTGATAATAAAATAATATTTCCAGAGAACTCGTGGCCAAATGTGCTTCAGATATTTAATTTGAATGTATGGAATATCAGAGGTGGAAATTTCAAAGTAAACAAATTCCCCTTACTTATTTTGCACCTTAAATCTCATTAAACCAACACGTCAAATGAAAATGAAGGAAATCCGTTATTTTATTTCTCTATTCCATCGGACCCAACGCTCCCATTATGTTCTGTGTGTAACGTACTTTATATATGCAGCCACTTGACGACAGCCTTTGATGAAGTATCCTCACATCCATGCTATCAGCTGTGAACTCAAAATTTAGTACTGAAAATATATGACGGACATTTTCGTCCCCAACAGAGTTCGTAAAATAGGATTATAATATGGCTGTCGAGTACTCACTACAAAACAAATTCACCTTATAACACGAACTATTAACCTGTCAAGACGGCTCTCCTTCCGACAATCAATCGATTATTACGGAATGATTTACAATTGGAAGCTTGAAAATTCTCGTCTCCCGGGCGCATTGGGATTTCTAGTCTTAATATAATAGGTTAATTTCCAGCACGCGGCCCGTCTATCGCTCAGTTTTCCATGTTTCTGACAGTTCTTGATCATGCCCCATGTCCCGTTAGTGCGGTTCTTGGTGCATATTATAGTATCATTGCGTTCAACAGCATATTCCGATTCTGTCCAATGTTGTTGAATGCCCGCACAATTGTATAGGAATTGACTCTCTATTCTATTCTACAAAGTGCTAATCTGAGACGGAAATAATGGTAGGACTCTCCACTGTGGGTATCGTGTCGTAAAAAGAGATACCGATATGTGCAGTGGGGCGAGTTGGGTCGGGAAAGGCGAAGATCATGAACTTTATTTCGTGGCTCTTTCAATGCGTATTGCCACTTAGCTATAGCTGTTTCTGTTTTTCAAAATGGTTTGTTATAAAAGTACCCTCCCCATACTTTCTTACTTTGCCGAAAGTGCTAGCGAATTTAACTCACTAAATACGAAAGCGCGCTATTCCGGATCAAAAACATTATGCATACTAGTTTCAGAATGTAAATGGATTCGCAGTGAATTTGTTGGTAGACCAGTCAAAATGTATTGAAAATATTATTTGGACTTTTCACGAATAATGAATATGTATTCTTTCGGCTGATGCGAACAGACTGACGAGAAATAAGACATCAAGATTATAAAGGTAAAGGTTGTTATATGTTACTCGACCCTCCGAAATACTTGAGAAATTTTTTAAACGATGAGCGCATCTTATAGTAAACTACTGATATTTTTCTTTCGTGTAACATAAATAATTAGGCATTTTTTCAAATCCCCCCCCCCCCCAACCTCCTGTTTATCAATGGTTATGACAATGGAATTCAAACCGAAAGGCCAACGGTTCGATCGCCGCCAGGGAAAACTGCTTGTGTCCTCGAGCAAGGCACATAACCCCGATTGACCACCTGGAAGTACGGTGGCGCTGTGTACTAAGGCGTATTGTACGCCGATTGCGCACTTGCCTTCAACCAATGCTAACCCTGCTTGTGTGGAGTTGGTACCATGTGGAGTCTGACATTACTCGCCGAAGCTCGGTGGTTCTCAACGAGTACTCCGGCTTCTTCCACATGTAAAACTGCCCGTCACGAGGTGACGCTGGCTTTCAATATGTCGCTCAATCCCCAAAATAAATAAATAAATAAATAAATAAATAAATAAATAAATAAATAAATAAACCTCCTGTTAATTTGAAACATCGATAATTCGTCCCCTGAATTCCAATGTGTTCTATGTGCCAGTAGGCACATAGAACACATTGGAACTCAGGGGACGAATTGTCAGCTATCAGACCATATTTTGAATTTGACTTTCAGCATTTATTTTTCATTTTTAACATCAATCTTATGAACTCAGTCGCATCGCTAGATACAATAAAGACATTCTCTCCAGAGGAGCAGTAGTAAATGCATTAATTGGATTTTGCCTCGGTTTTCCTCTTGAAGTTGAAAACGGGAAAATGCCTGTAAATTAATCTCAGTTTCCTTGGACGTGTCACGGTCAAAAGGTATAAAAATCTTGTAAATGAATTGTCTTCAATATTTAATTGTTGCCAATTACCATGTCTTAAAATTAATAACCCAGGTTTGCTCCCGTTAATTAAAAAAATTGACGCCCAGCTGAAACGAAGAAAGACCTTTCACACACAATGCAAAATCACATGCTGGAGGATTTGCCCCCAAGAGTTATGCCCCATTATTGAAAATTGTTGATGTTGAACTTTAATTTTTGCTATTTCTTTATCAGTGGTTGACGGATTATTTTGAATTTCTGTATGTATCTTCTCCAGTACATGCCCAATAATCATAAGGCCAAATAAAATTAAATAATTGATTCCCAGTCATTTTTTTAAATGAAATATGTAGGGCGGTTTTTATTATTATTTTTTTATTCCCGATGGAAGGTCACCGATGCCTAAAATTCAGCTGTGAGAGCCTAAAATTAAATACTAGAGCTTCCAAGCTGATTATCATTTCACTGATAGTTTTGTTTGTAACAGAGATCATACAACCCAAAATCAATATAGAACAACTAAAATGGAGGTACAAAATAGGCCACAATTAGGCCTTCTCAAAAATGAGGATACCAGTGCAAAAGCCAACATTTTCCTCAACCATATTTCGTATTCAGTCAAACGTAAATAATAGTTTGTTTATACAGATTTGTTATATTACAAATTATTGGAGAGTGCCTATTGTAACTCTACAGTAAGTTGTAATAAAACAATTTTTGATCAACAAATTCAGACCACCAAAACTAATCTAGCTCTCAACCAGCTGAATAAATATTTATTTTGTACATATATATGAGAATCGTGTAGCATTTCGCGAAGAGAAAAACAATACTGTATCAATGTATACGACAAATTACATTGTAAATCGCGATGTGGTACTACTAAAATCGCAAACTATGATAGTTTTATGCTTTTTGAATTTTGCCTCTGAAATAAATATGACGAAAAAAACGTTTGTGCCGCTGCCTGAGAATCAAAAGATTAATTTTCTTTAGCCCAATGCAGAAGTATGTGGCCGAAGCATTCAAGAAAAAGAAAGAGTTATTATAAGGTATCTCCGCCAACATGTATGGTATATGGAGATTTAATACCTGGATGTAGGTGTTTAAACACCGAGACGCAGGCGAGGCGTTTAAATGAGACATCCAGGTATTAAATCTCCATATACCATACATGTTGGCGGAGATAACGTTTTTGTTCCGTTTGAAAAACAATACAAGCATAGTGGAAATAAAATTGTGGACGCATTTCTCAGCTCCACAATCGCTTGGACCAAATTCGTGATAATTATTTTGTTTTTATAATCGCAGAAGACAACAAACAGAGTTACACCCCTTGGATCGATAAAGAAACGAGTATACAGTATTTTGTTGACATATCGTTCCCTGAGTCCCAATGTGTTCTATGTGCCTCACGGCACATAGAACACATTGGTACTCAGGTAATCAATTATATGCTCTTATTTTATTTTTATGATTGAATTGTCGGAAATTTGATGATATTTGTGACTATCTTCGGGGTTTTTGGTTCGATTTTTACTTGGAGGCGAGCAAAAGCTTTCGTTTAAACCATATACCCCCGATGTTTCGCGTGCGCTTATACCCTGTATGTTGCACGCTCTCATATACCTTGGATGTTGGGTGCATCCTTTGCCATGGCTATTTGTCCAAGGCTTTCTTACCAATCAAAAGACCGAATTTATCGGGATATAGGGACAGGATCCTTTGTTTCTTGAAACGGTACAAGTTGATCATATATATTTATTTGCAATACCAGTATTTACTTATTTGTGTTTAAACCTTTACCCAACGCAGACGATATCAAAATTTATTATTTTAAATACCATTTTTGTAAATTTTCAAAAAATGTTAACAAAACCATATCATGTGACCCCTCGTTGGAACGAGCTCGACGAGCTCGTACCCTCGTACCAACGAGGGGTCACATGATATGGTTTTGTTGAAATTTTTTGAAAAATAATATTTTTTCAACTGCTGAATTTGCATATTACGCGGGCGGATGAGGGCGATTCGTTGGGTAAAGGGTTAAGGTCTGAACAATGGCTAAATTTGCAATATCAGTAATTTGCAATTTTTTATGAAATTAAGCATGCATTTTCCAACCAAATGACCAATAGACACATTGAAAAACTGGATGCAAGAGGATTTCATCCAAGATTTTTTATCTCTTTGTTTGTTGAAAAAAGTGTTGGGTTCAAGTTTTGCACTTCATGTAGAGGTATATACACAAAACGACACACGCGTGTGAATGGGTTAATCGATATAGCACAAGTGCCAGCGCGGAACGATAAAACGAGAGGCCGCAGGTTCAATATCGATTAACCCCGTCATACGCGTGTGTCGTTCTGTGTTTATTACATGCCTTCACGTCTATAAAACCAATTATTGGAAGAACACTCAGCAATTCATTTGACAACTCGTCCCGTGAGTTCCAATGTGGGGGGAATGATTATTTAAATTTGGAGACATACACAGTTACACTTACTAGATTAGAGTTACGCGGTATAGTCTCGATTCTAAATGTATTCATATCCGATAAGCGATCACAATTTTTATTTCACCCATCAGCTGAATTTATGTAAATGGCGATTCTGATGAGGAATTTTGATGAACCTCGATCATTTTTTGGCATCGTTCAATAATCACAAGGAATAAAGCAATGTGGTGTTTCCTACATTTCTGGCGTGAAAATGAATGGGCGCAAAAGAATTGTGTCGGATAAAAATGTAAGAATTGCTTGCCTGACTCGAAAATATCTACTTAATTATATTTATTTATTTATTTATTTATTTATTTATTTATTTATTTATTGTTCAACTACACTTCCAACAGCCAGGGTCACTTTTCGGACAGTTTTATGGGTGGAATGAATGAATGAAGTTTATTCAACAATATACCAACTTCACATGAGTGGATGAAGTCAAAGTATCCGGAGAGAACCACCGATCAGCGGCGACCAACTGTCAGACTCCCTAAAGTACTAACTCCACACAAGCAGTCCAGAACTGATTGCAGGCACGTGCACCATCGACGTGCAGTACGCCTCAGTACAGAGCCTCACCGGGTCACTAAGTGGGCAATAAGGACCCTTTACCCAACGAATCGCCCGCATCCGCCCGCGTAATATGCAAATTCAGCAGCTGAAAAAATATTATTTTTCGAAAAATTTCAACAAAACCATATCATGTGACCCCTCTTTGGAACGAGCTCGTCGAGCTCGTTCCAAAGAGGGGTCACATGATATGGTTTCGTTGAAATTCTTTGAAAAAATTTAAAAAATGATATTTAAAATAATAAATTTTGAAATCGTCTGCGTTGGGTAAAGGATTAAGTGCCTTGTGGAGTTACCGCTGGTCGGGTTCGAATCATTTCGGTTTGTAATCCAATTCCCTGACCACTGAGACATCGTGCCCCGTTTTTTATTACTCGATCGCGCGCCCGCTGCCGTGGGGCCAATCGGGATTACGCACCTAGCCCAAGGACAAAACGGAGTTACCGCTGGTTGGGATCGAACAGTCGATCGTTTCTGTTTAAAGTCTAATTCCCTAACAACCGAGCCCTCCCCCCCACGCCCCTTCCAATAATTATTACCCGACCCCAACGCTCGGAATCCTCTCATCGCATCTAGCGCATAAAGGTCTTCATTGATCCCCCTCATACTGAAATGAACTGATTTTGCACACATGTTTTTTCTGTTCTCTCATAAAATATACAATGTTCCAATAAGAGTAAAATCCTCGCCATCTGATTGGACGAGAGCGGGCGTAGTTTCTTTTATGTTTACGGCTTCAGTAGAAAATGTGACCGTCTGACGTCACAACACGAAATATTTGAAATGACGTCGTCCGTTTCGTAATTGTTTCATCGACGGATTGGCTAGCAAGCCGCTTCATTTTTCTGGATTTTTCACACGTGTAGCAGTCAGTGTTCCGAATGAAGTGCTGTTTAACCATTTACCCAACGCAGGCGATATCAAATTTTTTTATTTTAAATATCATTTTTTCAAATTTTTCAAAAAATTTCAACAAAACCATATCATGTGACCCCTCGTTGGAACGCGCTCGACGAGCTCGTTCCACCGAGGGGTCACATGATATGGTTTTGTTGAAATTGTTTCAAAAATAATATTTTTTCAACTGCTGAATTTGCATATTACGCGGGCGGATGTGGCCGATTCCTTGGGTAAAGGGTTAACTTACAAACACATATACGATTTGAACTAAGATGGAATGAGTTTATCTGATTTATTGATTATTTATTCACTGCTGTCTTGGGGTACACGAGAGGTTTATTTACTAAACTTGTGATCGTTAAAAGTTGCCTCGAACAGGGCAATTTTTAACGATGACAAGTTCAGTAAATAAGCCTCTGGTGTTTCACGATGTAGGTTTTGGGCTATGGGTAGGGTCGTACTGGAACATATATGTTATTGTGATAAATTGACGTCTCGTTTGAACATAAGCCCCGAGTCGCAAACCTCAGACCATGTTACCGTCAATTCATCACAATAATTTATACCGTATATACCCATATATTACCGTATAAGTTTGATATCTTATTCTCCCAATTTTGCAACACATGGCATGGGGACTGGAGTGGAAGCGGGTGATGGAATGTGGCGAACGAATATGCTCATAAAATTATCAGCTGCTGCCAAAGGACAAATATAGAATACACCCATGGTAGCTTGGATTACCAAATGTTCTCCACGAGTAGTGAAGTGGTGTTAACCGCGAGCCTTTGGCGCGCGGTTATAACACCACTTCACCACGAGTGGTGAACATTTGCTACACCAAGCTACTATGGGTATATTTTATTTATAATACCATGATCGTCAGATTAATAAGAGCTTAAATGCTAAATAACTCAATATTCACATGTGCGAATCTGTTTTTGTTTACATGAGCACAGGTGGGCTTTACTTCCGCTCGCAATTTTATCACCGAAACGAAATAGAAAACAAAACGCGTAAATTACAGGGCCTTATTCATTTTAATAACATAATAACATACTATTTCGAGTTATTTAAGAATTGAATGCAATTTTTATAATCTTTATTGGAGTATAAACGTGTGGGAATGGGTACAATTATGTATGAATCCCGAAGGGATTCATACATAATTTGAACCCATTCCCACACGTTCATGCTCCAATAAAGATTATAAAAATTGCATTCAATCCTTATAATTACATTCCGTAACTGTTTAAACTACTTTTTACCAAACAACAAAGCAGAAAGACGAAATAAAACATGTTCGAACGAACGAGGCGAAAAACCACCCTCACACGAAAGACAAAGCGCACAACTCTGAGTTGAGAGCCGGTTTTCGGCATTGACCCAAATTTGTCAAATTGCAGTCTTTCGCAACGAAAATTGGAATGTTCAAAACAATTTATTTAACATATAAGTAAACTATAATCACTGATCACTGCGAGAGGCGGTAAAAGTTATAAACCCACCCAAACACCGCCCGAATTATATTCTGTCAACTGCGCTCTACCGTGAATGCGGGTCAAAGTTCGACCAAATGTATTCATTGGAAAATGAATTATATTTGGTCATGACGTTTTCATCAAGCTGACCAATGGGAATTGAGTATTTGGACCCAAAACGCATAACTACATCAACAATGTAATTATTGATACTTTATTAACACGAGACAATGTATGTTTGTTAAATTTTGGTATCTTTTGAGGTGAACTTATTTAAAAACATAATAAAAAATTGCCGGTTTCATTTCACTCTTCACGAGGCGACGAGTGATAAATTTAGACAAGTTTGCATTGAAGGCAAGGTCACCAAAGGTCAACTTGGATGTAGTTCCACTTTAGGTGTAAATTTTAACTATTGAAATACCATTGCAGGCGTGTTCACCATGGTCGGTGTGTAAAGCTAAAATGTCTGTCATGGGCTTTTATATATAGTAGAAGAGGTAATCATGGTATAAACTGTTGTACACCTAGAGCTCACAAGATCGCGTAGGTTTAAAATATATGCTCGGTGGTTCGCGTCGGGCACTCCAGCTTCCTCCACCCATAAAACTGTTTCACCCTGGCTGTCGAAAGTGTCCTATACACCAATAAATAAACTAGAAACTGTTTTAGCACACTAAAACATATGTCTCCCATTCCTTTCTATTTAATGCACTGCAAATTATATATACATGAATAATATTGACAATCATGCCAAATATCTAAGGTCAAGACGAAGTTTCCCTTAAAAAGCACATACATCTGACCTTAAGGTCAAAGGTCAAGGTCACATGAAGGTCGCTATGGTACGCAACACACCGGCTCATGGTGATACATCCACATGCCAAATATCTAAGGTCTAGGTCAAAAGACAAAAAGTTATGCCCCGGAAAAAAGTTCCCTTAAAGAAGAAAGAAGAAGAAGAAGAAAATGCACTAAAACAATATGTCCCTTCTTGGAAGACGATACATAATAAATGAATAAACAAATAAATACCCCCCCCCCCCCCCCACACCCCGCCCTTTAAAATACCGAAACCTATACCGAACTCAAAATTCCAATACCGCCCATATCTATTGTTCAGTTGCTTAGTAGTTTATGCATGCTATTGGAAGGCAGATGATTGGACAGAGCCAGGTTTAAACAAATTATGACATGCAAGAATCCATTTAAAAACATTCTATACTCAAGAGAATGTTGTATTGTGATCCTGCAGATTATTGTCGTCACAGCGAGGAACTAAACGCTGTATATATGATTATGTTGAGTGATTTCCCATCGGAAAAAAAGTACATAATGAAATAACGTTTTGCGAAACGTACCAGCTGTGGACAAGATGAAGCAAGTCACTCAAGGAACTGAGGTCATCTATTGAGAGAACCTTGACCTGAAAACAGGAGCATCTCTTGTCTATACTGATTTACAAGGATATTATTATTATTTATTTATTGTTGTTTAAGGTCACATACTTATGCTCAATGTCTAATCATGACCGTGGCAGTTTTACAGGTGGAGGAAGCCGGAGTACCCGGAAAGAACCACCGAGCGACGACGAGAAGCTGCCAGCTGCCCAACATCGTAACTCCGCACTGCAGTACAGGCAGAGTTAGATTGGTTGAAGACATGCGCACCATCGACGTGCAGTACGCCTTAGTACACGGCGTCATCGTGCCCCCATGTGGACAATCGGGTTTAAGTGCCTTGCCCAAGGACACAACGCGAGAGTCCGAATCGATCGCTTAGACGGTCACACATCCGAGGACTAACCGGTCTCGACGTTGTACAAGGATATCGGCGAAATCAGTTAACCCTTTACCTAACATGAAAAGCGGTCATTTAAAAAAAAAATATTGAATAACTAATTTTTTCATTTTTTGTCTCAAAAACATAGGTTATGATCCCTCATTGGAACGAGCTTGACGAGCTCGTTCCAACGATGGGTCATAACCTATGTTTTTGAGACAAAAAATGAAAAAAATAATGAAACTTTTTGGGCGACTTTCGAGAATATCGTTGGTCGGTTTTGGGCGTTACGTTGGGTAAAGGATTAAAACTTGATCAAAATTGTATGCATAATTACACGATCGATGAACTGTTTTCGTACTTCTGAAATAAATTGAAATATGCCAATAGAATCGCGTCATTGAGAATTGCCTCCTTGCTCATCATTTATAAATCCAATTTCGAAAAACCCTGTTCACAGAAAACATTAATTGTACAAAAACCATTACCTTTCTGATTGAGACGACAAAGAGACTCTGTAAACAAACCATTTTCCGGCGTTGATCACATAGAATCTGGATTAAATCATCTGAGCAGGTGGCAAATGCGTAAAAAATAAAGAAATAATCAGTGAAAAACGACTCTCCGCTTATTGCGGGGTCGAAATGACCAGGAGCAGTGTTGTGAAGGAAAACTGTTAACGTTGCGAGACATGGCGGTGAAACAAAACTATTATACTGTCACGCCCATTTTTACCATATATGGAAGACCTTTATATATGTATGTATATGTGGACGTTTAATAAAATTTATAACAGCTTTGCAAATCTTTAATCTGATTACTTGATGGAAAGGGCACCCTGGGATCTTCCCCAAAATCATAATGTAATAGTGTATAATTTGCACATGCAATAATAAGATGCATGTTAACCTTTCACCTAACACGAAAAGCAGACGACACTAACAAACAAAATTCTTGAATAACTTTTTTTTTTCATTTTTTGTCTCAAAAACATAGGTTATGACGATGATGCACTTGTCTTCAACCGATGGTAACCCTGCTTATGCGGAGATAGCACGTTGGAGAGTCTGACAGTGGCCCGTGGCTGCTCGGTGGTTCTCTCCCCCACCCGTGAAGTTATGTACGAGGTGACACTGGCTGTCGAAAGTGTCGTTGAACCTCAACAAAAATCACCCTGCATTTGTTTTCAACCCTTTATCCAACGTAACGAAAAAAAAACCGGACAGCGCTATTCTCAAAAATCGCCAGTTAATTTTCATTATTTTTTTCATCTTTTGTCTCAAAAACATAGGTAATGACCCCTCATTGGAACGAGCTCGTTGAGCTCGTTCCAAAGAGGGGTCATGACCTATGTTTTTGAGACAAAAAATGAAAAAAAAAATAATGAAAATTATATGGCGATTTTTGTGAATAGCGTTGGCAGGTTTTGGCCGTTACGTTGGGTAAAGGGTTAATAATATCGATGGCGTGTGTAAGTGATAATTCGCTGAGAGAGTGGTCTCTTTTGTACAAGACACAGATGTCGCCCTATTAATTGTGAGAAACAAGAGCTGGACTTTCGTCCGGTGCATACCCCCACGTGATGTACCGCCTAGTGTGGGCATACCTATGACCAACAAATATTTTTTATGAATATTCTCGTACGGACTGACGGACGGATGCACAGACGGACGGACGCAATCCAGTATACCGCCCCCCCCCTTACATTTTCTTCGAAAGTTTTCAACAATTTCCAACAGTTTCTATGTCAAAAGGTATGATAAATTGGTTGGTGTTTGGAAGTTTTATGCAATGAGGCAGAAGCCTCTGTCATAGGTAAACTGCATGCCATATTTCACTGAAATCCGATAACCCCAATCCAGTATGCCCCCCCCCCCCATTTTCTTCGGAAGTTTTCAACAATTTTCAACAATTTCTAAGTCAAGAGGGATGGTAAATTGTTTGGTGTTTGGAAGTTTATGCAATAGAAGGTAGAAGCCATTGTCATAGGCAAACTGCATGCCATATTTCACTGAAATCCGATAACCCATACCTGAGATACAGGCTGAACAGACAAATAATGTCTATTTCCCACAAGTTTCTAAGTCAAAAAAGCGGGATAACTCTAAAAAGGAGAGTGTGAGAAATATCGTTGAATCCTTTCTTCAAAGCAGTGTTCATGGCAAATTTCATTGCAATAGAACATTCAATACCCGAGATACAGGCTGAACAGACAAAATTTGGCTCGGACGGACACAATTTCTAAGTGAACAAGTAATAAAAAAAAAAATAACTAGTGTGGGCATGCCGATGACCAACAAATATTATAAAAAATAATAATTTACTTAAGTCATGAATATTCTCGGACGGACGCATGGACGCACGGACGGACGCACGGACGCATGTAATCCAGTATACCCCCATTTTCTTCGAAAGTGGGGGTATAATTATCTCAATCTGCAGAAGTATTGAAAAAAAACACCAACTGTTCCAAACTATGTACAACTAACTGTATCTTTCTCACTACAATCATGCACATCTGTGTTTTGTTTTAAGCATATTTGTTTTATAAGGATTGGCGAGCAACTTCTTTAACTTATATTAATGTCTCTCCTTAACCCAATGGTGATGGTGTGCGGGATGTCGTCAGTACAGGACACTTTGTGGTCTCGCTCTTCACTAATACCACAGTAGTATGTCTCGTATGTTTCATGTGGAGGTTGCCGGACCTCGGTGCCGGACCTCGGAAGTGACGTCATGTCACGTGACGTAGTGGCGCCATGTTGTGTTGTCATGGTAACCCGCGTGAGCGGCCATGTGACGTCATCTCCATAGTGATACGTGTTGTTACTGTGCATGCGCAGTGCGTGTTGTTAGGGTGATACGAGCTTGTGTGTGTGACGTCACTTCCGAGGTCCGGCACCGAGGTCCGACAACCTCCACATGAAACATACGAGACATACTACTGTGGTATTAGAGCTTGTGCTCGTATCACCCTAACAACACGCGCTGCGCATGCGCACTAACAACACGTATCACTATGGAGATGACGTCACAACATGGCCGCTCACGCGGGTTACCATGACAACACAACATGGCGCCACTACGTCACGTGACATGACGTCACTTCCGAGGTCCAGCACCGAGGTCCGGCAACCTCCACATGAAACATACGAGACATACTACTTACCACGGAGAGATCTTTATCCTGCATGGTTTGTTTTCTCTCCGCACAGAGGACAGCCAGTATACGCCCCGCCAGATAGGACGGTACGTTGTGACTGCATTAAACCCAAAATCGATGCCGACAGAGAACTCGGACATCTGGGGAACATCTCGGGACATCTGGCGTGAAAGACCAGCGCACCTATTCACTCTGCTACCACGCTATCGATGTTCTATAGGATATTAACAGCAAGCCCTGAGATCTGTTTTGGGGACATCGAAGTCTTACCAAATAGTTGTTCTTCAGCTCTGCTGAAGATACTTTTTTTGTAATGCTGACTGCCTGAAATGTTATTTGGGCTTTTCAGCGTTGTCTTGTTTCCTAACAATATCTTTTAACCCTACGGTAGATAATTTCAACTTTGATCATTTATAAATTCAACGAAACAGGTACCTCAACATGTAGTGTCTTGGTAAACTCGAAGCTACCTTGGCTGTTGTTTTCACGCAAGTCATGGGCGCCTGTATGGGCGTCTGTATGGGCGTCCATGACATGTCTATATAGAGACAACAGTAAAGTAACAGGATAGAGCTCGCTCGTCATTGTGTAGAAAAATGTATAAAAACATTCCAGCAACCTCGTGTCTCCCCCAAATATCTTGCCCAGGGGTGAGATTTCCCCATCTCACACCCACCCGCATCAGGGAATAATAATAGTATTACATGGATTGGAGATCCGAATCAAATTCATCGAACGTTATTATGTTGAAAAATGTTTATTTTCCAAGTTTCTAAATATGTTGGGGATAAGGGAGATGATGCATATCTCGAACAGACCAGGCGTCTCTCCGGCCAAATTTGGTCGGTCCTCCTGGAAAAGGTTAGAATTTTTTGGCAGACGAATTTTAAAGAGAAGCTAGATTCATTTTCGGTCTGCTAAGTAGTTCCAAGGTGGCCCAGTGCGAGATGTCGAAGCACCTTTCAGCTTCCAAGTGTTTTGTCTTGGAGGCCACTCACAGACTATCAAAAAATCGACACTGGAGTCCAAACTAACTCACCATCCATAGTCCGTGCCATTTTTACCCTTTGAGACTTTAATTATCCTGACGTTCAAACAACGTTACTGGGAATTCAGTTTCTTCAACGTTTTTTTTTTTAAAATGCGACGTCAGACGTCGGAATTGTACAAATAACAAGATATTTTTAACATTAGTGATTATCTGATTGAGGGCAAGATTATTTCTGGTCTGAATTTGTTATTCAAAAATTGTTTTATTACAAATTATTGGAGAGTGCCCACAGGCACTCTCCAATAATTTGTAATAAAACAAATTTATATAAAAAAATAGTATTTGCGTTTGACTGAATATGAAATATAAGCAATGAGAGCGTTGGCTTTTGCTCTGGTATCCTCATTTTCTGAAAGCACTGATAGTGGCTTCCAGCACTCAACCAGTTATGAAGTCTCAACAGCAGGATTATATTAGTATTTTAAGCTGCGATAACATTTGGCTCAACGGTTATCACTGAGCACTATTCGAGAGAAAATAGGAATTTCAGGTTAAAACTTTAAAAAATCGAAAAATAATAGTTTCAAAGTGTTGTTTGATTTCGAATTAAACAAAAGATTTCGTACGTAATAACACGCATGAAAGTAGCAAAGGGTTGAAACAAGCTGCTTGACTATTTGGTTTATATGAGAACGTGGTAGCTCAGTGGTTACAGAACGTACTGAGGCGTACTGCACGCCGATTGTGCACTTGTCTTCAACCAACTCTAACCCTGCTTGTGTGGAGTTAGTACGTTGGGGAGACTACAAGTTGCTCGCGATTGCTCGGTGGTACTCCGACTTCATCCTCCCGTAAAAATGTCCGACACGAGGTGACACGGACCTTCGAAAGTGTCGTTAAATTAAATAAATATTTTAGGCAATACAGTTTCATCAGACTGAACGATTTATGTAATTTTGTCATCAGAGCTGGACAAGCCTTGCTTATTTTCCATGGCGTTCATATAGATTTTTCGTCCAAGAAAGGGGGGCAAATCTATAGACCACAAAGGTGTTATTAGCAGAAATTACAGAAATTATCTTGTCAAGTCCATCTCATGAGACTGCTGGTTTCTAATCAGGAACATAACCATCTCGAGGAACAAGCCGCAGTGTACGATAATTGTAAATAGTTTTTCTTGGTGGCAATCAAAAACAAGACCACGATTCTCTTGCCACTGCGATGAATAAATATAGCAGACCATATCTCAGTGACTAAAATGTTTGACTATATGCCACCTTACTGGTTCAGGAGCGGCGGAACCTCGATAAAAGTGGAAGAGCACAAATTTACAGTGCTATCATGGTTCGACCCAGTGTGAGAAAGGTTGCAATCGTATATCGGTAAATGTACCATGACTCGCTCTAGTCTATAGTTTAGGTGAATTTGCCGGTGTCTGGTCACTATCTTGCCCGTTTCTTCTACTTCAACCACCTTCCAGTTAGTTGAAGTGGAAGAAACGGACCGAAGCGACCGACAGTGGGATTTTTTGCTAAATATTGTTTGGATTTGCAAATAATGTTACAGGAATACCTGTATATTGACACGTTTGCACGCGCCCATCTTCACTCATTGTGTAACTGCGAAACATATCCGTGGAAAAAAGTGGAGGGGCACGTGGCCCCCTGGGCCCTCTGGCTCCGCCGCCTCTGTACTGGTTCAAGCATATAGCTTACTGGATTGCAATGTTTCCAAGTGTAAAGTAAAACCGTAAGGGCAGTCATCAGCAGTTTTTGTTGGATAAAATTTATTTATTTATTTATTTATTTATTATGAAGTAAAATAATTGCATAAAATCATGAAAAAATTATATTATAAGGCCTAAAAAGTTAAAAATCTGTTTATATTATAAGGCCTACTACATGGATCACATTTTTCATCTTTGGTCATAATGTCGGCATAAAACGCCGAGGTAAGAGTATGACCGAGATGCTTTGAGTCGTTTATCTCACAAAATAGGTCCTCTGCAATATGGAGTAACATGGAACAAGAATTGGACATGAGTTTAGATTACATTTTAACTTTCTAACAGAACAAGCCGCGGGGACAACTACCTACTCTCCCTTATAAACTCGTCCATTGGAAACGTTTCTTCTGAAAAAATGAGTCTCACGTAATGCAGGAATTGACATGCAAACAGCGCCATAATTTACGATAAAAAGAGAGAATTTTCATCTTATTTTACTCTTTAATAATTCTAAGGCTTTACTCATTTCTTGCGATTATCCCTCATGGCTCTTTTTAGCTTTCCAGGTAATGGTGTCAAGTCGTGGTACTGTAGTTCGAGGGCATGAGAGATTTCTGATGTGCATGACAAACTTAAGACAAATGGATGCCCAGAATAGGTCCTGCTGCACTATCTCTGCCTGAATTCAACAAAATTTCACCGGGGAGGCCCTTGTACACTCACGGCCTTAGCCAGACTAAACGATCTGAGGGGATAAAATGTTTTTCTGCTGCCATGGCAGCAAAAAATTATTTTTTTTCCATATCATTTCATCTCGTACTTGGTAAAGATTGTGTGACCCCATAGTGAAGGGCCAGGGTTTTCCCGGAAGGATTAACTTTCCACCCCGAATGGAGCACTCATAAAGTAAAGGGGTACCCATTATTTATTTATTTATTTATTTATTTATTTATTTATTTATTTATTTATTTATTTATTGGTGTTTAAGGTCACATATTTCTGCACAATGGCTAATCATGACCACGACAGTTTTACGGGTGGATGTAGCCAGGGTACCCGGAGAGAATGTCACATTCTCCCCGGGTACACCGGCTACCTCCACCCGTTGTTCGGTGGTTCTCTCCGGATACATCGGTGGAGGTAGCCGGTGTACCCGGAGAGAATCACTGAGCAACGGCGAGTAACTGTCAGCTCCCCAACATACCAACTCCACACAAGCAGGGTTAGCATTGGTTGAAACCAAGTGCACCATCGACGTGCAGTACACCTTAGTACACAAGGCCACCGTGCCCCGACGTGGGCAATGGAGGGTGAAATGTCTTGCCCAAGGACACAATACGGTTGTCGCAGGTGGGATTTGAACCGAGGACCTCTCGGCTTGCAGCCTGCACCTCTACCTACTAAGCCACCACGCCCCAAGAGATACCCATAAACTGACAGAATAACAATCGCAAAATAAAACAAGAAATTTTAGGCAGACAGTGAATGAACCAGTTGAAGGAATTTCAGACATGAATGTATATAAGGTGGAAATTATTTCAGGCAAATAGTGGGTGGGGCAAGTCAACCGCTCCCACCCTGAGGTAATGACGCTACAGACACTGAACAGCAGAAAGAACACACTCTCCTAAGCCAATGCTTCGCACTTCACGGAATGTCTGGGAAATGCCATGCCAGTACCCCTTCCGGAAGAATTGAACTGAGTTACGCCCACCCCTTCTTGTTGGGTGTCCTAGCACCGGAACATGTGTGGGGATAAAAACGGTTTATTTCCATAGAAGACATGTACATGCTTGACTCTCTGTAGAGTTTAGTACAAGAACTCCCAAGGGCTCATTAAAGAAAAAAATCATCAAACATGTCGATAGTAAAGAGGTTTAGTGAATTATTTATTACCGTGTGTAGGTCATCATAAGCATTCAACATATATAAGCATTATGAGAAGAAAAGTACAAGTGGTAAGCAAGTGTTCAAGACTGTTAGAAATGTCCTCAATGTCATATCATTATCATTGCCTCTCGGGCTCAGTCTGGGATGAAAGACACTGCATGATATTTCATGTCATTATGAACACATGCTCCATCTCAAAGTCCAAACTTATAAATGATAAATTTAGCATGGTAAGGAAACCAATCAATCATACTACAATGACAAGAAATAATGTCTCGTTGGGACGAAAAAGAATTAGAAGTTCACAGGTTGATTTTGCACCGACACGTTTCTGCACCCCAGAGACATCTTCTGGTAATTTAACAGAAAGCAGATGACGCAATGGCTGGCTAATTAGTTTTATTTCACTAAAGTACTCAAAAAAGATAGAATTTAACCCTTTACCTAACATGAAAAGCAGACGACACTCGCAAAACAAATTCTTGAACTAATGTTTTTTTCATTTTTTTGTCTCAAAAACATAGGTTATAACCCCTCAATGGAACGAGCTCAACGAGCTCGTTCCAATGAGGGGTCATAACCTATGTTTTTGAGACAAAAAATGAAAAAAATAATGAAAATTAACTGGCGATTTTTGAGAATAGCGCTGTCCGGTTTTTTTTCGTTACGTTGGATAAAGGGTTGAAAACAAATGCAGGGTGATTTTAGTTGAGGTTCAACGACACTTTCGACAGCCAGTGTCACCTAGTACCGGACAAAACTTCACGGGTGGGGGAGAGAACCACCGAGCAGCCACGGGCCACTGTCAGACTCTCCAACGTGCTATCTCCGCATAAGCAGGGTTACCATCGGATGAAGACAAGTGCATCATCGACGCGCAGTATGCCTTAGAACACAGCACCACGTGCCCCAACACAAGCAATCGTGATTAAGTGACTTGCCCAAGGACACATCCTAGTTACCCCTGGTGGGGATTGAAGCGTGGCCCTTTTAGTTTGAAGTCCAGTTCAGCCCGGAGCCAATACTTTTAAACTTCTACAATTGTATTTTCTAGAATCGTATTTTCTTCCTATCAATATAAATGACTAAAATAAATCATTACATTTTTAAAGATATGGCAATTTGCCAACTGGCAAATTGCCAGATTTTTAGAAATGCCCATGGTTCATTTTAACCTATTTAAAATCATAACTAGAAAATACAATCGTAAAATTGTTCTAGTATTTGCCCCTGGTCGATTTTTTACCAGCCTATTTGCTGACCATGTTTACATATATGCATCATTTATGATAGTGATGAAGGCAAGGTGCCTGGACCCAAGGTTCTTTGTTTAATTTCAGTGTTTCTCATATGGGTTGACTGGACAGTGATTTTAGGTGCTGGTGTGGTGGTCTAGGCCCATGTTATGTTATGTAGCGTTACTATGGGTCCCTGGTACCAAAATATAATATTCTGTGGAAGCAAATGTACCCCATCACCTGCTATCTATTCGACAATAACATCCAAATACTCTGACGATAATCTAGCCAACTATTGTATTATAAATTTCCTAACTTGTCTTTCCAGTTACAATATTTTCAAATTTTTTTGATCCATGGAATTTACCGTTGTAGTTTACCTGATTCATATGTATTGTCAAGCCACGATGTCAGATTTCTGTAATGTATCTAGGGAAAGGAGATTAACTAAGTTTTGTAACTTGTTCTCCAATCCTTTTTGTACTTTATGACAAATAAAATATGTTTAGACTAGGCCCAGGTATTACCAGAGACTGGGATAAACGTGGCTTGGCATTATGAGAAAACTGATACCGAACTGGCCTGCATGGCTCACAATTCTCGTAGTTGGAAGTGATTAACGGGAGAGTTAGCTCTCCTTAATTTCCAAAAGCTGTCCGTAAATTTAACATTTAAAAGTATGGGAATTTCATATAAAAATTGCAATTTCGAAATGTTATCGACTTTGTATTGTGGATGTGCCGATCATTTCACAAACTTAAGGTATTTTCCCGAAGAGTAGTACAGAAATACAGAATCTGACATTTTACAGTTTTTTCCTGTCAGTTTGAACGTTTGACTATTAATCTCTGTTGCAACCCATTTAAAAATAATTAAATGGTGTTTTCACAATCTTTTGAGGTTCTCTACCTTTTTCTGCCAATATATCAACAGTGTACGCATCGTGGCATAAATACACACACACGTTTTTTTTCTATTAACCCCCCTTTAAAAAGGTAACGGCAAAAACAACCAGCGCTATTCTAAAAAATCACCAATTAATTTTCATTATATTTTCATTTTTTGTCTCAAAAGCATAGGTTATGACCCCTCATTGGAACGAGCTCGATGAGCTCGTTCCAAAGAGAGGTCATAACCTATGTTTTTGAGACAAAAAATGAAAAAAAATAGTTATTCAAAAATTTTGTTTGCAAGTGTCGTCTGCTTTTAGTGTTAGGTAAATGGTTAATATAAAAGTCTGCTTTTAGTATTTGGTAAAGGGTTAATTTAAAAGTCATGGAGGCGAGATTTTCTAATTTTTTCTCCAGAAGGAATAAAAACTTACTGTAAAAACACATTCGCTAAACAAAGAGACAAAGTTGTCTATTGGTGTTGGTAGGTATAATACTGATAGATATTCTTAATGATGGATTATCTGTGAACTTGTTGCTTCGAATAAGTTTGCCATAAAAAGCCAAGTTTCCTTTTGTTACTTTTACTAAACGAAAACAACAGGCAGCCCAGAGTGCTGTCTGTTGTTTTCATTTATTAAAAGTAACAAAAGGCAGTTGGTTTTGTTTTATTTTGTACTGATGTCATAGGTGTTTTCTCAACAATTACTTACTTCTTAATCAGTGGTAGACTGTTGGACTTCTCTGCTAGAGTTCCCGAGTTCGATCCCCGTCCGTGACGACCCGCGTTGTGTCCTTGGACAAAGCACTTTAACCCGGTTGCCTACATGGAGGCACGATGACACAGTGTACTAAGGCGTACTGCACGTCGATGGTGCACATGTCTTCAACCGCTGTAACCCTGCTTGAGCGGAGCTTGAACAGAGTTAAAATGTTCAGGAGCTGACAGTTGCGCGTCGATGCTCGGTGGGTCTCTCCGGGTACACCGGCTCCCCCCACCCGTAAAACTATCACGGTCACGATTAGCCATTGTGCATAAGTATGTGACCTTAAACACCAATAAATAAATAATTTGGAGGGAGATAACTTTATCGATAGTCGAATATTCACGACGATAGAACGCAGGTATGTTCGCTATAACTTTTCTCATAAGTCAGTTTATGACGTAATACGTTCTTACCAGTTGGCTTTCTTATGGGGTCAGGTTTATTACGTCATGAGTTTTGGCCATTTCGTTGTTAGTTTTCGCATAATGCCCGGTGTATACGTCACGCGTTTCTTCCAGTCCCCGGCAATAGTTTAGTCTAGACTCTCGCGCCAGTACCATTAGTCTCGGCCCTACTTCCTACTTATGCTACCAATGATAACGTCTAGTTTTAAATATAAAGCCAATATGGGGAAAACACTGAACCATGGAAATTATTCGGACATAAACTGCTCCTGGTGTGAGCCTGTAATATACTTGATCAGTGTCTTTCATATTAACTCTTTTGGCGCGGAATAATATGAGAAACAGAATTCTTAGCGCCTAATATTCATCAGGAATTTTATAAAAAGTATAGGTTGTCAGACTAAAGCGTTATTATTTTAAAAGATGTTCTAATGATCTCATTGACAGTTTTTCAAATGATTTCCTGTATATATTTAAATGGCACCTTTATACTTTCAAGGGACGATATCGTTGTTCATGGATAGGACATAAATGGTGCATGAAACATGGGAGTACGTATGTTTGTTCAACCCTTTACCAACGAATTGGCCGCATCTCCCCCTACCCCGAGTAATATTGCAACTTCAGCAGTTGAAAAAATATTATTTTTCAAAAATTTCAACTAAAAGCTCGAGCTCGTCGAGCTCGTTCCAACGAGGGGTCACATGATATGGTTTTATTGATATTTTTTTTTTTAAATTTGAAAAAATGGTATTTAAAATAATAAATTTTGATATCGTCTGCGTTGGGGTAAAGAGTTAAAAGTACTTGGAAATGGACACACACAGTTGGCTAAAATGACTACTGCAGTACCTTTCCGCGGTCTGCCGTCTGTCGACTTCAGTCGCCTGTCGCGCCAAAAGAGTTAAGGACCAATGTGCACGCTGGTCCGAAATATTTCGGTGCTACATGTAAGTAAAATAAAGTTTTTGGTGCCAAATGAAAGATTTTACTTTCAAAAGGAATCTGACTGTAAATGAGAACAAATTAACCATGCATTGTCCTTTGAGAGCAACAAGGTGCCATCTGCAATGCTAGAAATTGAAGGGTGATTTTTTTGTGAATAGCGTCGGCCGGTTTTAGACGTTACGTTGGGTAAAGGGTTATCAGTACAGCGTCAGCGGTGAATGGGATGGCCGGGGCGTCTTCCAAAACATTTTTCTGGTTTAGCTGTCTGAGAAACAATCCCCTGCTGTTTCTGGGCGATATTTCATCAACATTTTATCTTGCATTCATTCACCTTCTTTAATCGTGGACCGAACAAAGGAAAAATCCGGCCAGCGAGATTCTTAACATAGCATACAAAATGAATTAATCCTTCAATTTTTGCTCAAAAACATAGCTTATGCATTTGAACGAGCTCTTTAACTTCGTTCCAACGCGGGTCATAAGCTACACTGTTATAGGCAAACAATCAAAATCTCCATTATTATGTTTTGCAATTGCCACCCCCTCATCCTGTTGGATAAACATTTAACATATGTTATCAGTAATGGGACGTAATAATACCTAATATTTGACTCCAAGGATAATTTTATGTTTGGCAGGTTTTTTTGCGGTAAATGTTTTTTTGCGGTAAATATGATGTAGGTATTAAATATATCGTTGACCTGAAAAGGGGCACTGGATACTGAAGTAAAAAGAAGGCGAGGTGAGTTGGCGATTACAAGAGGAACAGGACCTGCAGCTTTAATAAACACATAGACTCGGGGGATGACGGGATATCTTAAATCAAATTTTCCGTGTGCAACGGGGGGGGGGGGGGGGGGGGGGGGTTAGGAAAAAATTTGCAGACACCGATGCCGATTTTTTGTTTTTGACCGGTCGGAGGACCCACCCACCCACCCTATGTAATTTTTTTCCAGTTTTACAATTTTTTCCGGGCTTATCTGAACCACCCACCCCCACTAAATACATGCTTCTGCGTCACCCTTCCACCATACTGCACCATAACCAATTTTATCATACAGTATTGAGTGATTGACCTTGGTACAGTAGGACAGGATCTTGAAAGAACATCCGTTTTATCAGACCAAAGTGGTCTCTTAAGGCTAATAAACCAACAACATTCAAAGTGGATTATGATATCGAAATATACCCCACAATAAAGCCACATAAATATGGATAATATTAGAACTGACTCTTCGAGCCAGTTCTAATGTTAGCCATACATGTGTTTATTTCAAGTAACCTTATTGAACAGTAATGGTTAAATGAAAATTTTTATTTTTTTTGTATTTTAGAAAAGAATGTTAGGTAAAGGGTTAAATATCATAAATTACTCAACCCATCAGAACCCATTGCGTTCTCCATTCATATATACAGTGGAACTTCTCTTGAGAGGACCACCTTTTTGAGGAACCACCTCTTTTGTGTTACAGCGTGTTTTATGTGGACAACGCAGGGCAACATACCATTTCGGCCAGACAGAAGTAGTCTTTCAAGACAGGTGGTCTTGACAGACCACCTGTCTGAAAGACCCCTTTTGTCTGGCAAAAATGTTGGTCTCTCAAGAGAGGTTCCATGGTATGTGTATGCAAAAAGCAATAAGTTTAGTCATTTATGTATTTGTTTATTTTTTTGACGAAGGTTTGGGTGGGGCATGGCTGGGTTGGGGGAGGGGAGGGGAGGGGATTTATTACTTATTTTAAGTCCAGCCCTAGAAGGTCTGGTACATGATTTTGTTGACACCTGTGTTCTCAGATGTGTTTGAAATAAATTAGCAGTTCAATCAGGTTCAATGTTTAGTAGTTTTTGTGTTACATACTTCCTACAATGGCAATAAGAGTCATTGGTGTTTTCGTAATAGATCTGGATACATCGTTGTACAGAATTGTTCCTGCAGCTGAAATCTGTAACTGTTCCTGACTTCACGTAATTGTCTTTGCTCCTCATCAAAGCCAGCCGATCTCACCAGGGTGAACATACATGTATCAGAAATTTAATCAAACGGAACACCCTCAAGATAACTTATCCTTAGAGTGCAGTGTTTGATAATTGCAATTAGTGATGCATTTTAACTTGCATTATTCAATATGTCATACATTGTATCACTATAAGCCGAATCAAAGCTCAGCCTCAATAACAGTTTTATAATCGTATATAACCCATGGTAGGTACCCCCCTGATAACTTGGGGGTCTTTTTATTGGTTCTTGAATGATACTTCACTGATTATGGTATACAATTTTGCCCAAAAGTGTCTGAGGAAAAAATTTGCAAGCATCGGAATTTTTTTTTTTTGTCTTCCTTGACTACCCACCCACCCCAGCATCAGTGTTTTGCAATCCCCCCCCCCCCCCCCCCCCCCTCTATGTGCAAGTAGATGATGAAGGGAGAATAAAAAGCGGATAGGACGGATGGCACATTGGTGATACTACGGGAAGGATCTCATTGGTAACAAGGAGTCGGTTGGCCTTTCTGCTGAGAAGTGTGTGACAACTACATATATGTATGTTCGGGGATATTTAATTATATTCAAATTATGTTCAAATAGAATAACACACGTGTGTAAATAAAACACAATTCCATTTTAAACCTCTAAAATTCCTTTCAGTTTCATGTGTACTCATAAAACCACAGTGCGTGATTGTACATAGTAATCATAGAATCAGTCTTCATACTTATATGCTGGTATCGATCTGATGACTCAAGCTGTGAATGTAATTAAATATAAAATAAACCAAATATTACAAAATAAATATATTTTTATCTCTCTTATAATAATTGCAATACTATCATAACAAAAGCAGGCGGAGATTTTCGACCGGATCGCGACTGGGTCGCGATCCGGTCAAAATTCTCTGTCCACCTTTCCGCCCGCCACACAGAAGAAACTCACCTTTCGAAAACGACACGTGAGAACATTTCAGCTCGAATGTTGGTATACTCGTTTGTTATTCCCCAATAAAACGAAATCTGTGCGCGGTCCAGCAATGGAGTTCGTCAGTTGGTCCTTCCGTCAGTCCGTCCATCCATCGGTAACAACTTTAGACCTCTGTATCTCTGTCAGTGCATGTCGGATTTGAATGATCTTTGGTATGCTGATGGACCATCATGGGGGAAAAGGATATTCACAAGTAACGGGTTTTTTTTCCAATACTTTTGTCTAGAGTTGTGGGCCTTTTTCGACTTAGAAAATTTCAATTTTTATGGTTCCTGGGTGATTTTTTTTGTAAACCACTTCTCGGTGGGGGATACCGGTGGCGTTGCACCTTGTTTGTCTTGACTCCATCATGACTTTTCAATAATCTATTTATAAACTCGCAATTCACAGTTTTAAATCTGTTGCGATCAAATAGCAATCATATCGCAAACCAATCGAGAATGCTGTGCGGCGGATAAATGGTTAGTGTTGGACTTTAAACTGAAAGGCTAACAGTTCGATTCTGACCAGTGGTAGCAGAGTTATGTCCTTGGTCAAGACACTTGATACCGATTGTACACGTTGGAGCACGGAGGCACTGTGTACTAAGGCGTACTGCACGTCTCTAGTGCACTTCCCTTCAACCGCTGATAACACTGTTTGTGCAGAGTTAATAAGTTGGAGAGTCTGATAGTTACTTGCCACAGCTCGGCGGTTTTCTCCGAGAACTCTGGATTCCTCCACCTAAAAAAAATGTACGACACGATGTGATTCTGCCTGTTGAACGTATCCCTAAAATAAATAAATAAAAAAGTAAATTCAAAAATTAAATAAATAAATAAATTCATTTGAGAAAGAGAACGTTTTGTGATTACGGTAATGAACTTCCGCATGGCTTACTAATAGCTATTCCAGTTAGATCAACATCACTGAAGTTTGCAGGGGGGGTGGGGTTGGTTCAGAAAAGGAGAAGAAAGAGGTCGCCATAATGTGCAACTTTGGGGTAATAGGGACCTGGAACATTTCATTTTAGAAAATACGGTCCAACCTGAATAATACTTCTTGAGAAAACAATGTACGAATGGGATGAACATTCAAGACACAAGTGATGAGGGAGAACATGAGGTAAAGGATCAATACTGCGGTTGGGGAGACTGAGAAAGCGCAAAGGGGTGGTAATTATTAAACAATTTGCGTCTCAATGCTGGGAAATTAGGAGAGGGTGTTGGGCTGACTTAGAGGGGGACGGGGTTGATATAGGCCTTTGTGATCTGTGAAAGTGGAGAAGCCAGTTTGTTCAAGGATAATAATAATAATAATAATAATAATAATAATAATAATAATAATAATAATAATTTATTTATTATTATTATTATTATTATTATTATTATTATTATTATTATTATTAATAAAAATATTTATAATAATAATAATTTATTATTATTATTATTATTATTATTATTATTATTATTATTATTATTATTATTATTATTATTATTATTATTAACACGGTAACAACTTGTTCTTTGTCGGGATTGTCCACGGAAGCGTCGAGGAAAAATCCCATGTTCGAGACTTATGCGAACCTGGGGCCAGTACTTTTGAACTGTTACAATTGTATTTTCTAGAATTGTATTTTCTAGTTACGACTTTAAATGGGTTGAAATGAACCATTAGCATTTTCAAAGATGTGGCAATTTGCCGGTTGACAAATTGCCATATCTTTTAAAATGCTAATGATTCATTTAATCGCTATATTAATAGATAAAAAATACAATTTTAGACAATACAATTGTAAAAGTTTTATAGTATTGCCTCTTGGTGAGACGTGTGCTTCTGTTTGAAAAAAGCACGACATATTTTGGACAATCTCGTCTTAAGGTACCTCTAAATACCATAATAAGAAACACATCGTTTTTGATTAGGTACGAGAACTATCTCATCCGTGGCTGCTAGAAAATCTATTTCTATTTTTTAATTGCAATTAAAGCATGTTTTCAGTGCAATTAAAATATCTAAACACCGAAAACCCGCGGTGATATCGATCCATTCCAATTTTCACTGTTACATTATATATATAATAGATTAAATCCCGCGCAAGCGCGGAATCAAGAGAAAGCAGTGATAACGAAGAAATAAAGGTACGTATATTCCGAAGTGTATCGTCCAGAGGCATTAAGGGGTGGGGGTGAAAATTTCAGGAAGAGGTGAGGAATCTAAAAGAGCGATGGCCAGTTTCCATTTAACCCGTGTTACAGTGCAGTCGCCGTGAACCGGTCGTAACCCACATATGAGCAGTGATGTCCACGCATGCGTATACCAGGTAATAAAAATCATCAGAGCAAAATTGTAATCAATGAAGCACCGGGTTATACCCGGTGCTTCATTAATTAAAATTTTGCTCTGATTATTATTCCTATAATTAGTGTTTGGAATCTAATATTATTGCGTCCGTGGAAATATTACCCACCCGTGGAAAGTGACCAGTCCACGGCGAATGTACTATAAGTTTATCAGCGATTCCTTATATATTAGGTTTCAAAGAGAAAATTGGTAACAGGGGTTAACTTTGACTTTAGGTACAAGAAGTGACGTCGCCTTAGTGTTTATTATAAGCTGTATCTGGAAGTCTATGTTTTGTTTTTTAACCCTTTTGGCTTTATGCAGTACATAGGAATCATTTTGAAGATGGCCGAGCGTGGTGGTTCGATGGTAGACTGTTGAATTTCTATGCTAAAGGTCCAGAGTTCGATCCCCTTCCGGTATGACCCGAGTTGTGTCCTTGGGCAAGGCACTTTATCCCGCTTGCCTACATGAGGGCACAATGACGCCGTGTACTAAGGCGTACTGCACGTCGATGGTGCATAAGTCTTCAACCGCTGTAACCCTGCTTGATAGGAGCTTGAACAGAGTTAAAATGTTTTGAGCTGACAGATTGCTCGTCGATGCTCGGTGGTTCTCTCCGGGTACTCCGACTTCATCCATCCGTAAAACTGTCAAGGTCACGATTAGGCATTGTGCATTTTCTACGGGTATCCTATATGTTTTTTCAAAAATTACCTGCTTCTTAATTTGACCTTCCGCGACCGTCTATTAATTTCAGGGAAGATAACTATATCAAAAGTTGATTTTCATGGCGAAATAATTCAGGGATGGTCTATAAATATAAAAGTAATAATTTCAAAACAAGTGTTCATACTTCGAACAACATCATACATAGCAAAATCGTGATAGTATACTGGCAGTATAACGATAGATGTGACACAAACTTAACCCTTAAGCCCCCATATAGCCCCAAACCGCCACTTTTATATTGCATTGAAGCAGGTGCTCCCTTGTGTAATCTTTTTTATTACTCTTGTGTGTAGACTGAATTTTCCTTGGCAGTGGTTCTACATCACTGCTGGCTGCCTGTATAGGCAGCCAGCAGTGATGTAGAACCACTGCCAAGTCATCAATAACTATGTAAGCAGAAAAAGGCCATAAATACTTTAAAATTAATCTGAGGACTTAAGGGTTAAAGCTTTTGCAAGTCGTCGACCCGCGTTGTGTCCTTGCGCAAGGCAGTTTATCCCAGTTGCCAACACGAGGGCACAATGAAGCCGTGTACTAAGGCGTACTGCACGTCAATGGTGCACATGTCTTCAACCGCTGTAACCCTGCTTTAGCGGAGCTTGAACATAGTTAAAATATTTTGAGCTGACAGATTGCTCATCGATGCTCAGTGGTTCTCTCCAGGTACTCCGGCTTCATCCACCCGTAAAACTGTCACGGTCACGATTAGCCATTGTGCATAAGTATGTAAACCTCGTCAAATGGAGACAATACATAAATCACCAATAAATAAATAAATAATTTTGAAGATGAAATTGTTGATGACTCTGAAGCGCAGATAGACTGTGACAACGTAACAAATTGACACAGCGGTAAATATGTCTCAGATAATCGTGTGACGTCATGCGCATCTTTGAATGTTTTACACTGGAATTTCCTCAGTTTGTGTCTTAAATCCCCTCAGTTTTTCGTTAATTTCACAAAAAATAAAACAGTTCAGAGTCGGATATTTGGAATTTACCATCTACGGTAGGTGTGCTACCACTTAGAAAAAAAAACTTCCTGGTGTGTAAATCCCCACAACAGCGAAGCAGATTCCAGAAGAAAAAACTTCTTTTAGTATAACAGATTCCATAATATTTTTCGTGACCATAGACATTGAAATATATGTGTTAGACATTTCCAGCTTTCTTATTACGCAGGATATATAAAGGATCTCCTGCTCGTCCTCTGTTTCTATCGAAATTTACAAAACGAGTTCAGTAAATTAGGTCTGTACTCAGTCCAGACCTAATTTACTGGACGAGTTTTGTAAATTTGGATATAAATCTGCAACGAGTTGACGATTCTGTTTATTTTCTGATAAAAAACAAACAAACAAAATACACATAAATGGAACGAGAAACAAGCAACACCTTCTATAAGGCCTGCGATTGCGTACAACTTAAGATGCGTTATTCGTCCACAGTGTCAGTGTCCACGTCAGTAAATAGTCCCCGATATAGAATAGATTGCGAAGTGATTAACTGACACAATTTTAATGAAATGACTTTCAAATAAACATCAACCACAGCCACCAACAACAAATGTTTGTCACCCCCCCCCCCCCCCCCCCCCCCGAGTCTGAATCTACGATTATTCTCCGGTGCTTGATGCATCGCGCATCACCTTTTTTAAAATAAATGGCCTTAATAGCCGGTAGAAGGGTCAAGTCATGTAAAAAAATAAAATTAATTCCAATAGTGTGTAAGTTTGTGAGGAATGAAAATTTGTGTGTAAAAGCGTGGGTGTTTATATGTGAAAATATTCGGAAAACACCTTCACATTGGGAATTATTCAAAATTATCAACATTTGGTTTGAACTTCGTGAGGTTGGAGGAAGAGGCGTTAATTTTTTTGGAAAACCACCAGTACGATCATATTGCTGCGCAAATACTGTTCAAAGTGGAGTAACAGATTTTCAGCCAACATTTGGGCATACATGCAAAATCGCGTGTATCTGTTTGTGTGCGAGTTTGTCTGTGTATGTTGGACGGATTTGTAAACCTCGTCAAATGGAGACACTACAAAACGCCAACACTCTGAAGGAGACATCACCGCAAAAGTGATATATTCACTCGACAAAACACAGCGAATATCCCCTTTCAACTTACAATACAAGTATATGTGTGTTGGGCCGGACATCTTGTGTTTAACTGTGAGGATGAGCTGTTGTGTACGTATGTTCAGAGATGGGATGTTTTTGTGTTCGTGTTCATGTGAAATATTTCCGTGTAAAACAAAACAGAATCTCACGACGCATGCACCACCTACGAAAAATAACTCATTCAGAACATTAGTAATGATATTTTACTTTATTATATATCACGTGACTTTCTCTTCCTCTTATTTGCTGAGGGATACTATACTTGTTTTACCAATCGGAGACTCTAAAAATAATCGTGCACTATTTCCGTTTTTACACCCTTCCTAAAATGGTCGTGAAATATTCTGGAGTGTTTGACTGACGAAACGTAATGCACCCATTTAAGAGATGATTTCTAGAACTTCGTGTCGTTTTATCTGAGTTCAAGAATGAGAATTCCCGTCTTGGGTAAGTCTTTGAAGATGGAAATTGTATTTAGGATTAGAAACCTGAAGGGTAGCAGGATTCCTGGTTGTTCGATATAATACAAATATTAGTGCACTACATGTCGTTCAATATGCCAAAATAGTGATCTATGGAGAAGAATAGTTCACGTGCCAGAGGCACGTGGGCTATTCTTCCCCAAGGATCACTCTTTTATCGTAGTCAACTTCGTACCGTCCAATATTTATATATATACGTGAGCTTTCCTCTCTCCCCTTACGAGCGAACTGGGAAAATGTATGAATAAACCACCAAAGGGAGCGCGGTATCTCAGCCGTTACGCCATTGTCTTCAACCCGAAAGGTCCACTGTTCGATCCCCGCCAGCGGTAACAGCGCAGTGTCCTTGAGCAAGGCACTTCATCCAGATGGCCAATGTGGGGGCACGTTGGCGCCGTGTACTAAGGCGTACAGCACGTCGATGGTGTACTTGTCTTCAGCCAATGTTAACCCTGCGTGTGGGGTGTTACCACGTTGGGGAGTCTGACAGTGGCTCGTCGTTTCTCGGTGGTTCTCTCCGGGTATTCCGGCTTCCTCCACCAGTGAAACTGTCCGACTCGAGGTGATCCTGACTGTCGAAAGTGTAGTTAAACTCAAATAAATAAATAAATAAATAAATAAATAAATAAATAAATAAATAAATAAACCACAGAATAAGGTCACGTGACTCAGGTTTGTGACCGCAAATTGGAGCGGTGTTGGTGGATTACTTGGATCGTCAGTATCCTGCATGCGAACTAAGTAGTTTGTACCTGCAATATAACTCGAAACGTTAAAACGTCGGTCGGAGGCGTTCGACTTGTCCAATGCTTATTTACCGTTCAGGACGAATCAGAACAACTTTAGAAGTAACGTCAAAAATCGAATGTGACACTAGCATTGGGGTTGCGCGATAATTTCAGTGTATAGAACAGCCGTAGAATTGCATCTGTCTCGACAATCGATTGTGCGCTGGATGCGAAAGTCGATGGGAATTTAAGCATTAAGCCGTAACAGAATCTATTTACAATAGGGAAGCCTTGCGCGGTTTTAAAAGGTCTATTTCCGAGAAAAAATAATTCAGTTCGAAACACAGTGAGCCGTGAAAGTTTTCATTTACATAAATATTTATTCTGATATCTTGGAGGACAATATAACAAAAGTATAAATTCATCTCTCTGAGTTAGTTGGAATGGAGACCTGTTCGAGAGATTATTGGTTTTTTATTCATACGCTAATGACGGATTTAAAATCGCTGTTTGTTTCAGGATGCTCGTAATTGTAAGGATATAAGAAAACATTGATGAATTCCGTCGACTCGTTATACACAGAATTAATTCTACGGGAATTTCATGCTTCAGTGGAGGAAAACATAATGGTATGTAGAAATTTAATGTGAATGATCGTCTTTTTTCAGAACGCGATTTTTTTTTAAAAAGTATTTCATATATGTTATGTCAGACTGTTCTTTAAACGTATTCATTGGTGCAATAATCTTTCAAACTCTACAAAAATACAAGAAAAAAGGACAGACACTACCGAGATCAAATCACGTTTCACCAAATATACGACTCGGACACCATAAGAAGTTAAAATTGTCAAACCTTTTCCAAAGCAAACCCACTATGGCGCAATCCTTATTACGGTATCCTCGTATCTCTCCGTTGTTGTACACGATTAGTTTCTCAGTACTATTATCTCTGTACCCTGATTGCTTATCTCCCCACTCACGGTGATATATTCAAATTTCTATAGAATTTCTTTTTTAAAGTTTTGATTTATCGTTAAGTGCTGTGGCTCAAAGATATGATACAGAAAATTCTACAGAACTGAAGTCCCAAAATCGCCATCTGATTGCTTCGCATTGACACCAATACGTCGAAAAATATATTTATTTATTTATTTATTTATTTATTTGGATTTATCGACACTTTCAATAGCCAGGGCCATTCCGTGTCGGACAATTTTAAGGGCAGAGGAAGCAGGAGTACCCGGAGCGAACCGCCGAGCAACTGCCAGACTCCCAACGTACGAACTCCACACACGTATGGTTAGCAATGGTTGAAGACAAGTGCACCATCGACGTGCAGTACGCCTTAGCACACATCGCCCCCACATGGGTAATCGGCATTAAGTGCCTTATCCAAGGACACCTCGCTGTTACGCCTCGCGTGGATCGAACCGTGGACCTTTCAGTTTCAAGTCCAATGCCGTAACCACTGAGCGTCCGCGCCCTTCGAGATTTCATAATAAAACTATTATACGAGCTCAAGATTAAGCTAAGAGAGATAAACGAAAATACCATTTGGAGTGTAATGTTTTCGCGTTTATTTTTGGAAGTCGAGATTCAACTCTGTTGTGGGTGAGAAAGCGGACAGAGAATTTTAAACGGATCGCGACCCAGTCGCGATCCGTTTAAAATTCCCTCTCCGTTCTGGTAATAACAGCAGTGAACAATATATACGCAAACCCACTTCTACCGAAGTTCCTCTCGACATTGAACATACGTGCAGTTTAATGTGCTTAACATTTGACATGAGCGACCGACATTTTTTTCTTCGAAAACATCGCCAGAAGACTTAGCATGGCTGACAATTGTCGTCAGTGGAAGAGACGTACGGGAGAGTTAGCTCCCCTTAATTTTCTAAAGTTGTCAGTAAATTTAACAATAAGGGTATGGAAATTTAATATAAAAATTGAAATTTCGAAATGTTAGCGATGTTGTATCATCGATGTGCGTGCGCATCAGTTCTCAAAATCGAGGCAGTTTTCCTGTAGAGTAGTTTAAAAATACAGAAGCTGGCTTTGTCCAATTTTTTTCCCATCGGTTTGAACGTTTGAATATTATTCTCTGTTTAAATATCTATTTAACAATAAGAAAACGACACTTTCATCATCTTCTGATGTTCTGTAACTTTTTTCTGTTCATTATATCAACAGTGTTCGTATTGTGATATATAATACAGACACTGTCCATTCCATTAATATAAAAGACTGGGAGATAACATTTGCTAACCTTTTTTCCTGGGAAGAATACAAACTTGAAAATTACTGTAAAAACACATTCGCTAAACAAATAGTCAAAGTGAACGGTTACTTACTTAGTTGCTTCTAATTAGCTTGTCACAAAAGCCAAGTTTCCTGTTGTAACTTTTAATAAACGAAATCAACAGACAGCTCCGAGAGCTGTCTGTTGTTTTCGTTTATTAAAAGTAATAAAAGGAAACTTCGCTTTATTTTCTACGGATGTCATATATGTTTTTTTCAACAATTACATGCTCCTTAATTTGACCTACCTTGCCCGTCTAATAATTTCAGGGAAGATAACTTTATCGAAAATCAGGTAATAATTTTAAAACAAGTACATGTTCATACTTCGAACACCATCGGACAGAGCAATATCCTGGTAGTAAACTGGCTGCATAACGAAAGATGTGACACAAAGTTAAAGCTTTTGCAATTCATCGACCCGCGCTGTGTCCTCTTGGCAAGGCACTTTATCCCGGTTGCCTACATTGGGGCGCGATGACGCCGTTTACTGGGGTGTATTGCATGTCGATGGTGCACATGTCTTCAACCACTGTAACCTTTCTTGAGCGGAGCTTGAACAGAGTTAGAATGTTTGAGGAACTGACAGTTGCTCGCTCATCGATGTTCGATGGTTCTCTCCGGGTACTCCGGGTTCCTGCACCCGTACAACTGTCACGGTCACGATTAGCCATTGTGGATAAGTATGTGACCTTAAACACCAATAAATAAATAATAAATGTGCATGTCGTCTCCTGTTTAGAGAGTATACACACACATTGTTATTACAAAACTCGGGGTGAGGGCAGGCGGTTACAGTTCCTTTTTGAGAGTAGCAGAAAACAGATAATATAAAATAATTCTAGCAATCATGAGGAGAAAAAAAAATCATAATCACGTGATATCTTTTATGGAGATGACTTGGCGATTGTAGCTTGTTTTAAAGAACAAGAAATATAACTGTTATTTTTCACGGTGAGTCCGAACATGTTCGGACGCATCGGACCAAAGGGAGAACTGTGCCAAGTTTTATGTCGCAGTTACTTTCGGAATAGCGGCTTTTATACGGAAATCAATATCTCTACATTTGGAAGACATGACGAAGAAATGAATCCTTGGTTTGTAGTTATAAAATATGAAAAGAAGGACGGGTGTGGCGAATGTAGTTTTATTACTTTACAAAGTGTCATTTACTGGGATTTCCGGGTTTGATTATAAACGATAACTTCACAAGTGAATTATGCAATCAACAATTGTGTCATGTATCCGTGCGCGCAAACGAAGCCGCTTTGCCGTAGGTGTAATGGGGACTTCATTGTTTTTTTGTTTTTTTTTAACCCTTTACCTAACATGAAAAGCAGACGAAACTTGCAAAAAAAATTCTTGGATAACTATTATTTCACTTTTTGTCTCAAAAACATAGGTTATGACCCCTCATTGGAACGAGCTCGATGAGCTCGTTCCAGTGAGGGGTCATAACCTATGTTTTAGAGACAAAAAATGAAAAAATAACGAAAATTAATTGGCGATTTTTTGAGAATAGCGCTGACCGGTTTTTGCCGTTACGTCAGGCAAAGGGTTAAATAATATAATTATCGTTAATAATGAAAAGTAATAAACAGAGTAACAGAGTAATCGCTTGACTGGACTGGTTAAGTGAAATAATTCATTCGAGGCGATGGACTATATTGTAAAACACTCGTGCGCATTCGCGCACTCGTGTTTGTACAACGTCTCTCACCTCTCGTGAATTATTTCATGTAACCAGTCCAGTCAAGCGATTAATCTCTCTATATTCTATCGTGTACTCGACAATGATCATCCTCTGAGGAAATTCGTACGAAAAAACTTACTCGAATGCGCGAGGATGAAAGCAGCTTTTAAAGCACAGTGTGTGCGAACTAAACATTCTACCGTTTGAGGTAACATTTACGAGTTTTCTTAAAACCAGCGCGATGGTTCGATGCAGTGAAAACGGGCAGAACGATCGTCGTATGACACTGATCAATGCGCAATTTCATCCTGGTATTGCATTCTTGTAGCCCTCTTTGATGACTATTTTTTACCTCTCAACTGTGGGTTAATTCTGATCCGATTATGAACGATAAAATGTAACCCCGCTCCCAGAGATAGAGGGGTGTCTAGTCTGGATATCGGACTTGTAATGTGGAGGCTGTTGATTCGATTCGGATCTGCGTCACTTGCTTTGCATTCTTGTGCAAGACGTTCACCTCACTTGCTGTGATGAGAGCACGATGTCACAGTATACTTTGATTTCGAACTGGACTAACTCGCCCCTTCTAGTACAGAATGTGGTCACAAATCATTCATAATGGATCGAAAATCACAATACTAACAGTAGAGTGTATAGGGCCCTGCGAATCACACAATTTCGATTCCAGCCGAAACTAGAATCCAATCGGATTGATTATTCGAATCGAATCGACCCTCGATCGAATCGAGAGCATCTTGAAAATGACCAATGGGGAGAGGGCCCGTAAACCTTTTTTGATTCGACTGTGATGACGCAAGTCCGGATGGATAAAATATTATTACTATAATATATAATGTTAACGATGTGCGTGCGCATCAGTTCTCAAAAGTGAGGCAGTGTTCCTGTAGAGTAGTATAAAAATATATAAGCTGGCTTTTTCCAATTTTTTCCCCAATCAGTTTGAGCGTTTGGCTATTATTCTCTGTTCAAAACTATTTAACAATAAGAAAGTGACGCTTTCATCATCTTCTGGTGTTCTGTAACCTTTTTTCTGTTCATTATATCAACATTGTGCACATCGTGATATATAAAGACAGGCGCTCGTCGTATTAGCAGAATTTTACATTTTAAATTAATATTAGGTCTATACTATCTATACTAATATACTAGAAGGCCAGACACTCTTCAGACCGCGATTTTTAAAAAAACGGGAAAATAGCGAATAATTTACCGATTTTGCTCAAATAAATGTCAGTTTGGAGTTCTTTTCACGAAGCCACTGCCTTTTCGGCACCGAGTTGGGTAAAAATTAGTTTTTATCACCATTTTAATCTCATTTTCATATACTCAGGCGACAAATTTCATCTCCGGCAACCCTGCTTAACCGGTTCACTCGCAGTGAATTCTCCCCCGCTCGTTCACTGGTCGGTTACAAATAGCAACAACCTCCACGATGTGTGGGAAATTCAAAATCCTGTAAGCGTTCAGAAGTCCAGACATTGCGAACAGACTATCAAACACGTCCAAAAAGACGTGAAAGACTTTCAAATTATGTCTAAATCTTCAGAACAGCCAATGACAGTATCATGGTAACAAATGATATAAACCTTCTGTAATTTTACAGTAGCAGTCAATTATTATTTCGACCAATGAACGAGCGGGGGAGAATTCATTGCGAGTGAACCGGATAAGCAGGGTTGCCGGAGCTGAAATATTTTGCCTGAGTATATGAAAATGAGATTAAAATGGTGATAAAATCTAATTTCTGCCCAACTCGGTGCCGAAATGGCAGTGGCTTCGTGAAAAGAACTCCAAACTGACATTTATTTGAGCAAAATCGGTAAATTATTCGCTATTTCCCCGTTTTTTGAAAATCGCGGTCTGAAGAGTGTCTGGCCTTATAGTATATTAGTATAGATAGTATAGACCTAATATTAATTTAAAATGTAAAATTCTGATAATACGACGAGCGCCTGTGTATATAAAGACAGAACGCGATGTGTGTTTGAATCGGTGGGTGTTTTACATAACGAGTTGGAATAGCGTTGTCATATTTCGCGAGAGCCGTACCGATTCAAACACACATCGCGTTCTGTGTTTATTACACAACCCATGCATTTAAATAAACAAATTTTAATTCCGATGTTTAAACCCAAAGGTGAAGAGTTTATTTTGACTGAAGCTGTAGGACTGATCAAATGGATCGCTAAAAAATCAAAACAACCTTTTCGGAACCAGTGTGTGTTGAAATTCGTATCGCTGTTTCTCTTTGGCTGGTGCCCAATCACGCCTAACCATTGGTGGCTATTACTGTTAGTAAAAATATAAGTACAAATTTGTGCAGATTTGCAAAACAGCTAGGAGAAACATTTTTAATAGAAGTTCGAAGCCTCTCAAGATGTACTTAGATTTACCGAAATAAAGTTGACCGATTTAGATATAATGGGGTCCACAAAAACGAAACGGCCACGGGGCTGGGTTAATGTTCTGGTTGAAAATGATTGGGTGTTTTTAAAAATATTATCTCATTTTTGGGTAACTAATTTTTTTGTGAACCGACTTTATTTTGCTTTGGACGTTTTCATTTTCACACTATGCGACAGACGGTCGATGATTGTATAACGAAATTTGGAAACTTTTCGAAGAGTAACTAAACGGTGCGGTGAAAAAGTTCCGGCTTGTATATCACCCGTTGAATACAGAATCATTTATATTATAGCGGCGTTTCCGTTGAATACAAGGGTTTAAAGTTTAATGGAAGTGTAATAAAATACATGCACTGTCCATTCCATTGATAAAAAAGACTGGGAGGCAACATTTGCTAACTTTTTTCCAGGGAAGAATAAAAACTTGAAAATTACAGTAAAAACACAGTCGCTAAACAAAGAGCCAAAGTGGACTATTACTTACTTAGTTGTTTCTAATAAGCTTGCCACAAAAAGATAAGTTTCCTTTTGTAATTTTTAATGGACGAAAACAACAGACAGCTCCAAGAGCTGTCTGTTGTTTTCGTTTATTAAAAATAATAAAAGGAAACTTCGCTTTATTTTCTACGGGTAACATATATGTAACTGAGTAATATTTCAACTACTTCGTCAAGGCATGCCTTGACGAAGTAGTTGAAATATTACCCAGTAAGGATTAGAGCTCCTGAACAGGATCAGTGAGAATCACCGGTACTCGGCAATGCACAGCGATAGCCGCTAGCAGCAATGCATCGTCGACACTGTTTGGACACCTTAAACTTTCTTTCAACATTGGTTTTGACAAGTGAGATTGAAATTAGTATGCGTGCTGGCACGTTTTGTGAGATGACGTACAGATAACTGATACTAAGCTATATTCCTGGGACAAAATTCGAAAGTAAACAAATCGAGCAGTCGATTTCAAATCGAACTGAATAGCAACTTAAGATTCGAAAGCCAATCGGATCTCGAAGCTTCGCATGGCCCTAGGAGTGTAGCTCCATAAAATATAAAAAGAAGACCAACATGCCGTGATAGATCCCCACCCAAACCCAGTAAACAACAGGGCGAGCGACTCATCAATATTTGCGCCGGACTTGCGTTCGGAGAGAAGTGAGTTTAGATCTGACCACAGGGGCTCGATATATATTTATTTATATTTATTTATTGATGTTTAAGGTCACATATTTATGCACAATGGCTAATCATGACCGTGACAGTTTTACGGGTGGAGGAAGCCGGAGTACCCGGAGAGAACCACCGAGCAACGACGAGCAGCTGTCAGCTCCCCAACATCGTAACTCCGCACAGCAGCACAGGCAGGGTTAGATTGGTTGAAGACATGCGTACCATCGGCGTGCAGTACGCCTTAGTACACGGCGTCATCGTGCCCCCACGCAGGCAATGGGGATGAAGTGTCTTGCCCAAGGACACAACACGGTTGCCACAGTCGGGATTCGAACCGAGGACCTCTCGGTTTGCAGCCTTCACCTCTACCTACTGAGCCACCGCACTCCCCCAGGGGCTCGATACAGACAGTGATTTAATGATAAAATGGTATTAGACAAGCATAACTGGATACCTCCATCGTAAGCACTATATACGCCTGTCTAACATTATTAAAAATTCTTACTGTTCAAGTCTCAATTTTAGAGTTATTTGTTTCTTGAGCTTGTCTTAACTATATTTTCGTTTGCTCTAAGAAGATTTGAATGGTCTTCCTGTGGCTACAATGAGAATGTCCTGGACTCGTGTCTTGGTTTAGTCAGACCGTTCATTTAGGCTCTTGGGGATGGTGGCCCTTAACCCCATGGGTGCAAGGTTGCGCCACACACACGAATCACGGTACCGACCCACCCAATTGGTACCGCCACACTCAAGAGTATATAAAGGGGCGGAGATGGTGAGAAAAATATCGCCGCTGAGTTCAAAATCGAACAAAACCGATTAGGCACTTAATAAAATTTAAACTCTCCTGCTCACTTTTGAGAATTTTATAATTTAATATTATTTTATTATTGAATCGCTGTTTGTAACGAGGCCTTGTGATCTGACATACGCACCCGCGTTTTGTCTTTGAGAAAGACGTTTCATCTCGCTTCCCCAGTGGGAACTCGGTGGCTCAGAAAGCCTTCAATCAATGCGAGATGGATTTAAGACCCTCTTTTACCTGCCAGCACATTCAGAACAATGTCAGTTGCTTATCGCTACCGGAGATTACTCTGGCTTTCTACGCAAGAAAATCTGTCAACTGAAAGTCTAACACGGTTGGGATCCTCTCGTGAAGGCGAATTCACGCCCACATCAACTGTGAGCTCTTGGCTCGTAAATTAGTTCTCACCACCAAACCCGTTTATTATTTCTGTGAGTTTGTCATTTTAATTACACTCTAACGTAAGTTATTCTGTAACGTCTTTAGATTTCTTATATACCGTGATCAGTCAGCGGAACGCATTCCCAGTTTAGAAATGTCAACAAGAATCGACTATTTTTTTAGATAAAATGAAACATCGGTTGATGCTTTTCGGATCGAAACTGGGAGGAACAGACTGACGTTTCTTGCTTAAACACAGTTTCAAACCCGTCGAAAAATATATTGAGGCAAGTTCCAGCGTTCGTTTGTGACGGTGTTTCATGAATAATAAAAGATTGAAGAATAAGTCACCCAATGTTGTTTGATAGATAGATATTGCATTTGCGTTTACATCCCAAAGTGGTGGCTGCAAAAACATTGTTATAAATCAAATAAATATACATACAATTAATGTACACATCATAAAATCAATGTATTTATTTATTTATTTATTTATTTATTTATTTATTTATTTATTTATTTATTTATTTATTTATTTATTTATTTATTTATAAAATCGCTTCTAGCATCTATAGCCATATCTATCTCTAAGTCCAAGATCGCTTTCAGCATCTGTGGATATATCATGAGCTAAACACATGTAAAACTTCCGTTCAGGAATAGCTTACATCCATGCAGCATACTTTAGTGGACATGCGACCAGGGGCCAATACACAAAAAATTATAATTGTATTTTCTAGAACTGTATTTTCTAGTTATTTTGACTTTTGAGGGTGAAATGAATCATTAGCATTTTCAAAGATGTGGCAATTTGCCTGTTGGCAAATTGCCATATCTTTTAAAATGCTAATGATTCATTTCAGTCAGTTATATTAATTGGTAGAAAATACAATTCTAGAAAATACAATTGTAAATGTTTTAAAGTATAGGCTCCGGGTGTCGGTTACCGGTTAAGTAGAACTTTCTTTTCACACTAAATAAGCACTGCTCCACTTTCCGAAATGTTTAGTTGCAAAGTGTGTAGCAGATTATTGTAGAAAAAACACCCGACATGTGCGTTCTGAATTTTGAATCCTTTTTCCTCTCAACTTAATTGTTAATATTTTATTAAAACTCTCTGCATGCACAATATTATTGCTAAAATATGTGCACCATCAAAATAAGAAAACGTTTATTCTATTTATTTATTTATTTATTTATTTATTTATTTATTTATTTATTATGTTGGAAGTGTCATATTTTTGTACAATGGCTGATCGTGATCAGAACATGTTGATAAAATCAAGTTTATTCAATTGTTCATACACATATTGCCCTTTTAGAGGACTTCCACCCCAAGCACTGGCAACAGTCCTATTTTACTAGTAAACCAGAGCTCGTTCAACACAGTACACGGTGGCGCGCTGGCGGGCTGTAACTGGTTCTCGTTAGATCACCGAAGTTAAACAACGTCGAGCCCGGTTGGTCCTTGGATAGGTGACCGTCTGAGCGATCGATTCGGACTTCCGCGTTTTGTCCATGGGCAAGGCACTTAACTCCGATTGTCCACGTGGGAGCACGATGACGCAGTGTACCAAGCGCACTGCACGTCGACGGTGCGAATGTCTTCAAGCAGTGTAACCCTGTCTGTGCTGCAGTGCGGAGTTACGATGTTGGGGAGCTGGCAACTGTGGTTCTCTCCGGATACTCCGGATTCCTCCACCCGCAAAACTGTCACCGACACGATATGGCCTTGCCCGTTAAAGTCTCGTTAAACCGTAATAAATAATAATAAAAAAAACAATAAACAAGCATTGCTCCACATCGTAGGTTCCCAAGGAGAAATTTCTTGTTGTAAGAACATGTTTTCAAAAAATGAATGTAATGGACGCCTATAGGGAGCGTGGTTACGGCATTGGACTTCAACTCGAAAGGCCCATGGTTCGAATCCCACCGGGGTAACTGCGTTGCGTCCCTGGACAAGGCACTTAATCCCAATTGCCTATGTGGTGGCACGCTGGCGCTGTGTACTTAGGCACGTCACTTCAAATCGAAAGGTCCACGGTTCGAATCCCACCGGGGGTAACTGCCTTGCGTCCTTGGGCAAGGCACTTAATCCCAATTGGCCATGTGGTGGCATGGTGGCGCTGTGTACTAAGACGTACTGCACGTCGACAGTGCACTCGTCTTCAACCAATGCTAACCCTGCATGTGTGGAGTTAGTACCCTGGGGAGTCTGGCAGTTCCTCGCAGTTGCTCGGTGGTTCTCGCCGGTACACAGGTTTCCTCCACCCGTAAACTATCCGGCGCGAGGTGATACTGGTTATCGAAATTGTCGTTAAACCCAATAAATAAATAAATAAATAAATAAATAAATAAATAAATAAATAAATAAATAAATAAATAAATAAATAAATATGAGTGAAGAACATTTTTTTCGAAACTCTAAGGGTCGTGTGTTTTGATCCAATCGGCGGGAATATTTCAGCTCGTCGAAAAAGCGAATCTTAGGTTCGCTTTTCCGACTAACTGAAATATTCCAGCCGACTGATTTAAAAAATTACCATAAACATTCATTTGTTTGAATCAACGCAATAAATGTTTCTCAACCCACACTAAGTTTGATTGAATCTTTAATGATATTAAAATTCTCTTAGACACGTTTGAAAACTGGATATCTATGAATGAAAACTCACCGTGGCTTTATTTATTTAATTAATTAATTAATTAATTAATTAATTAATTAGATTTAACGACACTTTCGACAGCCAGAGTCACCTCGTATCGGGAAGTTTTACGGATGGGCGGAGCCGGAGTACACGGAGAGAACCACAGAGCAACGGCGAGCAACTACCAGACTTCCCAGCGCACTAACTCAACAGAAGCAGGGTAAACATTGGTTGAAAACAAGTTCACCATCGACGTACAGTGCGCCTTATTACACAACACCACCGTGCCCAACACGGGCAATCGGGATGACGTACCTTGCCCAAGGACACAACGCAGTTACCCCTGCCGTGGATCGAACAATGGGCCTTTCGGTTTGAAGTCCAATATCCTAATCACTGGGCTACCGCCTTCCCTATTAGTTTTACGATTACACCGAAAAGTTTTCACCAAATATGTTTATATCTTGAATCCGACATAAATACTTATTAATTGGAATATCTACAGCTGAAGCACGAAAGAATGTTGAATTAAGGAACATCACATTAAATCAATTGTGGGGTGCGCACAAACTTCGCGAAAAGTGGGTAAACAAACAGCCCACAACGGCGTCGGATTCCTTACAGAATTAGGCCGGTAGTCTAAGAACTTGATATTTGTGGTTGAATTCAAATTCTGTCGAAAATGTTATTAAAACTCCAAAAGGAGCTTTTCTGCCATAAAAAGAAGTAATGCTAATATTTGTGATATCTTCATTCGTTCACTGTGATTATTGCCATTGTTAGCTCTTTGGACGCGAGAGGCCTTTTTTTCCGGCCCAGGAACGTGATACGGTATAATTTCATTAAGTAAGACGGCTTCTTATTGAATGTGTGGGATAGACCAATCAATATTTCAACGTGCAGCCCCAAGGCTGCACGTTGTAAATATTAATTGGTCTCCCCATCCCTCCACAAATAATGATTATGGACTCTTCCAGTTACTGCCATTGAACTGTCTTGGAAGATACCACCAGTGATCAACGGGTTAAGAAATAAAACGTTTGTTAAAAAATTGATTTTTTTACGACAGAAAACACTATTGTAGTCTACAAATTGTGTTCACCTAACTTGAACACACTCGATGATTAAACTCCCATATCCATACTTCAAATACCGAAGCGCAACTACTTGGGTCTTTTTTAACAAAGTTAGCGTTGTTTATAATGCATTGAACGTTGTAAGAAATATCATCCAATTCTCCACCAGAAACACAGTCACGCTGTGTGTCAGTTAATCTTAACACTTCCTCAACATTACTCCACTCTTTTACGTCTTGATCATAACAAGTCCTAATTGCAGAATAATATTATAATACTTGGTCAGTTGTTGATTTGTCACGGTTCTCAGATGAGAAGGCATTGAGTAACCTTTTGCTCCTAAATGCCTCCCAATCCCCACGCCACTTCTCTCCTCCCAACCCCAGGAAACAAACTGTCTGATGACATCCCGTACGCAATCCTTCCCAGTTTCTCCGATAAGCATACCAACTCTCTGCTTTTTGTCACTCAAAACTCAATAAACATATCCTTCATTCTCTCATCCCACTGCCACATTATACACCCAGTGGATCTTGTTTTGTCAGTCTGATTTTTTAGACATTCTAAGAGAAAGTGTTCCAGGAACTCCATTACTCCAAAATTAAACACCTGGCGCTCCTTTTCACTATCTATTGTGGTGCAACGGAACCTACGCACCAGTACTGAAATGAAAATTCGAATATTCGTTCGAGGAAGGCATATTGACATTCGAATATTCCTCCACTTTCCATTAAACAAACACCAGTAACGATAGTGACTCACCGAGGAAGGGAGAGAAATAACATACTCGGCCAATTCTGCAGCAACACCTGGCTTTCGACGAAAATTCGACTACAAAAAGTTCGAACTCCCCCACCCCACCTCTCTCTCTCTCTCTCTCTCTCTCTCTCTCTCTCTCTCTCTCTCCGACACCAGGAGTTAGTGACTATTAAAGCTTCCTAGAACCTGTTACAAAATTTCACCGAGATCCCTAATTTCTCTAACTAGCCTTGCTAACACATCCTGACTTTCTCACTCATACGAACACGAGTAACATTTAACATGGTTTTAAGTCTTTCTTAAAAATAACCCAAAATGACAATGACCCATCTATCATTCATTGAGCTACCGGGAAACCTTAAACGGAAGAAAATGTGTGATAATCTCCCCCACGTCCAGTGTAGGGATCCTGCGAATCTTTGTAATTCGATTCCATTCGAAATTGTCCGAATTATTCATTATATCGGTTCGATTCGAGTTGCGCTGATTCGGTGTTTTCGGATCGTCTAGATATTACAAAATCAATCCTAGAGTTTCCTAATTCACCTTTCACTCTTCTTCTCTCATCAGGTCTCCTGTACAGGAGACCTGATGAAAGAAGCAGAGTTCAATAAGGTTCGCTTCTTCTCTTCGTTTCGCTTCGACTTCGGTTAAGACGACGAATAGTCGATGAATACTGTACTTGAGTGGAGACCGACAATATCTATTACTTGGTGGGCAGTGGGATCGGATTCGATGTTCGAATGAACATCATCTGCTTGATTCGACTGCGGATTCAATTCGAACATAAATTTGAGCTTCGCGGAGCACTAATCAATTGCTGAACCTGCTGATGCTATCCCATACAATGGTCCAATTTATCCTCTGGGTACCTCTTTCTATTTAGGCTTGAAACCATGATTCAGATTGGGGTTCGCAGAGGGTAACGTTAGTGATGCTGTACTGCTGTGCAGGGTAGCGTCACCAAATTTATCGCTGGGGACCCCCTTTTGCTTCAGAAATCCAATATCAAAGCTACGAAGTCAAAAATCTTCGAAATGCATCGACAGAGCTGCGTGGCAGTAAATTCCAAAATTCTCGGCTTTTTGTTTTGTTTTCTGTCTATTTAGGTGTAGGTCACGGTCAAAGAACCGTTTATTAAAAGTAACAAAAGGAAACTTTTCTTTTTCAGTCCTGGTAATTCATCCTTGTTTCCTCGGCAAAACAATTGCTGTGGAAAACTTGTGCTTCTATGGCAATTGCTGTGAAGCTTGCTCGATTGTGTAAAAATCATCAGGGGGCAGGGCGTAGTCCCAACTGCCATGTATATGTAGTATGCGGTGAAGTGAAAACTTTCAAGTAACGTTAACATGAAAGTAGTTCGAGATACTTTTGTATTTAATCACAGCCAATGTGCAGATTCTTTCATTCAATTGGATCATGCCAGTATCATGAACCATGTGAATGCCGAGATAAAATATTGGAAGTAAGCAGGCGGCTTTCTCAATACGTACAGTATGAGTGAGTGAAAGATGCATCAAAATTAACCACAAACTAAGTATCTCACTGCTTCTCTGTTGGTAACACCAGAATCAGACATCAGTTTCTGGAAAGCTCGTACAGAGCTTTCCAGAAACTGATGTCAGATCCTGGTGTTATCAACACAGAAGAAGCAGAACACATAGTTTCTAGTGGTTATGCTGCAACTTGAACTGTAAATTGTAAGGTTAGCAAAAAGGCATCTAGTGCAACTCACATGGTTTGATTCCTTGTGTAACCTGGAAGTTGTGCAATTTCTGCAACCACAAGGCTTTCTGAAGAAGCCATCCTCGGCAGTATTTTTGCTGTAGATATTTTTCGTTTCCTCGGTATTTTCCTCGGCACTGCTGATTGCTGAGGGTGAATTACCAGGGCTGCGCTTTTTATGGCAGGTCAATGGGAGGAAGCCAGTTCACGAAGATGGTCCAACATTGAGAATGTCTATCAGTGTTGCATCTGCCAATACTAAGTGTGCACTTTGTCTCTTTGTTTAGAGCATGCGTTTTTACAGTTACTTGAAAGTTTTTATTCTTCCCAGGAAAAACAAATTAGCAAATCTCACCTCCTGGACTTTTAAGGTAATGAAAAGGACAGCGTTCGTATTTTTTGTTACGATGCGCACACTGCTGAAATAATGAACAGGAAAAAAGATACAGAACATCAAGAGACGGTATTCCCATCTTTAGTAATCATTCCCCCAACACCGCATTTTTTTATGACGTTACAATTCTCTGATATACGGTTGCTAAGAAAGTTCTTCCTATGTCCTCCAATTCGAGACAGTAGTCTGTGAGAGGAAATACCAAACAACGTGCGTAAGTGGATTATATGTCCTTCTATCTGATATATGAATCAATAGTGTAACCTCTAATCCAACCCAACATGCCTTGTACTTATATTATGCCGCTTATAAACGACCATATAACCATTAATCGCATTAAGATTCATTAACCTGTCCTTAGAGAAATCAGTTTAAGGGTTTCCTGTCGTCTTGTAACAAGAATTGAAATGACCTTTCGCTTCTCAGCATTAACTGAGCTAATAAGAAAGAATTATCCTCTTCCACAAAACGTAATGTGACACGGAGAGTTCTGAAAGTTCAACAGTGCCATAGATATTTTTCTCACAGGACTACCATGACGTGACAAATAGTATCTGTCGTTTACCTTTCGACGTTTAAATAATAATTTACGAAGTATAGTCCATCAGTTATTTTCTGCAAAAAAATAAAAATGCTCCCTCACGGGAATATCATGACGTTTGAGTGGAAAATATGACCTGCCATATAACTTTCCACATTTAAATTTCATACATAAGCATACAGTACAAGAGTGTGCGAGTGTAGGTGTGTTGTTCGTGCGAGTGTGTGTGTATATGTGTTTGTGTTTTGTGGGCGAGATCGTGACGTCCGTTTTTGGGACTATCATATTCCCACTGTTTTTGTTAGCTTTGTCTTTTATCACATTGTTATTTCTAATTCCTTGATGTCATGTACATATGTGTTTGTTACCTACGACATAATAATAATAATAATAATAATAATAATAATAATAATAATAATAATAATAATAATAATAAATGTATATTTATGACGTATAGTCCATCAGACAGTTATTTTCTGCTCAAAAATGCCATCCAAAAAGGGACGTATTCTTTAGGTCTGTACTTGACATGCGGTCTTATTTAGAGTACATTTTCGACAAAAAACATACAAAAAGGTCTACGAAACCATAAAATATATATAAATTGCTTCAAAAGTCTCTCTACTGTCCATATCTGGCACTTCAGTTGACATGCTCGCCTAACCTTCTGCTGGCTGATATCAAAATACCACAATTTTAAGCAGCAAGTTTCTCCACAATCCAATTAACCATTAAACCAATTCAACCGTGTTTGACAGAGTTCAGTAAGCTCTTTCAAGCAAGAGTGGACTGGTTAAATTTCTATCTCGATCAACGGACGGCGACGACAAAAAAGAAATCTCTAGTAAACTATAACTTAAACAATTTTAAGTAGCAAGTTTCTCCACAACCCAGTTAACAATTAAACCAATTCAACCGTGTTTGACAGAGTTCAGTAAGCTCTGTCAAGCAAGAGTCGACTGGTTAAATTTCTATCTCGATCAACGGACGACGACGACAAAAAAAGAAATCTCTAGTAAACTTTAACTTAAACAATTTTAAGCAGCAAGTTTCTCCACAAATCAGTTAGCAATTAAACCAATTCAATCGTGTTTGACAGAGCTCAGTAAGCTCTGTCAAGCAAGAGTGGGCTGGTTAAATTTCTATCTCGATCAACGGACGACGACGACAAAAATTTCTAGTAAACTTTAACTTAACTCTTCGAACCCTTGTTTCCTGGAATGGTATTCTCATTGTGTGCACTTGCAGTGAGATGTGTCAGCCCGATATCTATATACAGGGGTGGTAAAACAATAACTGCAGTCTGCAGCCGTCTGGCTGCAGACTGCGGTTATTATTTTATCATCAATGCTCCATGTTTCGACCTCCTATAATAAAACAAAATGGGACGAAATTATGCTTTGGACCGAACGATCAGGCTTACGGGTTCAAAGAGAAGGGAAAGTAATAATAACGAGTAAAAGACCTTTAACAAGAGGTTGTAAACTATGGTTTTAAGACGAAGGTTGGGTACTGAAAAGCATACGAAACAGATACTACGATGACGAATATACATATGGGGGTTTCCTTCCCACAAGGCCAGTGTGCCCAAATTAGACTGACCTTAAGGCCTGCCTCAATATAGAATTGTATAAATTTTCGTGTAGACGTTTTTGCTTATAGTATAAATAGACAGAACGCGATGTGCGTTTGAATCTGTGGGTGTTTTACACAAAGAGCTGGAATGGCGTAGTCATTTTTCTCGAGAGCCGTAGACTCGAGGTGTGTAAAACACCTACAGATTCAAACACACATCACGTTCTGTGGTCATTACACATCCTCATACATTAAAATACACTTAAATAAACAATTTTTAATCCCGATGATTAAACTCAAAGGTGAAGAATCTGTTATTTCTGTTTGAAGCGGTATTGATCAAACAGATCGATAAAAAATCAAAACAACCTTTTGGGACCAAGTCTAAATTACATTCGTTATCTTTTTTCTTGGGCTTGTTTCGACATGTGTCCATTCACGCCTACCATTTGGTGGCTATTACTGATAGTAAAATATAAGTACAAATTTGGGCGGATTTGCAAAACAGCTGGGAGAAATATTTTAAAAAGAAGTTCGAAGCACGTCTGAAGATTTACCGAAATAAATTTGGTCAATTTAGATATAACGAGATCCGAAGAAGACACGGGCATTGAACGGGATTAACGTTGTGGTTGGACGTGATCGTTTTTTTTTTAAAAATATTATCCCATTTTTTGTTAACTAATTTTTCTGTGAACCGAAATTATTTTGCTTTGGATGTTTTCATTTTCACACTACGCGACAGACGATCGATAATTGTATAACGAAATTTGGAAACTTTTCGAAGCGTAACTAATGACTCGACGGGAAAGGAACCAGTAAAAATGGTGCGGGAAAAAAGTTCCGGCCTGTACATCACCAGTTAAATACAGAAACATTTATGTCACAGCGGCGATTCCGTTTAATACAAGGTTTTAAAGTTTAATGAAATTGTAATAAAAAATGAATGCTTGTTGTAACATAAACTTATAAAGCGCAGTATATCATCTAAATATATTTGGTTATAAAGAGTTATAATTTGTTTACGTGTCTATGAGGATATGGGACATGGCTAGACAGAAAAGAGCTTCCCCAGTTCACAAATCAAGACAACACCCACTGGGACCAACACCATTAAGTTTTTACAGTCCCCTTTTCTAGAAGTCCACTCTTTACCCGTAAACATTAATGTCTGACATGAATCGTGGCATTTTAAAAGACGTGGCAATTTACCTTTAGGTAAATTGCCACGTCTTTTAAAACGCTATTGATTTATTTCAACCATTCATTGCCCTTGATAGAAAATACAGATTCTGAGAAATGCAGCAACTGTAAATTATTCACAATACTTGTCCCCGACAGTTACTGATATCGTTAACGAGGACTAGATGGTTTTCGTGCTGTTGGTGTTGTTTGAATGGGACTTAACAACACTTTCAACAACCAGGAACACGTCGTGTCGGACAGTTTTACGGGAGGAACAAGCCGGAGTATACTCGGGGAAATCCAAAGACCAGGGCGAACAATTGTCAGAATTCCCAGCGTACTAACTATACACGAGCAGAATGAGCAGCGGCTGAAGGCAAGTGCCCCATCGACGTGCAATACGTCTTCGAACAGCGCCACCGTATCGTCATGTGGGCAATCGGGATTGAGTACCTCGCCCAGGGACACAACGTATTTACCCTGGTTAGGATCGAACCGCTGACCTTTCGGTTTAAAGTCCAATTTTCTAACCACTCAACCAGCACGCCCCGTGAATAGTTTTAAAGTTTATGTGCAGATATTGATAAGATCGGGCATATCGTCCTCTGATTCTAATGTACATAGAACACGTTGGAACTTATGGAACGATATAATATTTGTTTGGAGAATTCGGTGTGCCATTGGAATGTTTGCTTTCAGACCGTTGTCATGTTATTTATTCATTTATTATTTATTTAGTGGTGATTAAGGTCACATATTTATGCACAATGGCTAATCATGACCATGGCAGTTTTAAGGGTGGAGGAAGCCGGAGTACCCGGAGAGAACCACCGAGTAACGGCCAGCAATTGTCAGCTCCCCAACATACCAACTCCACACAAGCAGGATTAGAATTCGTTGAAGACAAGTGCACCATCGGCGTGCAGTACGCCTTAGTACACAACGCCACCGTGCCCATACGTGGGCAATGGGGGTGAAGTGTCTTGCCCAAGGACACAACGCGGTTGCCGCAGGTGGGATTCGAACCGAGGACCTCTCGGCTTGCAGCCTGCACCTCAACCTACTGAACCACCGCGCCTCCCGTTGTCATGTTATAAAACAGTTTGGGTCAATGTATTAGAGACCAAAGACTCTGTAGGTTAAAATCGAAAGAATCAAATTTAATGATTCCACGAGAGCAGGCAGAACAAAGTGATGCATACGCAAGATGATATAATTGACAATACTGTCAGCGACTACGGACATTTACGTCAATGAGACAGACAACCCAATATCACAAATACTATGATTAAGCACAAAAAGCTGCTCAACAGCTTATCATGTGACGGTTGACCTCAGAACGCACATAATTTCTGTTTGCTTCACATTTAACCATTACAATACTGTTATCACAAAGTTATCTCTTTCGTGACGCGATCGCGACTCGCTTGCACAAGTGGGTTGCGATTTTCTTCGTAAAATACCGCCAAATTAAGGAAATATCAAGGGATGCAAAAGAAAATAGCATCCGTCGAGACTCGGGCCATCCGAAAAAAATTGTCTCCCTCTCTCGAACAAAGAATGCCATCAGTGAAGTAGTATCATAATTAAAACACGACATGAAACTTCCAATTTCATATACTGAAATGATTTAGATCGACCTGCTTCGCGTTTCTGGTCCCGATGGCTGTGGGGTGCGGTGGTCCCATGGTGCATTCGCGCAAAAGCCACGGGTTGCAATGTGATCGAACCTTTCAGTACTACAGCGGATGATCTGTGCCTGTGTCCAATAAATCTTATATTTTTGAGTTTCATGATGGGCATAGATCATCTAAGAAAAGAAATCACTCGTTTCGCGTCAACTGTGTTTGACCAAGTCACCAAAAGGGTGGCTGCTGGGGCTTGGGGGGCCGGGACTGTCGGATCTGGGTCTAGTTTTGTGTGTGTGTGTGTGCGTGCGTGCGTGCGTGCGTGCGTGCGTGCGTGCGTGCGTGCGTGCGTGCGTGCGTGCGTGCGTGCGTGCGTGCGTGCGTGCGTGCGTGCGTGCGTGCGTGCGTGCGTGCGTGCGTGCGTGCGTGCGTGCGTGCGTGCGTGCGTGCCTTTTCCCTCTCTTGTATGTACTTAAAGGTTAGTTCTTCACCTCGTATGTTCTTTTGATTAATTGTATTTAACCCTTTACCCAACGAATCGCCCGCATCCGCACGCGTAATATGCAAATTCAGCAGCTGAAAAAATATTATTTCTCGAACAATTTCAACAAAACCATATCATGTGCCCCCTCTTGGGAACGAGCTCGTCGAGCTCGTTCCAAAGAGGGGTCACATGATATGGTTTTGTTGAATTTTTTTGAAAAAATTTAAAAAATGATATTTAAAATAATAAATTTTGAAATCGTCTGGTTTGGGTAAAGGGATAACACGTGATGTATACTTGAAAAACAATAAAATAAAGAAAAGGAAAAGAATGTGGCATCTCCGACTCAATGTTCTCACCAGGGGGCGCGGTGACTCAGTAGGTAAGATGCAGGCGGCAAGCCGAGAGGTCCTCGGTTTGAATCCCAACTGCGGCACCCGCGTTGTGTCCTTGGGCATGCCACTTAATCCCAATTGCCCACATGAGGGCACGGTGGCGATGTGTACTAAGGCGTACTTATTGCGTGGGGTTAATATGTAGGGAAATCTGACAGTTGCTCACCGTTGCTCAGTGGTTCTCTCCGGGTACTCCGGCTTCCTCCACCCGTAAAACTGTCCGACACGAGGTGTCCCTGTCTGTCGAAAATGTCGTCAAATACCCCCCCCCCCCCCAAAAAAAAATAAATAAATAAATAAATAAATAAATAAATAAATAAATAAATAAATAAATAAATGTTCTCACAGGTACAAATTCCACAGTGTCGCATGTAAAAAACATACGGACAGGAAATTTTGAACGAATCGCTACCTAGTCGCGTTCCGGTGGAAATTCACTGTCCACTTTTTTGATCCAGTACTGTAAGCTGTTAAAGGTCAGATGACGAATGCAACACGTACTAACAAGTTTCCAGAACAATGTTAGTTGTCTTTCCTTCAAAACGCAACCTTCGATTCCGGGTAGAATAAATTCAATCAACTTGTTTGAATAGGAGACCCAAAAAGTCAAAGGAAATGTAAAATTGCAACAAACATCGGTCGGCAGTTCTTATAAATATCGTGGCACGTATTTAAAAGTGTAAACAAATTACTGGGGGTGTATTTAAATAATTTTCAATGGACCGCTAATGGGTATGTGGAGGTTCCTTCCATCTTTCTATAAGTGTCAAGGTCGGAACGTATCAAGGAAGCATGCAGATGGAGAACGTGGCCACTATCTTTGAAAATCTATAGAGAGTAATCGTTTGACTGGAATGGTTACGTGAAATAATTCATGAGAGGTGAGGGACGTTGTGCAAACACGAGTGCGCGAATGCGCACGGGTGTTTTACAACATAGTCCCTCGCGTCGAATGAATTATTTCACGTGACCAGTCCAGTCAAGCGATTACTCTGTTTATTACTTTTCATTATTAACGATAATGATATTATTTAACCCTTTACCTAACGTAACGGCCAAACACGGCCAGCGCTATTCTCAAAACTCGCCAATTAATTTTCATTATTTATTCATTTTTTGTCTCTAAAACATAGGCTATGACCCCTCGTTAGAGCGAGCTCGTTCCAATGAGGGGTCATAACCTATGTTTTTGAGACAAAAAATGAAAATAATAGTTATTCAAGAATTTTTTTTTGCAAGTGTCATCTGTTTTTCATGTTAGGTAAGGGGTTAAAAAAGGGGGAAAAACAATGAAATCCCTCTTACATCTACGGCAAAGCGTCTTCGTTTGAGCGCACGGATACATGACACAAGTGTTGATTGCATAATTCACTTGTGAAGTTATCGTTTATAACCAAACCCGGAAATCCCAGTAAATCACACTTTGGAAAGTAATAAAATCTAATAACCTAATTTCAAAGCACGATAATAAGGTGTAAACCAAACGAAAGCGGGGTAATAGTTACCCACTGACCCAGGGGTGTTCACGAATTTGACGCGTGAATGACATCGAGTAGCGTAGCATGGTGTTATACCACGGGGTAGGTACTTCAGCTGCCTTAATTGTTTGTCCACATATGTTCATGTTTTCGTTAGCCTTGACTTCTGTGTGATGCTCTCCGTGTGCCTTTGGCCGACGTGTGTCGGTACACCATCGGAAAGTCATTGTATAGTACGTTAAGCAGTTAACTCTGTGTGAGACATGGAGAGTACTTTAACTCGTTGTGAAGAATTCGTATGATTTAATTAACCCTTTACCTAACACAGACGAGATCAAAATGTATTATTTTAAATACCATTTTTTAACTTTTTCAAAAAATTTCAACAAAACCATGTCATGTGAGACCTCGTTGGAACGAGCTCGGCGAGCTCGTTCCAAAGAGGGGTCATATGATATGGTAATGTTGAAATTTTTTCGAAAAATACTATTTTTTCAGCTGCTGAATTTGCATATTACGCGGGCGGATGTGGGCGATTCGTTGGGAAAAGGGTTAACCCTTTACCCAACGCAACGGCAAAAACCGGCCAGCGCTATTCTCAAATATCGCCAATTAATTTTCCGTATTTTTTTATTATTTGTCTCAAAAACATAGGTTATGACCCCTCGTTGGAACGAGCTCGTCGAGCTCGTTCCAACGAGGTTTCATAACCTATGTTTTTGAGACAAAAAATGAAAAAAAATAGTGACTCAAGAATTTTTTTTGCAAGTGTCGTCTGCTTTTCATGTTAGGTAAAGGGTTAAGCCTCAAACGTTGGTGGATTTCTCGAACGGACAGAGGCCGAATTCAATCCCGAGTTCAACATGTTCTGTTGTGAGGTATCGCGAATCGACCGACATGTCGGGTGCACTAAATGGAATATTTATCATTTAATGGTAATACTGGTTACCACGACAAGCGCATAAACATACTGTGGGGATTCGAAAATGTTGTCACTTTTCACGATTTACGTGCGTTTTCGACTGCGAAATTATACACAGTCGATGTTTCTGAACCATTTCGGCGCCGCTGTTGCACAAATAGTACCGCGGTAAAAAACGCTGCTACAGAAAATGTAATTGGACCTGTCGGAGAAAGTTAAAATTATATTGGTTTGGCACACAAGACTGTGTCGCAGCAATAGACTCTTCTAAAAACGTATTCACACTGAATTCGATGCGAGTGTTTCACGCGCTGAGATGAAGTAATGAATAACAGTTTTTCTAGCCATTCGGTAATTTCGACGCAGTGTTTTGACTCTAATGTTTTATTTGCACCAGAACAAACACAATATTCAATTGATCATAGTCCACAGTCAGATTTATTTATTTATTTATTTATTTATTTATTTATTTATTTATTTATTTATTTATTTATTGGGGATTAACAACACATTTGACAGTCAGGTTCACCTCGTGTCGGACAGTTGTACGGATGGAGGAAGCCGGAGAACCACAGAGCATCGGCGAGCAACGGTCAGATTCCCCAACATACTAACTGCGCACAAGCAGGGTTAGTATTTGGTTGAAGACAAGTGCACCATCCACGTGCAGTGCGCCTTAGTACACAACGCCACCGTACTCCCACGTGGGCAGTGGGGGTGAAGTGTCTTGCCCAAGGACACAATGCGGTTGCCGCATAATTTAGATTTCGCTTTGTTACAACTTTTTTTTTATTCTTAGACTAAAATTACATATAATAATCTGACATTAAAAAAATGTGTCCGGTAACATATTGATGTTTTTTTCCAAGTGCTGTCTGCAACTCAAGTTAGGTGATGGGTCAAAAAGTCATACTAAGTGGCTAATTTGTGTGTGTGTGTGTCATATGATAAATAGAATATGAAATGAGTGTTTTTCTCATATAATATTTATGAAACTCGTCCGAATTTTCCGTTTGGGCTCGCCAAAACGGAAAATTCGTAGACTCGTTTCATAAATATTATATGAGAAAAACACTCATTCCATATCCTCTATTTAATAAATGAATTTTCCAAAGTCAGATTGTTTTTTCACTCCAGTTTCCTTTTGTTACTTTTAATAAAAGAAACCAACAGACTCTTGGGGCTGTCTGTTGTTTTCGATTATTAAAAGTTGACATTTTTTTTGGGCGCAATGGATAACTGTGAATAAAACAGTTCGGCAGGCTTCAGATTTACAAGAAATCATTGGCGAGAAGCGGTCGCTCGTACTCTCTCTACAAGGTTGGCGTCGTCGGGTTCAACAAGCCACAATTTTTTTGTTGATTTTTATGTTTTTTAGGGTGGGGAGTGGTAAGCGTTTTGTTTTGGCTCTCTCACGAGACACACTGTCTGGAGACACGGATATTGTGACCTTTTCCCAATTGAAACAAAAATCTCTCCCACCGGTTTGACCCATGGTCGGGCTTGTGGGTTCGGGATCTGTAACCCCCCCCCCCCCCCCCCTTCCACCTGTCGTGGACATAGCCACCGCGCCGGGTGAATCCTTGCTCCACTTCTGTCTCTCTTCCACACCAAATGCGTGCATTTGACGTCGATAATATTGGCGTTTTTTTGTCTTGATATACATACGCATGAAAATGTCACGAGGAAAATTCTATTGAACAAATCGTTATGAGTACAAAAAGAGTTGCCCTTATAACACCATAAGATGTGTTATTACGGGGTTTTCATTCCACAAATATTCATATTACTTTAATTGCAGTAATTTGTTGGTTCTCTGTTGAATGCAAACTGGATTTCTCCATTTCAATGTATAGAATGCGAGTGTCCAAAAATATTTTTCTCTCGATTCTTTTTTTTTTTTTTTGGTAATTATCTCTGCAGATAAATTTATATCTTTTCTTTTGTTGAATGAAATCAAGGAATAATTTTCATAAACATGACACATAGGCTGAGGCGTAACGAAAAAAGGTGAGGGGTGGAAGAAATGCACCACACGTCCTGAGTGCCAACTAATAGTCATTAGTTTCAGAACTAAAATTTTAGCCAACTATTAGTCATTAGTTTCAGTACTAAATTTTCAGTCAGGAAACAGTGACTTGTTCCTTAAATTAGGGCTGAAACGCTTCGCTCTTTTTCACAACCGACTAACCGCGGGCGATAACCGGATAATCCGGTTATCCGTAGCCATTATTTCACCGAATATGGGATCAAAACTATAGGAATTGGAAAGTAGTATTCTCAAACTATTCCGTAGTGTGTATGCAAACGAACGTTGTCGAGTATTCGACAACGTTCGTTTGTATACACACTACGGAATACTTTCTGAGATGACTCTTTACTCGCGGAAACCGCCGATCATTAACGAAGTCTTGAACGCCAAAGTCGATTTTTTTCTCAAAATATACAACGCGGCTTCGATGTGTAAACTGTCACAAAGGTGAAGCGGCAGATTTACTACGTTTTAAACGTGGAATGACGATCACAATCGATATTTCGGTTAACCGGTTGACGTTTTTTTTCAAATCGGTTAGGTAGGTAACCGGTTTCAAACCGGTTATTCGGTTAACCTTTTCAGTACTACCTTAAATTACTGTTTCCTCGTATTGTTATATCTGAAAATAGATTTTGAGGTTCTGAGTAACAATATTGTGGGCATTGGCTACTGGAGTTCTGACTAATGTGACGCAGCATGTGGTCGGATTGTGACAGAGTCGCAAATATCGAAACAACCGAATGACTTTAGTTTAACTCATTGCATGCTGCTGGCGGATATTCCTACCCGGGACACAAAATCTCTTGTCACTGAAAAAAAGTATAATTTGGTGACATATAACCAATTTTTGTCTCTGTAAAGTGAATAGAATATTTGACTAATGCTTTCTTGAGTTAAATTTAAAAGGAAATTCACAGCTGCCATGACTAGATTTGAGGATAAATATTTTGAAAATATTGAGTGGGCTTTGTACATTTTATTTGCTTCTGCTAACAAGGTAGTCTCTGTGAGACGGCTACACTGCCCCTCCCACACCTCCGGGCCTCGACAAGGCCCGGAGGTGTGGGAGGGGCAGTGTGGCCATCTTACATAGATCACTAACATAGCAGAAATCTGAAAAGGTGTGGCTTTTAGAAATAGGCTGGTATGGTAATCATTATTTTCTAAGTCTAGGAGGTTTAGTTTCGCCCTCCTTAATTTGTTTAAGGCGAGCAGTAGGCGGGTGAATAAATCGCTCTCCTGAAAATGCCAGGCCTGCAGTGTTGATGAAAAATTTGCAAAACTGGCGACCTCATTTCAAATATTTCGCGTGGTGACATCAAACGGTGACATCTACTACTGGAGCCTTAGACATAGAAAGGGGGCGTGGTGGCTCAGTTGGTAGAGGTGCAGGCTGCAAGTCGAGAGGTACTCGGTTCGAATCCTACCTACGGCAACCGCGTTGTGTCCTTGGGAAGGACACTTCACCCCCATTGCCCACGTGAGGGCACGGTGGCGTTATGTACTAAGGCGTACTGTACGTCGATAGTGCACCTGTATTCAACCAATGCTTACCCTGCTTGTGTTGAGTTAGTATGTTTGGGAGTTGAAAGTTGCTCGCCGTTGCTCGGTGGTTCTCTCCGGGTACTCCGGCTTCCTCCGCCCGTAAAAATTTCGTGGTCATGATTAGCCATTGTGCAGAAATATGTGACCTTAAACACCAATAAATAAATAAATATAATATTAGACATAGAAAAAGACTACGCGAGATCTCGTCCAATCAGAGGATGAGCATTTTAGTCTGATTGGAAAATAAAAATGATTGAGTCGAGAGTGCCATGAGATCCTCAGTATAATAAAACTGCAACATTTCTGAATGAATATAGGAGAACATTTGTTGACCTGTCAGCACATTCTGTTGGCGGTATTATTTAGAAAATATTTTATGTATGAACTCACTCCAGAGACTTTCAGTGAAATTAATGTTATTGTTGATAGAACAGTGGCACTCCTCTCTGTGGCCCAGTTATTCACAATACAATAATGAGGTGGAGGCAATAACAAAACATCTATTAAAGTTATGATGACCGGGTCAAAAGTCCACTAAGATAGATTTTTGATTTGTTCTACAATTGAATCTTGTACGTGGTACTATATTTTCTATGCAGTCATATTACCTTTTTAATTGACTATTTTATAGCTCACAAAAAGAGTCTATCAAAACGCTATAATAATCGTTAAGAACCAACGTGTGACATTCGCATGTGGATATTTATTAGCGTGCAGAGGTTTTTTTTTCCATTCAGCCTGTACAACGCAATCTCTAAGACAGACATTGGGGGCGCGGTGGCGTTACGGTAACCGGTTCTCGCCAGATCACCGAAATTAAGCAACGCCAAGCCCGGTTAGTCCTCGGATGGGTGACCGTCTGAGCGATCGGTTCGATGTCTTGAACCAATCTAGCCTTGCCTGTGCTGCAGTGTGGAGTTACGATATTGAGGAGCTGGCAGATGCCCGTCGTTGCTCGGTGGTTCTCTCCGGGAACTCCGGCTTCCTCCACCCGTATAACTGAAACCGACACGGTATGACTCTGGCTGTTAAAGTGTCGTTAAAGCTTAGTAAATAATAATAATAAAACAGATATTGGGGACGTGGTTTAGGGCGGACCTAAATGTGTTTTATAATCAATTGTTTGAAAAATTTGAAAACATAATATTTAAAATAATGAATGTTGATAATGTCCGCGTTGGGTAAAGGGTTAATTATTTTGTACTCTGTTCATTTATTTTGTTGTACTGTTAACTATTTTCTCGGGGGTGCAGCGCCTTGTGGTAACCGGTTCTCGTCAGATCATCGAAGTTAAGCAACAACGCGCCCGGTTAGTCCTTGGATAGTTGACCGTCTGAGCGATCGATCCTGACTCCCACGTTGTATCCTTGATACAAAGACGGGTTGGGCTTCTGTATATGGTATTCTTTGCTCCAGTTCACCGAATATGTATGGATTTGACGTTCCTCATCTATTTATTCTATCAGTGTAAGGTGGAGTTCAGCGAAACTCTGTTTAATGTCTGATGTTTGTTTCGACCGAATATCGACCGCTCATCCAGAAAAAAAACTTTCGTGATGTAACGGTCAAAGGTTTTACAGTCGGAAGGAATTTTTCGGTAAATTGACATATCATTGGCAAATCCTAGTCCATATTTTATATCAAGGTTCAATATTCTCATTGATAAGCAAAAAGGTTTCAAATACTAAACATGAAAACAGTGGGTGTTTGTTTGTCTACGGACATAACAATCGTTACTCATTCTCAATTCCTTATTCGACATTCGTTATCAACCGATAAAGTCGATTGATAACGAATGTCGAATAAGGAACTGGGAATAAGTACCTGTTGTCGAGCCTCTTCTTTGTCTTTTTCAAAATTGAGATCTGTGAACAAAAACAAAGCACACAGTTGGTAGAGATCGACTCTCTGTCAATATGAGCTTATCAGCGTGGTGTAACCGGTTCTCGTCAGATCACCGAAGTTTAGCAACGTCGAACGCGGTTAGTAGATGGATGCGTGACCATTTCAGCGACTGATTCGCGCCCCCGCGTTGTGATCTTGGACAAAGCACGTAACCCCGATTGCCTACATGGGGGCACGATGACGCTGTGTACTAAGGCGTACTGCACGTCAACGGTGCGCTTGTCTTCAACCAAAATAACCCTGCCTGTGCCGCGGTGCAGAGTTCAGAGTTACGATGTTGGAGAGCTGACAGCTGCTCGTCGTCGCTCGGTGGTTCTCTCCGGATACTCCGGATTCCGCCACCCGTAAAACTGTCACCGACATGATATGATCCTGGCTGTTAATGTGTCGTTAAACCCTAATAAAAAATAAAAAATCAGCTTCCGCCATTATGTAATCAAGATTAATTCAGGGGTATCCAGAGACGAAGCCCAATGTATGTGTGCATAAATAAAAATTAGGGAGTATTTTTCAAGGTAGAATTGTTTTCTGAAGTTGGTAATCTCCTTTACCAACGTTTTAGCGCACACATGGTTGTTTTTTTGTTTCCTGGGGTTTAACGACACTTTTAACAGCCAGGGTCGCATCGTGTGAGAAAGTCTTACGGGTGGGTGGAGGAAACCAAAGTGCACGGAGAGAACCACTGAGCAGCGGTGAGCAACTAACAGCCTTTCAAACTTACGCTGTCCAAGTGCACCATCGACGTACAGAACGCCTTCGGTACACAGCACAGTCGCGCTACAACGATGATATTCAAGACTAAGTGTCTGACGCAAAACCACAACGCAGTTACCGGTGGTCTAGATTGAACTGTCGACTTTCGGTTTAAAGTCCAATGCTTTGAGAATTTCTGAGAGTTTCATAATTATATGTTCAAATCACACAAACATTCTCTTCAACGAACACTGTATTCTCAGGGGATGTTCATGTAATGTTAGTTTCCCATGGATACCAGTTGATGATGTGATTTATCCCATGAATACCAGTTGATGACCTGATTTATCCCATGAATACCAGTTGATGATGTGATTTATCCAACGAATACCAGTTGATGTGATTTATCCAATGAATACAAGTTGATGATGTGATTTATCCCATGAATACCAGTTGATCATGTGATTTATCCCATGCATACCAGTTGATCATGTGATTTATCCAACGAATACCAGTTGATGATGTGATTTATCCAATGAATACAAGTTGATGATGTGATTTATCCCATGAATACCAATTGATGATGTGATTTATCCCATGCATACCAGTTGATGATGTGATTTATCCCATGAATACCAGTTGATCATGTGACATTTGCACCCCGCGAAGGTCACATACTTAGGCCTGTGCACAATGGCTAATCATGATCGTGACAGTTTTACGGGTGGAGGAAGCCGGAGTACCCGGAGAAAACCACCGAGCAACGACGAGTAGCTACCAGCTCCCCAACATCGTAACTCCGCACTGCAGCACAGACAGGGTTAGATTGGTTGAAGTCATGCGCACCATCGGCGTGCAGTACGCCTTAGTGCACCGCGTCACCGTGCCCCCATGTGGACAATCGGGGTTAAGTGCCTTGCCCGAGGACACAAAGCGGGAGTCCGAATCGATCGCTCAGACGGTCACCCATCCGAGGACTAACCGGGCTCGACGTTGCTTAACTTCTGTGATCTGACGAGAACCGGTTACCCCAACGATGAAAGGTCATAAGCTCTAGACCTAATTATAAAAGGGAAACCAAAAACACATTTAAATTACAGTTTTTTGTGTTCAGCGACAAATTAAACTGGCGTGAGACAAGTTCGGCAGTTTTTTTTATAGCTGAAGGGTTCCTGACTTAACGCTTTTTACTCTTTCAAGTACCTCAAGCAAATTGCGTTATGCAGAATCTACAACTCTGCATACCAACAATGAAAATTTTCATGAGTCTCTCGTTAGTGACTTCGCAGGAAAAACTGAATGGAATAGTTCATTTCCTCATAAGTTTTAAATTAAAAAGACCCAAAAAAATCAAAGTAACATGCTTTATAAATACTTTGGAGAACGCGCGGATTTAAACGTCATTTCAATTATACATTTATTTTACGGTGGCTGCAATTATCCCGTTTCTGCAACAAAATATGCAATGTTTACATTTCTCGATCGCAAAGCGTTACGTCTTTAAAAACCGAGGCATTCTCTAATGAAATGCATGATCAAAATGCATTTTTAATGCGCGGCAACTGCTGGCAAAGAATATTTGTTTGCATTGGATTTTCTATAAATTCTAAATTGTATCCCCAGTGACTTTGTTGTGAAAACATATATATTTTATTGATGTGTGAAGGAAAAAATGAAAATATGCTACGCATACTATTACGGGTAAACGACGACATGTTGAGAATAAACCTGCGTTCTGTATGATCGTGATACGGAAGATGATAGACATCTCAAGGGAATTGCGACGTCAGCAGGTAATCACTACAAAGCATATTTCTCTTTCAATCATTGTTTTGTTAATGGTGGTTTCAAATCACTACATTTCGATTTTATGAACGCGTCAGGACACCTTTCGGAGTTTATTAATTAAGATAGTATATATACACCGCTATAATCTCAAAACAACGGTCTCTTTCTCGGTCTGATCACGATACCAGTGGATCCGGACTTCATAATTAACGAATTCAGAAGTCCAGATATAATACGGAAATCAAAACAAAATATCTTCTGTGATGACATGTAATAGAAACAGGGCTCAAAATACCTTTTTTGCTATGCGTAGCAAAATGCTACACATTTCCGAAAAATGAATAGCATTTTGTTAAAATTGCATAGCAGTTCTTGTATACCAGAGTTGTGCCATACTGTTTTGTATTGAACTCTTATGAGCAGATATAATAATGTCCATCCATTTCTGTGCTTTTTTCAAATGAGCTGTAACACATGAAGCACTACTAGCTATGTTTTTCAACTGATCTGCCTTTAACAACTGCATGGACTTATATATTAAGAAATACGTAACATCTCTTAATTTGATGGGCTTGAAGTTATTTTGACTGGGTACTTTAGGCAAAACGCAGAAACAATGCAGGATGAATTTAAACCAATAAAATTCACGTTACATATGAAGTTGCTAATGCGAGACGGAGAGTTAATCTTATATCAAGAGTAAAGCATCAGTGAACTAGCTTGCAAAGTTTGTTGCAAATTTTCATTTTTACATTTTGCAATACAAGATATTCAACTGCAGCCTATTAGCCACCGCACTCCCGGGTAGGTGTGATACTGAATTCGGAAATAAAAACAAAATATCATCGGTGATGTAATGTTTTCACGTTCTTTTCGACAGCTCGTCGCCTGATTGCTAGAATGTCCTACGTCTCATGGGGGACATAGAACACTCTAGCACTCAGGCAACGAGTTGATATCGTTGCTTGAGAGAAACAAGGCGCCATCTGCAATGCCGAAGAATTGCAGATGGCGCCTTGTTCCACTCAGGGACTATTATTTATTATTATTATTTATTGGTGTTTAAGGTCACATATTTTTGCACAATGGCTAATCATGACCACAACATGAGTATCAACTCAACACCAGAGGTAAGCATTAAAAAGCCATGTTGCCAATTTCAGAGAGGGTTTGCACCTCCCAAGCATTGGTGACTGGGTTCAATTTTACCAGTAAAACACAACCTGTTTACCGCAGTGAACAGGTACTGCTTCACTTCCCGGGGTTCCCACGGGGAACTCAGGAACAATATTCCGCGATGCTGTGGGAAGGGATCGCTACACTGCTTCTGCTGTTTAACCCTTTGATACTTGTGTACGTGTTATTACGTACAAAATCTTTTGTTTAATTTAACCCTTTGATACTTTTGTAAGTGTTATAAGGTATGAAATCAAACAGCAAGTTGATACTTTGTGGTCATTTGTTTTATTTTTTTTCGATTTTTTAAAGTTTTAATCTCAAATTCCTATTTTCTCCCGAATAGTGCTCAGTAATAACCGTTTAGGCAAATTTTATCGCAGCGTAAAATACTAACATAATCCTGCTGTCAAGACATCTTAACTGGTTGTGTGCTAGAAGCCATTATCAGGGCTTTCAAAAAATGAGGATACCAGAGCTAAAGCCAACACTCTCCTTTCTTATATTTCATATTCAGTCAAACACAAATAATATTTTGTTTATATAAATTTGTTTTATTAAAAATTATTGGAGAGTGCCTGTGGGCACTCTCCAATAATTTGTAATAAAACAAGTTTTGAATAACTAATTCAGACCACCAAAAATAATCTAGCCCTCAACCAGATAATCGCTATTATGAAAAATATCTTTTTATTTGTACCTTCCGACGTTTGACGTAGCATTTTGAAAAACGTTGAAGAAACTGAATTCCCAGTGACGTTTGAATGTCAGGATAATTAAAGTCTCAAAGGATTAAATCATATGATGTGATGCTCTGTTGGAATGATATCCCTAAGCTCTTTCAAACAAGGAGAGGAACGCAACTGACCAGATCATTTTATGATATATATTTTGGTCCTATCGGAACGGCATGGACTCCAAGGTAGATAATTCACCAAATTTAGTTTTATTTGCAAATAGGCCAGGGTAAATTTATTTACACTTTTTGTCATAAAGACATAACATTTTGTAGCGGTTGATGTTATTAAGATTAATTTCGGTCATTTTAAAGTATTTATCCCCACATTCAGTATTGCTAGTCTGACAGACCACATCGTACTTAGTAGTCTGACAGACCATATCGTCCTTAGTAGTCTTTCACATTTCACGACCAGTCCTGTCAAGAATAATGATGCGCCAGGTCGGTTTGGTATTTTAAATATTGAAGCGGCACTCAAGTTAAGTGATACATCAGGCTTTATTTTTGAAAAAAACTTTTAGTTCAGAAAATATTGCGGAATTACAAATACTGCTTTCGCAAAGTAACTTTTTCCCTAAGTGATGCAGTCAAATTATCCCAAAATAGCACATGGAATGTTTTAAACATCTATCTGAGATCCTATGAGTAAGTATTTCCCTTCAAACGTGTTCCATGGAATAAAACATTTTTACAAAAACAACCCTGAATGACTATTGGACTTGTCATATTCTCTAACAATAAACTTGAACACCATAATAAAAAAACTCAGTGCCCAACAAGGAAAATACACAAAACTATAAATAAAACTAAAGTAGAATTTTAACAAGGTTAAAAAACAATTTATTTATTAATTAATTTATTTATTTATTTATTTATTTATTTATTTATTTATTTATTTTTTTTATTTATTTATTTATTTATTTATTTATTTATTTATTGGTGTTTAAGGTCACATTTTTGCACAATGGCTAATCATGACCACAACATGAGTATCAACGCAAGACCAGGGGTGAGCGTTAATAAGCCATGTTGCCCATTTTAGAGATGGTTTGCACCTCCCAAGCATTGGTGACTGGATCCTATTTTACCAGTAAAACAGAGCCTGCTTACCGCAGTGAACAGGCACTGCTTCATTTCCCGGGGTTCCCGCGGGGAGATGTAACAGGGCAAAAGAATTCAACAATTTGTTTTATCAACACTGGAAAAACAATATCCGAAGAGTTTCGGAAACCAAATAAATCCCACCTTGACCGCATGTTCTGTAGTGTTCTAAATAATATGTCTCTAATATACCTACAAATCGACTATACGTCAGCCTCGTGGAAAATAAAAATGTGACCAAAATTATCATTCGATTGCCGTGATTTCACAACATGTCCTTTTACGGAAAGTGAAGTAGCGGATCCTCTCGCACATATTAATAATTACTTCATTAGTGGCACTGGGTCAGACGGGATGAGAATTGTGAAGATGATACCTGTTTTCAGAGCAGGTGACGAGCACGGTTTTACTAATTACAGACATATCAGAATATTTTAAAGTAATAAGAAAGCTCCTGGAAGTTGGACTTTTCCTAAACAGAGTTAACATTTGCCCATTAACACGGATTCTGAAAACAACATTATAAGTTATTGTGGTGAATTGACGTCATCATGGTCTGAGGTTTGCGGCTCGGAGCTCCGAGCCGCAAACCTCAGACCATGTTATCGTCAATTTACCACAATACCGTATGTTCCAATAAGACCCTACCCAACATGGCACTTTAATTTTGTTCTTGGATGTATCCATGACTTTGGCACCAAAATCACGAAATACTATAGGTAAATTGGAAAAGTATGGCACAAAAGGCCTCGCTCACTGTTGGTTTAAAAGCTGTCTGACAGATCCATTCCCAGTATGTCATGTACAGAGAACATAAATCAGACCAAAACAAATTGAGCTGTGATATTCCACAAGTCTCAGTTTTAGGGCTGTTTCTCTTTTCAATAACCTTACTAACTCAACCTCACTGAATCTTTTATCATTTCAAGGTCACACCACTGCACACTGCTCAACCTCCCATCATAACCCATTAACAACGTATTTTAATAATGGACATCAAAAAAGTATTTAGATGATGCTCTGTGAGTCAGTTACTGCCGAATATTAAAAAACGCGTATGCTGTACTGAACCCAGATAAAAGTAGCAATAATGAATTTTGAGAAGCGTTAAAAATAATTGACCAAATAAACAAACAAAAAAAAAAACAGAAAAAAATCACTGTAATACCTGGGAATGAGCATTGACGAACACTTGTACTTCAAAGCTTATTTCCAGATTATGCTCCAAAATAGCACGTGCAAACTATAGTCTCAACAAAGTAAAGAACCTTCTTCCACACGGACCCAGGAAAACACTATACTACACCCTAACACATAGGCATTTATTATACGGAATATAGGCATGGGGCAATACCAAGACTATGTCATTAAATTAACCAGCTGTTAACTAACTGGTGAGCTCTTTCTCTTCAGGTGATATATAAATTGTTCCAAAGTTAATTCATTTTGTTATAGTCTAGGGCGCGGTGGCTCAGTTGGTAGAGGTGCAGGCTGCAATCCGTAAGGTTCACGGTTCGAATCCCACCTGCGGCAACCGCGTTGTGTCCTTGGGCAAGACACTTCATCCCGATTGCCTACATGGGGGCACGATGACGCTGTGTACTGAGGCGTACTGCACGTCGATGGTGCGCATGTCTTCAACCAATCTAACCCTGCCTGTGCTGCGGTGCAGAGTGCAGAGTTACGATGTTGGAGAGCTGACAGCTGCTCGTCGTTGCTCTGTAGTTCTCTCCGGGTACTCCGGCTTCCTCCACCCGTAAAACTGTCACGATTAGCCATTGTGCATAAGTATGTGACCTTAAACACCAATAAATAAATAAATAAATAAATTCTTGTAGTGTATTTGCAACTGCATCTCCAGATTTGGGTGATAGATGACAGCCGATCTGGCTATGCCACCTGTCATAGTTACTGCCAAATATATTCATGAAAAATCTGTATTTGTAACCGTTTTATGTATACTGTGAATAACCGAATCCGAATCTGACACCTGCATCAAATATTGTTCTTTTGTATTACAATATCAATATAACCCTTTGAACACGAGAGGCCGCTTGACCAGCCCAGGAACGTGATACGTTACACTTTCATTAAGTCGGGCAGCTGCTAAGTTAAAATGTGGGGTAGACCAATCAATATTTTCATCGTGCAGCCTCAAGGCTGCACGATGAAAATATTAATTGGTCTACGCCCAAATTTATTTATTTATTATTTATTTTATTAAGGTTTAATGACACTTTAGCAGCCAAGGCCTATCGTGTCGGTAATAGTTTTACGGAGGTGGAAGCCGGAGTACCCAGAGAGAACCACGAGCAACGACGAGCGGCTGCCAGCTCCCCAACATCGTAACTCCACACTGCAACACAGGCAGGGTTAGATTGGTTGAAAACATGCGCACTATCGACATGCTGTACGCCTTAGTACACGGTGTCATCGTGCCCCCATGTGGACAATCGGAGTTAAGTGCCTTGCCCAAGGACATAATGCGGGAGTCCGACTCGATCGCTCAGACGGTCATCCATCCAAGGACCAAGACGTTGCGTTACCCCCAAATAATAAACGTGGACTCTTCCAACTGCTTCCATTGAACTGACATGGGAGATACAATAGGGTTAATGAAAAGATAAATTTTACCCACATAACGGCATTTAAAACGTATCTTTCAAAATTTCTTTCCACTCTACTGAGGCCGAAATCGATATATAACGGGCCATATCGATATTAAAGAATTTTATTTATTTTGATATTTTTAGCATGTGTGGATAAAAATACTCCACATGGGTGAACTCCATTTACACCTAGGGAGCATATTATTTTACAGGATATAGATTTTCTTATGTCAGGAGCGGTATTTTAATGTAGTGGATCTTAAGAGTTATTTCTTTTATTGTACAAGCCCACACAAAGTTCTATAATTTCTAAAAGAAATCAATGTATTTAATAAATTTTAAATTTGTCTTACTTGTTCAAACTAGACGCTTCACATCTCCCACCAGCAGTTTGATTTATACATAATCTTCACTACACTAGTTATTTCACAACTCATTATTGTCCAAGCTATTCGTGCCTTTGTCATTCTACTGTATATTTTTCATGTTTTTATCAATCATTTCACTTATAACTGATAATGGCATGCTTTATGCTTCTACCTTCTTAACGCCACGATATAACCTTAGATGCTGTTATGGCGTTAAGCATCAATAAATAAATACATAATTAAGTTAAACTCAGCCTGTGTTTTGGTTCACATTCAAAACCCGTCCCAATTCCCACGTTTGAGAACTAACAATTACTGAATGTTATGATTGTAATTGCGGTATCCCATTAATTTAGATTGAACCACAAACTGGCGCCTATCAATCAACGTCGAAAAGATGACGTCTTTCAGGCATTCACAACCTGTTTCTCCATCCCCACATGTCTGCCGTAGGCAAGTTCGTTCCTTCAAACTCAACTTTCAAGAATGAAGTCTAGATTTGTCCATGGCGTCAATCATTCCGTCACATGAGTGCAATAAGGCGCCATTTGCAACGTCTTAGCATTGAAGATGGCGCCACCCTGCACACAAGGAGTGATATAAAAGTTATTACAAGAAGACGTCAAAAGAAAAACATACCGTTACTTAACCTTTATTTTGGAACGGTGGAGAAGCATCAAATTCAGAAAATAAGCCCACATTTAAATGATAGAAAATAGATAAATAGTGTATCATATGAGAGAAATATAAATTTAAGCGACAGATCTAAATGCTGCGATATATGTATTAGGAATCTGCGAATCACACATTTTCTTCGAATCGAATCTCGCATCGTATCGTGTCTCTGATATCGATATCGAATCGAATCTCGAATCGAATCTTAATAGACAAGTTATTTCATATTGCATCAAACGAAAGTTACTGTACATTGTGAAGACCTTCACAAGACTCACTTACACCTTAAACACCAATAAATAAATATTCCCTGTAGCACCGTCGCTGAAACAGCTAGCCCTATTATCCATAGTTTTAGTTTTTGAAGGCTTAACTTGTTACTATTCACGTTCTTAAGAACGTGAATAGTGACAAGTAAAGCCTTCAAAAACTAAAACTACGGATAATGTTCTGGGCAAAATTTACTACTTATCTAACAATTAACCATTGTCAATTACTCAATTAAATATGAATTGAACCTACATGAGTGAATTGACTAATGTCAATTTGATCCAATTTTTGTTGGAAATGTAACAAAATTGAAGTTAGTACGAGAGATTCGAAAAAATCGAGTCTTGAGACTGATTCGGGATCCATCTCGAAGCAGACGTATGGTATCGATATCGAATCGAATCACGAATATTCGCAGGACCCTAATATGTATGGATGGAGAAACAATAGCACCTTTTTGACCGATGCTAATTCTTTTTCATGAGCTTTCGACCTTGACGGTCTTCTTCGGGTGACAGTATGGTAAGGAATAGAATGGAAATGGTGAGATACAGTTGAAGTGATACAGCGCGTAATTACGTTTTATTACTCGCTTATTCTATGAAATCCCCTTCTACAGCCACACTAACCCATGCGGAAAATGAAAAGCTGTTCCGCACACATGTGCGGAATGAAAATCGTTGACGGACTTTTTTAAAATAGAAGCAGAATTTCACTGGATTCTCTACAAATCGTGCACTGCAATTACAATTTGAATCGCTAGCGATAGCTAAAAATAGTAACACGGGTTTCCCTCGATAATTTGAATGACGATAAAATGTGTTATTTTTGTTGCTAGTTCGTTCACCGAGTCCCAGTGTGTTCTATGTACCTACTGACACATAGAACACATTGGAACTTAGGGAACGAGTTGTCAAATGAATTTCTGAGAGCCTTCTAATAACTGCTTTTATAGTCGTGAAGGTGCGTAATAAACACAGAATGACACGCGCGTGTGAATGGATTAATCGTTATGGCACTTGTGCCAGCGCGGAAGAATAAAACTCGAGTGGCCTCTGGTATTATCCTTTCGCAATGGCACAAGTGCCATATCGATTAACCCATTCTCACGCATTTATCATTCTGTGTATTGCCGTTGCATAAATTCTGGCGTCTAAGTTAACTGGAAGCCTATATTTGGGCTTTACTCTGAAGTGCAGGTGCTGCCACAAAAGGCTTCATATTCTCGGGATATACTTAGTATTATCTGTGAAGTAAATTATTCAGTCTGTATGGATTTGGCTTCTTACAATTTATGGGAGAGTGCCTGTAGGCACTCTCCTATGGGAGAGTGCCTGTAGGCATTCTCCCATAAAATGTAACAAGGCAAAGACACATGATCAAGTTTTGCCAAGAAAAAATAATTCAGCACTCTACCAGTTAATGGATGAAGAATGTCTGGAAAGAATAGCATGAAGTTGATGTACAAGTAGAGGTAATCAGAGCCACGTGGACATGAAACCAGCATTTCTATTTATGTCTCTATTAAGACTGTTTGTTACATGACCATATGTATTTCTGTTTAACAGTCTTTCTCCTATGAGTGTCCGTCAACTTTCCTTCGAGAACCCGAACTCGAATATCATCAACTGAGTGTCCATGCAGGTTGAAATGGATCGCCATCGGCAAGTCGTCTTTGTTATTGATATTCTATCTATGTCCTGTCATTCCAAGAGTTGTCCGGTTGTACCAGTGTAATGCATATCCGGACAACGAGCACACGTTAAATAATACACTACATCACTCGATCTAAAAGAAAACCTACCCCCGCCGCGTAATGTGATTGCCCTTTTCACGGGTGATATCGGAAGCAGAAATGAGTGGGTATGTTCGGCACAGACTAGAATGTTACATGGTTTAGTTCTGAGAATGGGGGTGGGGGGGTTGTGATGTGGCACACTTACTGGAAACCAGTATAAGATGCATATAAAATCATTAACATCATTAGTTGTATTTGATACAACAAGTCAACGTTGCGTCAAAATCATATTCACTGATTGTGTGTACGCTATTGGGCATTGGACTCGGCTTAGATTAATTAATGTCTGTCTGTGATTGACAGAAACGCTCAAACTAGGTGAAAAAAGCTAAGTGAGAAGATAAATTAGTTACTACTTTATCCCAACGTCCGCAATGCTCGCATCGCGTCCCGTGTGTGACAGCTTCGACCCAAGACGTCTATGAAACAGCTTATTAGTGAAACGATCCGACAGACACTAAATTTAGGTCAAAAGGTTTGGTGGGGAGCGGCCGGTTTTCACCGACTCCGCTGTATTTATTACACGCCTGTTCTATTAAATCCCCATCTACAGAAACACTATACCATGCGGAAAATGAAAATATGTTCCTCACATTTGTGCGGAATGGAAATTGTTGGCGGAATATTTTCAAATAGAAGCGTAATTTCACTGGACTGTTCTACCAATCGTGCACCGCAATTGCAATTTGAATCGCTAGCGATAGCTGCAAATCGTCCCCTGAGTTCTAATGTGCTCTATATGCCAGTAGGCACATAAAACACATTGGAACTCAGGTGATGAAATTGTAACACAGGCTTCCCTCGCAAATTTGTTGGCGCTAATAGAACACATTGGAACTCAGGGGATGAAATGATAACACGGGCTCCCCTCGCAAATTTGTTGGCGATAAAATGTGTTATTTTTGTTGATAGTTGTCAAGTGAATTGCCGAGTGTCCTTCAAATAATTGTTTTTACAAATGTGAAGACGTGTAATCAGTGGCATACATACACAGAACGACACACGCGTATGAATGGGTTAGGCCAAATCGATATGACACGAGTGTCAGCGCGGAAGGGTAAAGCGAGAGGTCGCTTGCGTGTTACGTTGAATAATCGATATGACAAGAGTGTCAGCCCGGAAGGGTAAAGCTAGAGGTCGCTTGCGTGTGTCGTTGAATAATCGATATGACACGAGTGTCAGCGCGGAAGGGTAAAGCGAGAGGTCGCTTGCGCGTGTCGTTGAATAATCGATATGACACGAGTGTCAGCGCGGAAGGGTAAAGCGAGAGGTCGCTTGCGTGTGTCGTTGAATAATCGATATGACACGAGTGTCAGCGCGGAAGAGTAAAGCGAGAGGTCGCTTGCGTGTGTCGTTGAATAATCGACATGACACGAGTGTCAGCGCGGAAGGGTAAAGCGAGAGGTCGCTTGCGTGTGTCGTTGAATAATCGATATGACACGAGTGTCAGCGCGGAAGAGTAAAGCGAGAGGTCGCTTGCGTGTGTCGTTGAATAATCGACATGACACGAGTGTCAGCGCGGAAGGGTAAAGCGAGAGATCGCTTGCGCGTGTCGTTGAATAATCGATATGACACGAGTGTCAGCGCGGAAGGGTAAAGCGAGAGGTCGATTGCGTGTGTCGTTGAATAATCGATATGACACGAGTGTCAGCACGGAAGGGTAAAGCGAGAGGTCGCTTGCGTGTGTCGTTGAATAATCGATATGACACGAGTGTCAGCGCGGAAGGGTAAAGCGAGAGGTCGCTTGCGTGTGTCGTTGAATAATCGATATGACACGAGTGTCAGCGCGGAAGGGTAAAGCGAGAGGTCGCTTGCGTGTGTCGTTGAATAATCGATATGACACGAGTGTCAGCGCGGAAGGGTAAAGCGAGAGGTCGATTGCGTGTGTCGTTGAATAATCGATATGACACGAGTGTGAAGCGATATGACACGAGGGTAAAGCGAGAGGTCGCTTGCGTGTGTCGTTCAACGACACGCGCGTATGAATGGGTTCGGCCTAATCGATATGACACGAGTGTCAGCGCGGAAGGGTAAAGAGAGAGGTCGCCTGCGTGTGTCGTTGAATGATCGATATGACACGAGTGTAAAGCGATATGACACGAGTGTAAAGCGAGAGGTCGCTTGCGGGTGTCGTTCAACGACACACGCAAGCGACCTCTCGATATGACATGAGTGTCAGCGCGGAAGGGTAACGCGAGAGGTCGCTTGCGTGTGTCGTTCAACGACACAAGCAAGCGACCTCTCGCTTTACCCTTCCGCGCTGACACTCGTGTCATATCGATTAGGCCTAACCCATTCATACGCGTGTGTCGTTCTGTGCATGTATGCCACTGAAACACCACATGTTCACTGTTGTAACTAATTGGTAACGATTGTGGTGCACAAGAACCGATAGATTTCCATCAACGACATATACACGTTGTGCTGTAACAGTTGTAGTCAATTGTATTTTTACTGCAGTTAATTATAACAATGTCTAAGCTTAAAAACTACTACAATTCAAATCAACTAACAACATCGATTAATAAAGTACTTATATTTTCTGCATTGTGTGTTTCTGTAGAGAATTACAAGCGCAAACAAGCTTCCGTATCTATGGGAAATTGATTTGCTCGCACGAAATACAACTTGACATTGCTTGTTTGAAATAATCTTTTAAATGTTGACCTATTTCAAAAAGTCTGTTACAATTGGTTGGAATCAGAATAATTGGCTATAATACAGTGAGATGTATGCCTCATTCCGTATGTCACACTTCCGGTTTGTTAACATGCGTTTAATTTTTAACTATTCCAGAGAACACGCAGACTTCAATGAATGTGATAATTTAGTCATTTACGATACAAGCTTGGGTATAAGGGGCGAACGGCAAAAGGAAATAAATTGAACGTTTTCGATCGAAAACATATGGTTGCTTGTTAATAAAAAGCGAATTGGGAACATGTACACGTCTTCTTGTTTACAGTCAATTCAGATCTGATTCTTACAGACACTCCAGAATATTCGTGTATTCCCTTGCATTAAGTTACTATTTTGTTGTCAAGTGAAACCCTGTTGGAAATGGACCAGGAACCAACAGAGAATATAAGGTAACATTTTATCATTGACTCGAATAATACGCAATGATGTTGCTCCTATACTGAAATAGCTAACAACACTAAAACCGTTAAGCCACGGGGAAACATTAGGTGTTAAAAAAACTAAGTGATTTATTTGCCCGACATATACGGGCAAATGCCGCTACGGTTAGTGTCGAAATACATTACTACCTATCAAACTTGGTTCCTTGAAAGAAAGCGTGGGGGTTCTTGTCGATGTTGTTTTGTCTGTTTGGGTGTTTTCGGCCAATTTTATTTATTTATTTATTTAATGGTGTTTAAGGTCACATACTTATGCATACTTATTTTACGGGTGGCGAAAGTCTGAGTACCCGGAGAGAACCACCGAGCATTGACGAGTAAAAAGTCAAAACACCTTGGTTGTGATTTCTAGTCACGTCTTGGCTGCCTCTAAAAATATGTACACACTTTCAATCGCACGATTACATTGCAAAACATTCACATGGTCTCTCATGGTAATCAAACTGAAATGCTATCACCATGATATGGATCAATGAATCACCGGTCAGTGTCATGTCTTGTGCTGCTTATCTTGTGGCTCTGCTTCACAATTTCCAGAAACGAAATAAAATTTGACTGTCATCAGGGCAAAACCAAGCACAATTTCAATAAACAATTTATTTACTGGTGTTTAAGGTCACATACTTATGCACAATGGCTAATCGTGACTGTGACAGTTTTACGGGTGGAGGAAACCGGAATACCCAGAGAGAACCACCAAGCATCGACAAGCGACTGTCAGCTCCTCCACATTCTAACTCTGTTCAAGCTCCGTTCAAGCAGAGTTACAGCGTTTGAAGACATGTGCACCATCGACGTACAGTACGCCGCAGTGCACGAAGTCTTCGCGCTCCTATGTATAGGCAACCGGGATAAAGTGCCTTGCCCAAGGACATAACGCGGATTGTCCCGGACGGGGATCGAACTCTGGACCTCTAGCATAGAAGTCCAACAGTCTACCACTGGGCCACCGCGCTCCCTTTTGGCCAATTTTAGCATCAAGGACCACAACATACGTATAAAGTCAAGTTTAGCCAATCATTTACAGGTTATAATTTTTTTCGGTTTCCAGTTTCTCTTATACCTGAGAAACATAACTTTTCTTCCATCATTGTATTTTCATAATCAGGACCAATACTATAGAACCCTTACTATTGTATTTTCTGGAATTGTATTTTCTAGTTATGACTTTAACCCCCTGCACGCTGATGTCAGAATATCCAGATTTGAAGTAGCCATTTTTCCCATAATGCAACTGGGAATTTAACCAATTCAATCTTGTTTGACAGAGCTCATTGAGCTCTGTCAAACAAGATTGAATTGGTTAAATTTCTAGTTGCATTATGGGAAATATTTGCACCCTGAACTTTAGATATTTCGACATCAGTGTGCAGGGGGATTAAATGGGTTGAAATGAACCATTAGTATTTTCAACGATGTGGCATTTTTCCAGTTGGCAAATTCCCATATCTTTTAAAATGCTGTTGATTAATTTTAGTCAGTTATATTAATAGATAGAAAATACAATTCTAGAAAATACAATTGTAAAAGTTTCATAGTATTTGCTCCTGGTGGACGAATTATATACCTTTATAGTTATGTAATGAGATTAATGATTTATGTCGCGCTGTTTGATAATCCAAGAATATATTGGTACTAAAATAAATAATAAACATAGGTAAATTACCACCGTGTGGACTTCCGAGATGGTGTAGCGAAGTTGAGACCTCTTCGATTGGCATATATTGACGAGTCTGTAGAGACGATTCGATATATGACCCAGCGGCGTGGACGAAACCCAATACACCGTCTTGGAAAGCCACTTAAAAGTAATAACCAATCTATCTTACAACATTCCACCCTCTCTTGATTTGCTCGCATACATTTTTGACAATCATTCAGCCGCAATGAATTGATTGATTTTTTATGAATGAAGATCATTATGTCATGGTATTGCTTTGTGCTATGTATGACGTAATCCACATTTATTGATCTACTATAGGTTATATTTAGGGTCCTGCGAATATTCGAGATTCGATTCGATATCGGTACCATACGTGTGCTTCGAGATCGATCCCGAATTAGTCTCAGTATTCGACTTTTTCGAATCTCTCGTACTAACTTCAATTTGTTACATTTCCAACAAAAATAGGATAAAACTGTCAATAGAAAATTCATTCATATAGGCTCAATTCCTATTTATTTGAGTAATTGACAATGTTTAATTGTTAGGTAAGGTGTGAATTTGGCCCAGAACATTATCCATAGTTTTGGTTTTTGAAGGCTTAACTTGTTACTATTTACGTTCTTAAGAACGTGAATAGTAACAAGTTAGGCCTTCAAAAACTAAAACTATGGACAATAGGCCTATTTGTTTCAGCGACGGTGCTACACAGAATATTTAGTTATTGGTGTTTAAGGTGTTCACTCCGTCGCGTAAAGGGGGTCATCACAGTGTTCCGTAACTTCCGTTTCATGCAATTTGAAATAACTTGTCTATTAAGATTCGATTTCGGGATTCGATTTGATGTCGATATCAGAGACACGATTCGATTCGAGATTCGATTCGAAAAGAAATTTGTGATTCGCAGATCCCTAGTTATATTTTTCAGGTTAACGCACATTAGGCCTATAAAAATATCAGTGTAGCAAACATCAACTCAACTAATTTATTTTATTGAGTTGGTGATTTTTTTATCATTTCATTACTGTTATCAGAAACGATGGCTTTGAAATGTGTAATCAGATAAGTTTTCGATGAGTGTGGGTAAAAACATTCTCTTTCTGAATCGAATGATCGCATAAGACGGTGCGCTTGAAAACCGCAATACGGATTTGTATTTTGTAGAGGTGTTTTCGAGTGTATTGAGGAAAATACGTTTTTGTGGTAAAATTAATCTCCATTCCTGTATTCAAAGATACGTATTGTCTGGTTAAGTGTCAAATCTTTAAACCAAACTCGGCAGATGAACAAACGATTCAGACCTCAGAGGTTTAATAGCCCCCAACTCAAAAAGGTTTTATTCATTTGTATGGAAATGTGGAGAGACACCTCCCCCACCCCCACCCCCACACACACGCCAATCAGTTATTTATAAGGTTGAGTAAGTACTCAGATTGGTCCGCCCCCATAAAATACTTCAAAGAAACATAGTGACGAAAGCACCTTATACGGAGGACAGTCCGAGCCACTTCACAAGAAGTGTAAACACAGTTAATGTTTGTATCGCTACTGGCCCTATCTATGCAGAGACCGACCTGGGTATGCGCCAGTGCGTATTGGGTTCTGAAACATCGGGACCTGGCCCTTAAATCTCAGAAATAGGCTTCTCAGTTGGCGCGTAACTTCTCAGATCATATTTTGATATTCTTTCGATGGATAATCGAGAGAGACACTCTTACATGTATTATATATATGATTATCATTTATCATTGTTGTAGAGTGCTTAAGTTAATACTTCAAGTCTTAATTACCAAACATTAATCTTCACTGTGGTTTCTGATCAAGTCTTGGCTGCCTAAATAGGCAGCCAAGACTTGATCAGAAACCACAGTGAAGATTAATGTTTGCTATAGTGTACTAAATGAAAATGATGAGAGCTATTACATACGTGCTGTGTGTGTTACAAACAGCAGTGTGACTCCGTAAATTGAAATCTGGCGCATGAATTGAAAAAATAGGCTCCGAGGCTAGAGCGTATTTTAAATAGTCCTGATCGGTTCCTGTCTATGTGTATGGAGACCACTGGTCTCCATACAACTGGATTGCTGGAACGCTCGTTGATCACACACAGAAAATGTCTCCACAGCCACCATCTTGGAGGGAGGGGTGGAAGTTGCTATAAAGAAACTACGATCCACAACCCAAATTTTCTTGAAGTTTTTCAATTTCCCGACACCCCTCAATCAACGATATGTCTGTGACGTGCACATTTTTCGCGGCAAATACAATTTGAATATTTATAACACATTTCAGAATCATTGACAAAAAACAAGCGCGGAGATTGGAATATTGATACAGTGTAAGTTGTTTTCATACCGGGTAAACACCATGACGTTTGATGAAGCGAAAGCTGTTACGCTGTGACTACAGTCACAGCGCAACAGCTTTCACTTCAACAAACGTCATTGATTGGGAGGAGTTATCGCGCTGATTGACTTGACGTCATCTTAGCAAGGGCTGTTTAACTGACGTCCTCTTTTCGCTGACGTTCCACCAATGGGACTTGTTGTCGTTCCCAGGTGTTATGCAGCAGTGTAGTGGAGGGAGTTCAATAAACAGGTTGCTTCTTGCCAACCCTGAAGCACCAGCTTCCTGGTGCTTATATGATAGCCCGTATGTTTGGCCCCGGAAATGAAATAATTCGATCCCCATTCTCCATTATGTGTCACATAAATTTTTCTAAGTTTATTCGTTTGCTTACAGCCTGTTTGCAATTACTCTATCTTTCTCGGGTGGCGGGTAGACAGCCAATCTGGCAATGCCACTTCCAACTGTATTCTGCTTATTATATTTGGGCAATATGTTTATTATTAACCACTTTACATGTATATTTATTTATTTATTTATTTATTTATTTATTTATTTATTTATTTATTTATTTATTTATTGATGTTTAAGGTCACATATTTCTGCACAATGGCTAATCATGACCGTAACAGTTTTACGGGTGGAGGAAGCCGGAGTGCCCGGAGAGAATCACCGAGCAACGACGAGCAGCTGCCAGCACCCCAACATCGTAACTCCGCACTGCAGTACAGGCAGGGTTAGATTGGTTGAAGACATGCGTACCATCGACGTGCAGTACGCCTTAGTACACGGCGTCATCGTGCCCCCATGCGGGGAATGGAGAGTGTGTCTTGCCCAAGGACTCAACGCGATTGCCGCAGGAGGGATTCGAACCGAGGACCTCTCAGCTTGCAGCCTGCACCTCTACCTACTGAGCCACCGCGCTCCCTTACATGTATATACACTGTGAATAAAGAATCTGAATCCAGATGTACTGAGATCAGTGATGGAGACACATATTTTCTGGTTAAAGGACCTCGTGTTGTTTGTCAAATCCGAAGAAGGTTGATAAATTACAAAACTTCATTTCCCAGAATCCCTACCATATGTGCTAATACTAATACTAAGTAAATGTCAGTGGTGTCTTCAAATGATCTTAAAGCAAAATTTACGATGACAAGAACCCGTGACATCTGTATTTTAAGCGTTCTTTTATGTCCATCTTAATCGTCAAATCGTGCGATTTAAAAGGCGTGACATAACATATAAGCGTGATGTCTGTCTGGTGTGGATCACCATTAGAACTGGCGTACATGTGAACTAAACTTTCTATTGTAATTCCCGTAGCTCTAATAAAGGCACAGTTAAGACAGTGACATTCGCAGTCGTAGTTCTTAAGATTCGAAATATATACTGATTCACATTTTTTGAAAAACTGGTGACCGCACTCTTGACAGAAAAGCTGCATTGGTGATGATTACTTAGACAAAAGGTATGTGAAAGTTGGGATTGTACGAATAAATTCTTTCACAGTGTCCTGTATTCAGTTATCAAATATTTAATACAGTATGCATTTTGCACGGCTTGGAGGTAGGTGGACTATATTTCCTCGAGGACCACCATTTTGGCATAGTCATAGTGGCTCAGTGGTTAAGACATTGGACTTCAACCCGAAAGGTTCGATCCCCGCCAGGGGCTAATCCCACTGTGTCCTTGGGCAAGGCACTTCATTCTGATTGCGTACTAGGGTGTTCTGTACGTCGTTGGAGCTTTTGTCTTCAATCAGTGATAACCCTGTTTGTGTGACATTAGTACGTTAGTTTAAACAAAGTTTATTTGAAATTTTTTGCAGCAAGTCGGCTCGGAAGACAAGTGCTTAACAATTACCAATCCCGCCTTTCCGTTCAAGTAACATAAATATTATTTAGTGCGATAGAAACAATAACAAATATAAAAGTGTTTTAAGTGTTTAACACTTGTTGTCCAATCCTTTTTGTATATTTTGACAAATAAAATATGTTTAAACTAACAAATACAAAATGTTTTACACAAACAATGTAGAAGATTACAGAAATATAACAAATAAGTAATACAAGAGCAACGCTAACGCATGTGTTGATGTCCCCGAAGGTAGCAAAGTCGGACTTGAATGTAAATAAATAACTTCTGAAAGTTTGAAGAGAATTGGTTCATCCAAACAACCCTATAGGCTATGGTACAGCGTACCTTAGTCAGAAACAGAGGCCAAAAACAAACAGGGGTCATAACTCTACCAATCACGAATGGACGAAACGCTAGGTACGAGGGCATCCGTTCCCCCAAGCTGCCCTATCACCACACCAACGAACATTAAAATCCGACAATTGATGCTCGAGTTATAACACAAAATGTTCGTACGGACAGACGGACGGAAGGACGGACGGACAGACGGACAGACGGAGACCTCGACTATATACCCCCGAAATTTTTTTTTGGGGGGTGGGGGGCATAATAAGAAGTGTGAGACAGATAAATATAGAATAAACAGAAAACGTTTTCAAGTAAAAAAAATTAGTCTACTCGTAGGATTAAGAATGAAACTGACGAGCCTCGGTTTCATTCTCATTCTCCATCCTACGAGTAGAATTTTTGTTTACTTCACAACACTATACATTTATTTTTTTTATCCCATAAATCATTTGCAGGGCAGTTGCGGCGAAATCGTGTTGTTGCTAGAGCTGTAGATTAACCGAAACCGAACCGAAGTTTTTAGTTTTTTTAAAAAACCGAAACCGAAACCGTCGACATCTCGTAATCTAAGGTTTTTCGTTTTTTATTAAATACTCTCTTGCTGCAAAAATTCACAGAATGTAGCCATCCCAGACTAGTGAGAGTACCCAGACACTGCCAATGGCAGTGTCTGGGTACTCTCACTACTCTGGGAAGGCTACAGTCTGTGAATTTCTGACATTTCAGTTTAGTTGTGTTTTCAGCTTTCCTCGTGTTGCGTGTAGGTGTCAGACCTCGAAAAATGGCCAAGGACAATACAAGTTCTGTATATTTAGGTAATTATTATATTGGCCTTCCTGATTCTTCGTGGATTATAGCTTATTTCGGGAATTCATTGAGTTTCACTCAATTTCACTGCCATTCAGTTAGGACTCCGGACATAAGAATGAGTTTTATTGAATTCTATTTGGCCTCATGAACAAACCGAAAACCGAACCGAACCGAGATTTTACTCCACCTGAAAAACCAAAACCGAAACCGAACAAGAAATTTAAAAACCTACAGCTCTAGTTGTTGCTCGCTACAAAACACTGCGGGAAGTGAGGAGCACATCGGTCCAATGCGATCGACAAACAAAACTGCCAAAAAATAAACAAGGCGCAGTGATACATTTCTATCTAAAAATAATTCCCCTCGAAACTTGAGCTAACGTTGCAAAAATTCTTTATTAAATAAACAGTGTTTATCTTTCTTATTTTCGTTGTTTATTGTTGTTTTTTTATTCGTCGTCGATTCAGCTTGAGTTTAAAAACAAAGCAGAAGACACGTGCATTTGTTTATTTACACTTTCCTAATTTGGAAAATGAAACATCACCCATCATGCCCCCCGCCTTTCACAATCGAACTTGTATGTTTTTCATCGCTTGGTTTCGATTGATTTTCTTTGTTAACTGTTGTTCGTTTTATTGTTAGAGTTGAAATGTGTCATATATAAAACAAAACATTTCAGCGACGGTCAAGGTTTGATAAACGTCTGTTCATGATGTCTCCCTCAAACGTAAAACAGGCCATGACAACACTAATGCGGTAGAGGTCAGAGATCAACAAGCCCGTCTCTACAAAATGAATAAATTCTTTCAGTGTTAAACGTACGGGGAAAATTTATCACGCTACTAGCAGCTGCTACTAGGTGAATAATGCAAACATTTATCCAAGACTTTTATTGTTCGAATAAACGTCCATTTATGGGATAAATAGAGATAAACAGAGAGAAAAGGGAGAAAAAGAAAAGAGGGATAGAGAAAAAGAGAGAGAAGGGTGGGGGGGGGGGGGGCCTTACAGATACATATATGGAACATAAGTTTTGAATTTCAAATACTGAACATCCTGCCTGACCTGAACAACTACTCTAGAGCTCTAGTTGTTTGGTACGTTAGGGAGTCTGGGAGTTGCTCACGGCTGCTCGGTGGTTCCCTCCGGGTACTCCGGCTTTCTCCCCCGTAAAACTGTCTAACATGAGGTGACCCTGGCTGTCGAAAGTGTCGTTAAACTCCAATAAATAAATCAATCGCAGGCAGTTTGTGTAACGACGCTTTTTATTTATTTATTTATTTATTTATTTATTTATTTATTTATTTGTTGGTGTTCAATGTCACATATTTTTGCACAATGGCTAATCATGACCATGACAGTTTTACGGGTGGAGGAAACCGGGGTACCCGGAGAGAACCACCGAGCAACGGCGATCAACATAGGAACTCCACACAAGCAGGGTTAGCATTGGTTGAAGACAGGTGCACCATCGACGTGCAGTAAGCCTTAGTACACAACGTCACAGTGCCCTCACATCGGCAATGGGGGTGAAGTGTCTTGCCCAATGATACAACGCGGTTGCCGCAGGGGGGATTCGAACCGCGGACCTCTCGGATTGCAGTCTACACCTCTAACAACTGAGCCACCGCGGATCAGTAATAGATAGAGGATATCTAGTGTTTTTGAGTGGATACCGAAAATTATCTTATGATTGACCGATACAAATGGTTATTTTTCGCGAGCGCTTGCGCGAACGAAAATTACCATTTGTCTCGGTCATAAGTGAGATAATTTTCGGTATCCACTCAAAAACACTAGATTTTCTTTTTATTATACGTTTTTTTTATAAAAATCTGATTTATAATTCCACTCGTTTCAACCTTGAATTGATGCATGAAAGTAAACAGCGCATTGAATCATTGAAACACGGAAGTGATTGGATTGATAGTTGATCCTCGGAACAGATGGTGACTTGCAATCTGATTCAGCTGGCGGGTTTCTAGTCCAAGCCTGGCCTGAACGTCCGTAATATAAGTTTTTGGTTTGGTACGTCCTTTCAAAGGACGTACCAAACCAAAAACTTATATTACGGACTTTCAGGCCATGTTTGGACTAGCGGGTTTCATGCATCAATTCAAGGTGAATACGTGTTGAAGTATTGCTGGAAATGATCTGTTTCCACTCAAACACACTAGATTTTCTTTTCATTATACGTTTCTAGAACAAATTAATCATTTCCAGTGATAATTTGGCGCGTATTCACCTTGAAGCGATGCTTTGAAAGACGCCATGTTGATTGATACCATGAAAGTGAAAATTTCTATATCTTCACAGCGAGGGATACGATTTCTATCCTTCCGCAATGTCTTCGATAATCTATCGTTTAGCGTATAATAAAGACTATTTTTATCTGCTTAAATGTTCCTCGTGGTGTTTGACAAATCCAATAGACAGATAAATTACAAAACACCTTTTCCCAGAATCCCTACCACGTGTGCCAATACTAATACAAAGTGACTGACAGTGGAGTCTATATAAATGAGCTTAACAAAAAATATACGATGACAAAAACCCGTGCAATCCGTATTTTTAGTGTTCTTTTATGTCCATCTCCATCGTCAAATCGTATGATTTAAAAGGTATGGCATAACATATAAGCTTGATGTCTATCTGGCGTGGATCACCATTAGAACTGGCGTATAGGTGAACTAAACTTCCTACGATAATCCTTGTAGCGCTAATAAAAGCAAAGCAATAATCAGTTACGGCAGAGAGATTCGACGCCGTGGTTCTTAACAAACGAAATTTTTAATAACATACTATTTTTGAAAAATTGGTCACAGCGCTCTTGACAAGAAACTACATTGGTGGTGATTACAAAGACAAAAGGTATGTGAAAGTTAGGTTTGTACGACTAGCTCTTTCACGATGTTCTGAATTCAGTTACGGGGACGTGGCGACAGGGCGTGTGTGTCACCTACCCCCTCCCAAATCTTGGCCAAAATTTCCTATAGTTGGAAATTCGGAGGGCAAGTCATGAGTAGTTGGAAATCCCATCTATCTGGATTTTAAAGCTTCTTTGGTGATGCTGATGTCTCCTTTACTTCCCAAAATTTCAACTCGGTTTCAAATCGGCAAAAATTCCAACTGTTACTATTTACAACTACAGTGTACGCAATATCGAGCTTCATAAGTATGCATGATGTCAATTCGGTACGAGATTTCAAAAGTACGTTTACTTGTCGTAATAAAAAAAAATCCTCGAAATGCGCTTCAATAAAATCATATCATGTAAAATCGTTATTCTGAGTTAATTCCATCATTCACAGTTACAAAATGATGAAATATCGAAAACTGATCATTCCTGCATAAGATCTGATTTAGTGTTAGGACGGTGTGAATTGCTCAAAGTTCTAAGCTTGAGCATTTGTTTAGCACATATTCAATTCCCACAAAAATACCAAATAATAATAACCTGATAATTCTATCATAAATGTGTTGTTGGCATTTCAGTTACTAGAATCAATTTTATGCTCCCTTTCATGGATTCATTTTCAAAATTGTTCTCGGTCGTAAATTTCAAACTACGGGGAGGGGGCCGGGAGGGAAACCCCCTCCCGGTCCCTCCCCCTAGTTGGAAATTCACTGCTCTACACCCCTTCAATCGGAAACCTCTAGCCACGTCCCTGTTGAATTAACACGGATTTACTGTGTGACGAATATTGCCCGGGTCGGAGTCGGCTATGCCAAAATAGTTTTCCTTGAGGAAGGATAGTCCACGCGCCAGATGCGGGTGGACTATTTTTCCTTAAGGACCACTATTTTGGCATAGTCAATGACATGCCGTGGGAGCGACGCGGCTCAGTTGTTACGGCATTGTACTTCAACTCGAAAGGTCGATGGTTCGATCACCGCCAGGGGGTAACTGCGGTGTGTCCTTGGGCAAGGCACTTCATCCTGATTGCCCACGTGGGTGCACAGTGGCGCCGTGTACTAAGTATACTGTACGTTGATGGTACACGTCTTCAACTAATGCTAGATAATGCTTGAGTGGAAATAGTACGTTGGGAGCCTGACAGTTGCTCGCCATCGATCAGTGGTCCTCTCCGATGCTCTGACTTCCTCCACCCGTAAAACTGTTCGACACGAGGTGACTCTGGACGTGAAAAGTGTCGTTAAACCTCAACAAGTAAATAATAAATAAATATGACCTGCCGTTCAATCATTATTATATTATGTCGAACAAACTGGGGAAGGATCTTGCTACGCCTAGGGATTCCAATCCTACACACAGAGAAATGTTCGTGCCTCCGGGAATCCAAACTGGTTTTTCAGTTTGTCCTGACAGAGGAACCAAATCTGGTTACATGGAACCAACCATACATGTGTTTTGGTTTTTCAATCTGTCACATTAACTGGGCTCTCGAGGCCTCAGGACTTTGTATAAATATTAAAATATAAAGCCGCGCCAAATTGAAGTTTTAAAATCATGACGAAGCAATGTCAGAAACAACGTTTTAAACTGTTCGATCTCGCATGTGTTAACCCTTTACCCAACGCACACGATGTCGAAATTTATTATTTTAATTCTTGCCTTTTAAAACTTTTCAAAACAATTCAACAAAACCATATCATGCGATCCCATCATATGATCTCAACGAGCTCGTTCCCATGAGGGTCATATGCTATGGTTTTGTTGACATGTTGTCTGAAACAGTACTGAAAATGAACAAAATTGATGGGTGCAGTTTTAAACTCCCGTGTAATCAGAGTCGGGAGTAAACTGCACCCGTAATGTGTTGGAACATGAATTTTCGAGGGAACATTGTCACCATACACCAGAAACCTTAACCCTTTAAATTCTAGTGGTATCTTCCATTCAAGTTCAATGGCAGCAATTAGAAGAGTCCATGTTCATTATTTGAGGTTGACCAATCAATATTTTCAACGTGCAGCCCCGAGGCTGCACGTTGAAAATATTGATTGGTCTTCCCCACACTTTACTGAACAGCCATCCTATTTAATGTTATGACGTATCATGTTCCTGGCCAGAAAAGTGGGCGCTCGGGTCGAGGGATTAAATGTATAAGGAATTGCTGAATTATGACAGTAACTTGCCACTGGCCACAAAGTGGCTTTCTTAAAACAGCACACATTTATATGTCCCCACAGTATATTATTGCTTCACAACATTTTTCAACAAGTACATTTTTTTAGCTCCCGGAAAATAGAAAACACGGGTGTTGATGGGAACAATTGCACTCGCCTCGTTTCCAGGAATGTCTGTAAAATATATTTTTGCAACAGCTTAATTTGTAAATTACTTGGATAGATATGGCCAATTCGTTACGTAAAGGGTTAAGTTTCTTGTGAACAGAAATTTTTCATATAAACAAAACAGGCAACTTTGTATGAAATTGCCTGAAGACTCATTTGTTTTGGTTCTTCTATGGGTTTTGGTTCTAGATGGAACCAAATTTGGTGCCGATATCTCTGAGTGTAGGAGCGTAACCTGTTGTCAAAGACATTCCCGAAGAGAAGCATTTTCATTCTGGAAACTTACAAATATCGGAACGGACTTCCGGAAAAAATCTCTTAACTGGTTGAGTGATGGAAGCCACTATCGGGGCTTTCAAAAACATGAGGGTACCAGAGCAAAAGCCAACACTTTCCTTGCTCATGTTTCACATTCAGTCAAATACAAATAATATTTTGTTAATATAAATTTGTTTTACTACAATATATTGGAGAGCGCTTATGGAGCTCAACTAGTTAAAAGCGTTCGTTGTACTTTGTCTGTCGAACGTACTAGAATTTTCAAAAGCATTTTTAGAAAGTATACAGTATACCGGAATAGTGCGCGGTTATTTTTAGAACCCATGATAATAGTTTTGAACATGTAAGCCAATTAGAAGAGAAAGTCACGTGTGATATAATAAATAACCGATATACGTATTTGGGGAACCAGGGTTTCACCACAGTCATTCGCAGCTTGGACTCCGAGGTGCTACATGTAACTACTGAACAATGGAGCTCCCTCTTGTTATTCAAGAAACACTTGTCAGAGTGAAAGCTACCTTTGCTACCACCTGGAGTATCCAGGTGCTCAAAGGTAAAATTCACTGACGGTGGATTTTGATAAGTGACTCGGACTTGCAAAAGGATGATGACAAGCGCCGAACACAGCCAAATGACATCCAAAAAAAGGAAAGGAAAAGAAACAAGGGAAAGAAACAAGGGACCTTCCGCCAGATGACACGATGCCCGCCGACTGACGGTGTTCTTGGAAAAGAAAAGGACGGAAAAGGAAGAGAGGAAAGCTAACCATGGCGTTGAAAGCTCAATGCCTGCTACCCCTGTCCGTTCCACGTCTTACTCGGCCCCTTCCACTCCAGAGGAAGGTACGGAGGACGCTGGTTCGCCAGGTGACAGCCCTATCTCCAGACCACCACACTCTTCGTCGGAAGAGGAGATGGAGGAGGAAGGTATGTCTCTGGAGCAGGATGTTGAGTCGGATGTCGCACATGTCGCTAAACCCACTCTTGCTCTTCCAGCCTTTTCCGACCAGGACACCATCCAGGAAGTATACACCGCGGATCCGTGGAGAGCATCCTAGGAGAAAAGATCAGAGATGACGAACACCTAGCATTTCTTGTAGACACGATCAAGACCGTGGAAAACATGTTCAGAGTAGCAATAGAGTGTGTCAGCAGCCATTACCTGCGCACAACACCAAAAAGCTCTCCATCACCGGCAGCTGCAAGGGCTAGACCCTACCACCCTAGTCAGCCCTCCATCACTCCTCCATCAACACCACCAAAGGAGGTATCACCATCGCAGTCACCTCCTCCAAAAAAGAACATACGAAAGCACAGACGCCGCTGAGTACCTTTATCAGTCTTCTCCTTTGCCACGGCCAGACCAGTTAAAATCACATACAGCTAAAGAGGATCGAAAGGGGCATGCCCTTATTACCTCACCAGAGAAGAAATTGTACTTCTGTCTGGAAGAGGGTAGCTAAATATATATATTATCACGAAAAAAGGAAAAAAAGCATGTTACGAAATGCAAGCGCGATATAGGAAGGTTGTATTCAAGTAACGCTGAAATATTCTTGGACAATCTTCTTGATTTCGACCTATCTTTGAATAAGGCAGGCATCTTTTTTTATTCTGAATTTCGACCCATCTTTGAATAACGCAGGCAAATTGTACATCAAAATAAAGATTGTGGTGCAGACAGTAGGGCCCGGATAATCACGACTTTTCGCTCGAATCTCGAATCGGATCAGACAGGAGGTTCGAATCCTTTTGCCAGTTCCAACGATACTTCGTCCGTCGCACCAGTGTTCTCTGTCTTCCACGTAAACCAAGAATCAATATTCGTACTGGGCTCGTTATTACCATCAACCCACACGTATAAGTGGATAGAATGGATCTATCACTTGTTTCTGAATGGTTGAGAAGTTTATTCATATTTAAGCCACTGGTATTCTGTATATGGTTCCGGTGTTCAATGTACTTTTATTAATATTAAAACAGTATAGGCCGGGGTTCTGAACCACTGACATTGAAATTACTAGAAGCTATGACTTTGAATGAATTATTGCCACGATCAGTTTTGAAATTATCTGTTGTTAATTTTCTAGTGGTGACAACTCATCTCGCATGTACCTTATTTATTTATTTATTTATTGATGTTTAAGGTCACATATTTATGCACAATGTCTAATCATGACCGTGGCAATTTTACGGGTGGAGGAAGCCTGAGTACCCGGAGAGAACCACCGAGCAACGACGAGTAGCTGCCAGCTCCCCAACATCGTAACTCCGCACTGCAGCACAGGCAGGGTTAGATTGGTTGACGACATGTATACCATCGACGTGCAGTACGCCTTAGTACACGGCGTCATCGTGCCCCCACGCGGGGAATGGAGATGAAGTGTCTTGCCCAAGGACACAACGCGGTTGCCGCAGGTGGGATTCCAACCGAGGACCTCTCGGCTTGCAGCCTGCACCTCTACCTACTGAGCCACCGCGCTCCCCGCAGGTACCTTAACAAAGGGACTAGATTTAATCGAAAATTTACCAGGTGTCACCAATGTGATGGAAGGGAAGGCCATATACTGTGCTTGAGCGGGTCAAGGTGCCATCTGCAATGCTGAAGCATTGCAGATGGCGTCTTGTTCCACTCAGGGGGTGATATATTGTGCAAACTAGACCAAACGCGATCTAATTATCTCCTCAGATGGGGGCGCGTTGGCATTGCCGAAACCGGTTCTCGTCAGATCACCGACGTTAAGCAACATCGAGCCCAGTTAGTCCTTGGATGGGTGGCCGTCTGAGCGATCGATTCGGACTCCCGCGTTGTGTCCTTGGGCAAGGAACTTAACCCCCGATTGTGTCCACATGGGGGCACGATGTCGCCATGTACTAAGGCGTACTGCACGTCGATGGTGCGCATGTCTTCAATCAATCTAACTCTGCCTGTGCTGCAGTGCGGAGTTCCGATGTTGGGGAGCTGGCAGCTGCTCGTCGTTGCTCGGTGGTTCTCTCCGGGTACTCCGGCTATCTCCACCTGTAAAACTGTCATCGACACGATATGACCTTGGATGTTAAAGTGTCATTAAACCTTAATAAATAAATAAATATCTCCTCAAATGACATTTTGAGGGAATTTTACGGCTAAATTTGAGTTATCTTGTTAAATTGAATACGATCAGTCTTGTTCCTCAGTAAACGGAGGGATGAGGTGTTATCTTCAGACAATCAACAATAAAGAAGCGTATACAATCCAAAATTCTTCGAGATTTGAATTTTTTCGAATACTAAAAATGGTTCCGAATCGAAGCAGTGAACAGATTCGAAACCCAATGGCATTTCAAACATTCGTGGATTTCGAACATTCGCAAGATCCTATCACAGAATCCGGACGAATACATGTTCACTCCAAACCACTAGACTTTGCAGTGATGGGACTCTCTGGAGAGTTGCGGCCTGGTGAGCTGGTTGGAGACTATTAGTTACCCCGTGTCTGATCACGTGATACGGGTTTTTACCTACCCGAAGCCAGCTGTATCCCATGAGGCCGAAGGGAGTCTCACTGCAGTTTCAGAACATAGAGAGGATATGGAATGAGTGTTTTTCTCATATAATATTTATGAAACGAGTCTAAGAATTTTCCGTTTTGGCGAGCCCCCAAAAAACGGAAAATTCGGACGAGATTCATAAATATTATATAAGAAAAACACTCATTTCATATTCTATTTATCATATGACACACACACGCACAAATTAGCCACTTAGTATGACTTTTTAACCCATCACCTAACTTAAGTTGCAGATGGCACGTGGAAAAAACATTCTCGTATAACTAAAAAATTTCATTCTTTGCTTCCAAAACATAGGCTATGACCCCTCATTGGAACGAGCTGGTCGAGCTCGTTCCAATGAGAGGTCATAACCTATGTTTTGGAAGCAAAAAGTTAAAATATAAAAAAAATGAATGGCGTTTTTCTTGTTGGTAAAAGATTAATACAATATAACCCACCCTTAATAGGACAGATAACGTAAATTCTCCCTTCTGAAATTATGCAAATGTTACCCAGTTGTATTTTGTTTAGCCAATCAAATTGTCCAGTTTTGAAATTGACCAATGAAAGCTCCCAACTATAATTATGCAAATTATGAAAATGTGACTCAGTTGTATTTTGTTCAGCCAATCAAATTGTCTAGTTCTGTAATTGACCAATGAAATTGACGGAAGGCTTTATTTATCAGTGATTAATATGAAAGCAAAATATCAAATGTTTTGAAGTGAACAAAACGGACGAGTCAAATGATGAAACCCTCTTTTATATAACGAAGTTATATTTCGCTTATAGCAATTATCAGGCTTATTATTATTTTCTGAACTCGGAATCGGGCAGTTGACACCGGTTATTTGGAAGATCGATGGTGCGATGGTAACTACCAATTGGACTGCCAGCAAGTATTCTCAGACATTTGTGGACTATCTATGCACCCTGACTTTTTCCGAGAGGTTGCGGTCGTCGTTACATGTTATTGTTCCTGTTTGTGGTTGTCGTTGTGTTGTTGGTGTTATCGCTATGCTATTCTCTGTGTTGTAGGTATGTGACACCCCAAAGAACCTACCACTGATTAATATGAGGTACACTTGTCTTGGGAGCCCAAACACTCTTCCTACATTCTATCACACTTCCCTATCTTAATTTAAAACGGACTTGTGTTTGCAAGAAATAACGTTGTCTATTTTTATAACAGTAATTTATGCCTGTTTGTTCAAGATAAATAATAATAATAATAATAATAATAATAATAATAATAATAATAATAATAATAATAATAATAATAATTATTATTATTATTATTATTATTATTATTATTATTATTATTATTATTCGGCCATCCACTGATTTGTCACGCGTTTCTAAGGAGGAAGTCTACATCAACTCTGTCCCCACGGTTCATTCCTTCCCCACCCTTACTCCTAATCTCCACACATTCAGACACAAACTACTTTGTGATGCCCACCATTGGCGTTTTCTTAATAACCAGAACGACAATAATATGACTCCTTCCCTCGTACATCCCCTCATCCACACACCTCTAATGTTTTCATCACATACTGCATTAATTTCTCAAGGAGTCTTGTTCTATACTTCTCATTTATTTGGGGCATTCTAAAAAGCAATGTCGTTACTTATATGTTGCACACTTGGCACCCACCCTCTTGCACCACTCTCCCCCCCCCCCCTCCCACCAGTCCTGTTGACTGTGATGTCATTGGAACAACCGTGATCCCCCAAACTATCTACTCCTCTAAAGCCAGTAGGCCGAAAAGTTTTTTACGGGTTCATGTCAAATCGATACGGAGATAGGTGTGTTGTTTTGTTACTGGTGAAGGCTACTAATTTATTTTAGTATGTACGATTTTGTTATTGAAGTTTAAGTGATTAGTTTATCGCAGAGAAGTTGAAGTAGGATGGTGTAATTGTTTATTTGATTATTGTAAATTTTATAGGATGGCTACTGATTTATTTTAAGGTTGATCACAAGTTTGAGGCCAGCCTTGTCTTTCCACTGTAAGCTCAAATTGTTTTGAGTAGATTCTGTAAGCGATACAAATTTTGACAAAGCCTTTTCATCGCGCCAACCTTTGGCAAAGACTTGGTTCGCAAACATCCAATTTTGACAAACAACTCCATCTCACCAACCAGTTCTACGACAAGGTCAGCAAAACGTCACCTCGGCATAATTAGACAGTGATTGAGTGTATTATGAAATAAGAACAATAGAATTATTCTACTGAAAACAAATTATTGCAATCGAAACCAATCTGCAAGGCCCGATTGCTCATCATTCTGACAGTTCTCGACAATATCTTGACATGTAAATAAGTGAGAGTGTTACGAAAATAAAATATGGGGGAACATCTCTCGGATCTCCAAGCCTGACTGCGAAAAGAAGAGCGGGTTACTTTTCTGTTATGAAGAACCATTTACTGATTTGCATGTTTGTTTTCGATTGGTTGGGTCTTCATACTTGGAAGAGTGCTGAAAGCCCATATTTGGGCTTTATTCTAACATGAAGGCAATACAACTTGAAGCTTCACATTCTGTGAATGTGTTTCACATTATCATTGAAGTGACATTATTTAGTCTGTATGGACTTGCCTTGTTACAATTTATGGGAGAGTGCCCAGAGGCACTCTCCCATAAATTGTGACAAGGCAAAGGCATTTGAAAAATGTTTTAATGATCAAAGGTAATTTAACACTCTACCAGTTAAAACACTGCAAAACAGGCATTGGACGAAAACATTAGAAGTCTAGTCCACGACATCATGTATGGGGAGCTGAATGATGACAGTTACACTGTAGGTCGGAGCGCGGTGGCTCAGTGGCAGACTGTTGGACTTCCATGCTAGAGGACCAGTGTTCGATCCCCGTCCGGGACGACCCGCGCTGTGTCCTTGGGCGAGTCACTTTATCCAGGTTGCCTACATGGGGGCACGATGACACCGTGTGCTAAGGCATACTGCACGTCGATGGTGTACATGTTTTCAACCGCTGAAATCCTGCTTGAGCGGAGCTTGCACAGAGTTAGAGAGTTGCTCGTCGATGCTCTGTGGTTCTCTTCGGGTACTCCGGCTTCCTCCACCCGTAAAACTGTCACGGTCATGATTTGCAATTGTGCATAAGTATGTTACCTTCAACACCAATAAATAAATAAATAGACTGTAGGTAATAATACAAAGTCTAAGGACCGTGGGGGTCGACAAATTTATGGGCGGCGTACAAGAGCTGATTGCTCAACAATATTATGTTTGGCAGAAGGTACTCCAAACATACCAAACGAATATGTAGGCCGGTCGTCCATTTTTGGACTGGACAGAGACCGACAGTTAGAACGCCGATGGCTCACCAATGCTTCGTGACCAAGGTTATATATCAAGGTAGAATTTAAATTTCAGTATACATCTAGGGTTTCGGAATATTTCAATAACCCAATGCTCTTTCTGATTTTGTCCTCAGTTCCTGTCCGAAAGTTTGGCACTCTGCTTCTAATTATTCTGTCACAAAATACTTTAACGAGAGGGAGTCGCAAGCATCAACCCTTGATTCCCCGTCTTGTTCGCCAATTTCGGTTGCAAGACTAGATTGTTAAAATTGGTTGCAAGTGTTTGGCAGCTGACTTTTTCTTTCGATACTGCACTTGAAGCCTCTGAAAATTTATTGTGGAACAGGCATGAGGTTTAATTGATCGATCTGTGAAACGAACACATCAGAATTGAAGAATGTCTCTAAGGAAGACACCGCTGTTTCCATATTGTTTTGATCTCTATTGTATTTAGAATAGCACTCCAGTGGTGCATTCAGTAGAATGGGGCCTCATGTAAAATGCATGAACTATGTTAAAACAGACCGTAATGAACGAAAAATAGGGAATAAGTCAGTCAAACACATTGCCAGTGATTTACACGAATACCGGTTTATGACATACTTAATCTCCTTGTGCTTGGGATAACAGTACTAAATATTTTTCCATTGGCGATCATTTTAACGGTAGTGAGAAAAATATGATCGCATCATTTTAATTTGGACATTCAAATATCTTTGTCAAGTACAGTCCTTCTGACAACTTGTTCTATCCTTAAAACGTGGGTCTTTAACAAATCAGAGAGAACAAGAAGAATGTTACTACGGTAACACATGCCCCCCCCCCCCCCCCCCTTTGTGACCTTCACCTTGCAGATGCGGCGGAAACTATTATACACGACACACCTTCTGACTGCCCTTAACATTTGTAAAAAGTTTACCAATTGCACTATGATTCGTTTCTGAGTTATGGCTGAGATACGAATATTGGCCGATGTTTAGTGTGATCTTGAAATGTGACCTTGACCTTGAAGGTACGAACCCGGCTATGGCGTGTGACTCATCCTCCCATGGTCCTTTATAATTGTGTGAAGTTTGATGACTGTAGCCCTAATAGTTTTGGAGTTTCACTTGAGACACGATTTGTGACCCTGAACATATGAAGGTCAATTGTGACCTTCACATTGCAGATGCGGCGGAAAGTATTATACCCGACACACCTTCTGACTGTCCTTGACAATTGTAAAAAGTTTAACAATTGTACTATGGTTTGTTTCTGAGTTATGGCTGAGACACGAATATTGACTGATTTTTATGTGTGACCTTGACCTTGAAGGTACGAACCCGGCTATGGCGTGTTGCACATCCTCCCATGGTCCTTTATAATTGAGTGAAGTTTGATGACTGTGGCCCTAACAATTTTCGAGTTATTGCCTCGGACACACACGCGGACACACGCACACATCAATCACTATATGCCACCCGACTTAAGTCGGGGGGCATAAACATTGACGGGAAGGAAACTATCGGTCACGAACACATTTTTTTCGGGGAATTCAGATCAAAAACACAATTAGTCAATTGTATTTTTAAGACTTAAAATTCTTCAAATTACCCCCTCCTTTTTCTCTGGAATATTTAGCAATGATGTAAGATTTCAGTACAATGTGTCAGTTTTTATAATACAATATTTTTCTCAAGGCTGCTCAGTTTCGAAGACTGCATCATTTCCGAGTGTAACTTTTCAAGGCGGATAACTCTAATTCAGATATTTAGTTAGTACTGTCATACCAATTGAACAGCCAGTTTCCAGTGATGAATTTGCACTTGACGGGGATATTCGGTTATTCAGAATTTGATCATTTCACCATGTTGCAAATTGAATTGTTATTCTAATATACGTCGTGCGGTAGCGACCTCCTTTAACCCTTTCAATGCAGCAATATTTGCATAAAAGGAAAAGAGTTCTTAAATGATAAGAAGATACGACAAACACGAAATACTGGAGAGATTCAGTAATAATTTAATCCCACAGCCCTATAGGGCTGTGGGATTAAATTATTACTGAAACTTCCAAAGAATATAAAATAGACTGTTCATTTCCGTGTAAATTTATTTATTTATTTATTTATTTTATTTATTTATTTATTTATTTATTTATTTATTTATTCAATGGAGTTTAACGACACTTTCGACAGCCAGGGTCACATCGTGTCAGACAGTTTTACGGGCGGACGAAGCCGGAATACCCGGAGAGAACCACAGAGCAACGGCGAGCAACTGCCAGACTCTTAAGCGTACTAACTTCACACAAGCAGGGTTAGCATTGCTAAAGCTTTGAAGATGACGCCTTGTTCCACTCAAAAGGTGATATATTGTGCAAACTAGACCAAACGCGATCTCGTTATCTTCTCAGGGGAAGACAGGTGCACCATCGACGCCACCTTACCCCATGTGGACAATCGGGATTAAGTGCCTTGTCCAACGACACAACGCAGTTACGCCTTGTAGGATTTCTCTGTAAATAATATTCTTTGAAATAATTTCGAACCCAGATGAAAGGGTTACAATCTATAAATCCTTAAAACGTGGGTCTTTAACAAATCAGAGAGAACAAGAAGAATGTTACTACGGTAACACATGCCCCCCCCCCCCCCCCCTTTGTGACCTTCACCTTGCAGATGCGGCGGAAACTATTATACACGACACACCTTCTGACTGCCCTTAACATTTGTAAAAAGTTTACCAATTGCACTATGATTCGTTTCTGAGTTATGGCTGAGATACGAATATTGGCCGATGTTTAGTGTGATCTTGAAATGTGACCTTGACCTTGAAGGTACGAACCCGGCTATGGCGTGTGACTCATCCTCCCATGGTCCTTTATAATTGTGTGAAGTTTGATGACTGTAGCCCTAATAGTTTCGGAGTTTCGCTTGAGACACGATTTGTGACCCTGAACATATGAAGGTCAATTGTGACCTTCGCATTGCAGATGCGGCGGAAAGTATTATACCCGACACACCTTCTGACTGTCCTTGACATTTGTAAAAAGTTTAACAATTGTACTATGGTTTGTTTCTGAGTTATGGCTGAGACACGAATATTGACCGATTTTTATGACCTTGACCTTGAAGGTACGAACCCGGCTATGGCGTGTTGCACATCCTCCCATGGTCCTTTATAATTGAGTGAAGTTTGATGACTGTGGCCCTAACAATTTTCGAGTTATTGGCTCGGACACACACGCGGACACACGCACACATCAATCTCTATATGCCACCCGACTTAAGTCGGGGGGCATAAACATTGACGGGAAGGAAACTATCGGTCACGAACACATTTTTTTCGGGGAATTCAGATCAAAAACACAATTAGTCAATTGTATTTTTAAGTCTTCAAATTCTTCAAATTACCCCCTCCTTTTTCTCGGGAATATTTAGCAATGATGTAAGATTTCAGTACAATGTGTCACAGTTTTTATGAAACAATATTTTTCTCAAGGCTGCTCAGTTTCGAAGACTGCATCATTTCCGAGTGTAACTTTTCAAGGCGGATAACTCTAATTCAGATATTTAGTTAGTACTGTCACGCCAATTGAACAGCCAGTTTCCAGTGATGAAATTGCACTTGACGGGGATATTCGGTTATTCAAAATTTGATCATTTCACCACGTTGCAAATTGAGTTGTTATTCTAATATACGCCGTGTGGTAGCGACCTCCTTTAACCCTTTCAATGCAGCAATATTTGCATAAAAGGAAAAGAGTTCTTAAATGATAAGAAGATACGACAAACACGAAATACTGGAGAGATTCAGTAATAATTTAATCCCACAGCCCTATAGGGCTGTGGGATTAAATTATTACTGAAACTTCCAAAGAATATAAAATAGACTGTTCATTTCCGTGTAAATTTATTTATTTATTTTATTTATTTATTTATTTATTTATTTATTTATTTATTTATTCAATGGAGTTTAACGACACTTTCGACAGCCAGGGTCACATCGTGTCAGACAGTTTTACGGGTGGACGAAGCCGGAATACCCGGAGAGAACCACAGAGCAACGGCGAGCAAATGCCAGACTCTCAAGCGTACTAACTTCACACAAGCAGGGTTAGCATTGCTAAAGCATTGAAGATGACGCCTTGTTCCACTCAAAAGGCGATATATTGTGCAAACTAGACCAAACGCGATCTCGTTATCTTCTCAGGGGAAGACAGGTGCACCATCGACGCCACCTTACCCCATGTGGACAATCGGGATTAAGTGCCTTGTCCAACGACACAACGCAGTTACGCCTTGTAGGATTTCTCTGTAAATAATATTCTTTGAAATAATTTCGAACCCAGATGAAAGTGTTACAATCTATAATAATTAAATCTGAGAGGGTGAATGTCTCACATGGGTCTGAAATTCGAATCAAATACATTGAGAGACATTATGTTTAAAAATGTTTATTTTCTAAGTTTCCAAATACATTGGGTTAAGGGAGGCATCTGAACAGACCGCGTCTCTCGCCGGACATATAGGCTAGGTTGGCCTGGAAATGGTTAACAGAATAATGTCCATTTTTATCAAATGATGACAGCATTTTTCGAGCATCAAATTCATACTTCAAAAGCGGCAAACCACTATAACATTCCGGATGTAGCCCGAGGGTTGCACGAAATATCAATCCTTGACAATGATCCTGGAGACAAGAAATGAAACAAAAACTCATCCAGTGGCATTTATTTAATGACTTTCAACCCCTTGTTTTAATAAAATTGTAATATTGTCGGAATAATTCAAAATAGGTGCGTCAATAGGAACTATTTTTGGAGCTCTGCCAAACAACGTATAGTGTTTATTACTACGTAATTCGGGGCATTATTGGAAACGTTGTTTGTTTCGAGAGTCAGGCGTCTTTTACCGCGTTTTGGATGAAGTGATGAATAAAATCGCCAACTCGTACCCATTTTATGCTGGCTTGTGAAACTCTTCAGGTGAAGTAGGTCTGTACTGGGGTTTCGCGAAGCTTCAAAGTTTGGTTCAATTCTGAATCTACCCGATGATTGAATTCTTCTCACGGGGATTTGAAAATTTTCGAATCCTCGAGATGTTCTCAGAATCGTATGAAGTATCCCTTCTTTCAACTTTTCGTCTACCATCAGGTCTCCTACAGGAATCGTATGAAGTATCCCTTCTTTCAACTTTTCGTCTACCATCAGGTCTCCTGTAGGAATCGTATGAAGTATTCCTTCTTTCAACTTTTCGTCTACCATCAGGTCTCCTGTAGGAATCGTATGAAGTATTCCTTCTTTCAACTTTTCGTCTACCATCAGGTCTCCTGTAGGAATCGTATGAAGTATTCCTTCTTTCAACTTTTCGTCTACCATCAGGTCTCCTGTAGGAATCGTATGAAGTATTCCTTCTTTCAACTTTTCGTCTACCATCAGGTCTCCTGTAGGAATCGTATGAAGTATTCCTTCTTTCAACTTTTCGTCTACCATTAGGTCTCCTGTAGGAATCGTATGAAGTATTCCTTCTTTCAACTTTTCGTCTACCATTAGGTCTCCTGTAGGAATCGTATGAAGTATTCCTTCTTTCAACTTTTCGTCTACCATCAGGTCTCCTGTAGGAATCGTATGAAGTATTCCTTCTTTCAACTTTTCGTCTACCATTAGGTCTCCTGTAGGAATCGTATGAAGTATTCCTTCTTTCAACTTTTCGTCTACCATTAGGTCTCCTGTAGGAATCGTATGAAGTATTCCTTCTTTCAACTTTTCGTCTACCATTAGGTCTCCTGTAGGAATCGTATGAAGTATTCCTTCTTTCAACTTTTCGTCTACCATTAGGTCTCCTGTAGGAATCGTATGAAGTATTCCTTCTTTCAACTTTTCGTCTACCATTAGGTCTCCTGTAGGAATCGTATGAAGTATTCCTTCTTTCAACTTTTCGTCTACCATTAGGTCTCCTGTAGGAATCGTATGAAGTATTCCTTCTTTCAACTTTTCGTCTACCATTATGTCTCCTGTAGGAATCGTATGAAGTATTCCTTCTTTCAACTTTTCGTCTACCATTAGGTCTCCTGTAGGATTCCTGCTCCTGTAGGAATCGTATGAAGTATCCCTCCTGTAGGAGACCTGATGCTAGAAGAAGACTTCAAGAAGATTCCGTTTCGAAAACTATATTAATTCCGATTCTGTCATATTCATATTTTTATTGACTTGCCAAGACAAAAAAGAGCCTCCGTTGAAATTTATACAGTTAAAACTAGAATTCCTGTCATGAACTGTACGCTTATCTGGGCTTAATTGCGCGTATGAACTGCGTACAATTGCCATATCGAATGGCATCCAAAGCACGGCGGGTTCTCCTGGTTACTCATAGCAAACGCAGGCAATGTTTCTGCCAATGGACCTCCGGGTTACCCGGAGGTCCATTGGCTGAAACATTGCTTGTGCACAGACCATATGTACAGTATTTGATAGCCTTACTATGGCCATAACGCGTAGATTAACGCGCAGATCGACGTGCTATTTGTGCGCATTTCATGACAGCACTTCTAGTTTTAACTGTACGGCTGCGTCAAATAGCTGAAAATAAAATACCTGAGTGGAGACTGACAATATTTGTCATGTTCCATGATTATAAGAATTTACAATATATTTATTTATTTGTTTATATATTTATTAGGGATTAACGACACTTTAACAACCAAGGTCATGTCGTGTCGGTGACAACTTTTCGGGTGGAGGAAGCCGGTGTACCCGGATAGAATCACCGAGCAAAGACGAGCAGCTGCCAGCTCCTCAACATCGTAACTCCACACTGAAGCACAGGCAGGGTTAGATTGGTTGAAGACATGCGCACCATCGACATGCAGTACGCCTTAGTACACGGTGTCAGCGTGCTCTCATGTGGACAATCGGGGTTAAGTGCCTTACCCAAGGACACAACGCGGGAGCCCGAATCGATAGCTCAGACGGTCACTCATCCAAGGACTAACCGGGCTCGACGTTGCTTAACTTCGGTGATCTGATGAGAACCGGTTACCACAACACCACCACGCCCCCAGAATTTACAATATCCACATGTTTCACTTCTTTAAGAGATTCGATTCGAGATTCGATTCGACCCGAAAGTTGAGATTCCCAGGTCCCCAGTCTGTACCTTGCTAAGGCGAGGTTCAAACCCAATTAACGAGACGCGTTTCGAAAATTCCACTTTAAGCTGGGGGCTCGTTGGAGATCCTCTTTGAACGGAGCCCACTGTATCTGTGACACCCACAGAATAAATGTACTGCGATTTGCCGTAGTTCAGTAGAATAAGTTCGCCGTGTCTGGCAAAAATTTGAGTTTAAATAAACATCATTGCTGGTGATGACTGTGTGAGTTATTTTTCCTTTTCGGACAGTCCACGACAAGCTCTCGTATAAATAATCACCATAAATATTCAGGTAATTACATTTCTGTACATACCGGTTCATTCCAACAGAAGCTGTACCACCTATTGATCTGTACCTGCTCGTTGTACTTCTAATGTATTGTTAAGTGAAGTCTGTAAAATGGTGTATTGCTACAGATAAATCTGGAAGTAATTCGCGTGGAAAATTACCCAAAAACCATTTTCTTGCCGACGGTTTCACAATGAATAATTGATGTATATTTTATTCAGATTGTACGCACCCTGCTGATAAGAAATCAAAACTTCAATCAGCGTATATTTTGAAGCGCGTATCTGGTGCTAGCTTCGATTTTTAACACTTTTAGTCCTGATCCCCTTAATAATATCTCCCTAATAATATAATTTACAGCAATTTGGACGAATCTATTTTGTATTTACAGCTCTTTCTGGGCGACTTATTATGTATTGTGTCATCAGCCATCGATTGCTACGATTTTCATTCCTCAGAACGTTTTGTATAGCATTTCGTCCCCTGAGTTTCAACGTGTTCTATGTGCCATTGGCACATAGAACACATTGGAACTCATGGGACGATTTTGAATGGGTTACTTACCAATGTGTGAGACACAGATCGTAACATGTCTGGGATAATTATTGGTTCCTGTATGTCGTCATTGCTCACAAATGCCTCATATTTTCTTATGTTTCTATGGCTGAGAATACTTGCTGACAGTTCGTGACTAGTTGTTTCCTATCGATGAAGTCCTAGTAAGGAATGTAATCTAGCGTTAACATTACAATCGTATTTAGAGCCACAATAAACAGTGTACTGTCTCAAGAACGCAATGAACTGGTTTCTCTGATATGTTCACCGTTTTAACTCTCTCCTTTGTGATACCAACATTCCTAAACCAGCAAAATCATGTTTAATCTCAGTGGTAATTAACTGTAACTTTGTTCATGATCCATTATCACAAATGGTGGGAGCGCGATGGCCCAGTGGTTTCGGCATTGGACTTAAAACCGAAAGGTTCAGGGTTCGATACCCACCAGGAGTAACTGCGTTGTGATGATGGGCAAGGCACTTCATCCCGATTGCCCGCTTGAAGACACGGTGGCGCCGTGTACTAAATCGTACAGCACGCCGATGGTGCACTTGTCTTCAACCAATGCTAACCTTGCTTGTGTGGCGTTAGTACATTGGGGAGTCTGACAGTTGTTAGCCGTTGCTCGGTGGTTCTATCCGGGTACTCCGGCTTCCTCCCCCATAAAACTGTCCGACACGAGGTGACCCTGGCTGTCGAAAGTGTCGTTAAACCCCAATAAATAAATATTACAAATGGCCGAGTGGATTAGTTCGCCGATCTCTTATGTCGGATGTCCTGGGGGTCGATCCTCGGTCGGGGAAGTTCTCGAGGTGTTCGAACACTCTCTGTCAGCATCAACTGTGGGATTGATGCTGTCACAGCAAAAGGTCCTATGGGATTGGACGTAACATGTCGGTCCTCTGTGCGGAGAGAGACACACTCCGTAAAGGCTAAAGTTCCCTTCGTAGTATTCGAGAAGAGCGAGCGAAGTTGCCGCTATTTACAAAGGTCATCCCACACACCTGAGCAATTGGGCCAAGGAGAGGCGTTAATATGAGTTGCATAATCTGCTCGCCAACCCTTGTGAAAGAAATAAGCTTAAACAACTCTACCTCTCCTGCCAACTTCTGACAGTTGCTTTGGATTTATGAAGTGCAAGCTATTCGTATACCACACACAGTCTGTTCAAACCTATCCAAGGCTAACAGCCAGAGTGATCCCCCTTTATTTTTTCATTTTTAGACTGGCCACTGACGATAACCGTTTCATGTGAAACAAGAAATATTTCTATCATGTATTATTCGATGCAACTGCTAGTTTAGTACATATGAGAAGTAGTCGTTTAGACATATTCCGTACTCGTTTTGTTGATGACTTTAATAGTTATACACCATGTCGCTTAATTCCATATTGGGCGAGATCTCTCGCCCAATATGGAATTAACTGACATGGCGTATACCATATTGCGTCACTAAAATGCAGTGTACCGACGAAAAAAACGCTCGGGTAACGATATCTTCATCTGCCATGTTTCAAAAAGATATTCGAAGATATATGGAGAGGATTTATTTATTTATTTATTTATTTATTTATTTATATATTTATTTATTGGTATTTAAGGTCACATATTTGTGCACAATGGCTAATCATGACCACGATAGTTTTACGGATGGGGGAAGCCGGAGTACACGGCGAGAACCATCGAGCAACGGCGATTAACTGTCAGCTCCCCCAACATACCAACTCCACACAAGCAGCGTCAGCACTGGTTGAAGACAGGTGCACCATCGACGTGCAGTACGCCTTAGCACACAACGCCACCGAGCCCTCACGTGGGCAATGGGTGTGAAGTGTCATGCCCAAGGACACAACGCGGTTGCCGCAGGTGGGATTCGAACCGAGGACCTCTCGGCTCGCAGCCTGCACCTCTGCCTACTGAGTTACCGGGCCCCCATATGGAGAGGATAAAAATACTTCCAGAAGTGTAAATTCAGTACCATATATATAGAATTGTGAATGGACTGACATCTATTGTCCGTTCAAGCCTGCCCTTCATCATGTCAATATTATACTGATGAATCCCTGGTATACAACATTGTGGACGAGTAGAATCGACTTTAAACTTCTAGATGTGAAGTGCCGGAGCTTCAACTTGAATGAAGTAATCATTATTATTATACAGAACAATGGAATATACTACTTTATCTGATAACCATAGAGTATAACAACCGTTGTATATACTTGAAGTATATACAACGGGTGTTGTATATAATTATAATTTATGCGAACGACCTCTGACCTCTTTCAATTCCATTTTCATTCATTCATTCATGAAACATCGTTATATCACAGGGCAGGTTTTAATTGTACGCTTATTGCACTTTGTCAAAATCCTCTGATGGTGTCATTTCTTATTTATTTTGCTTCAATAAAGGCAACCTAAAATTTTGCTTCAAAACATTGTAGAAATTACTTGAATGTTAATAGTAATTAGTATGCGGCGACTGCGAACTATTTATAGTCACGGCCTCGATCAAAAGTACTCGCGGAACTGCGCTAATTAAAAGTTCGTCTGCTCTACCTGAAAAAAAAACACTTCGTAAAAATTGTAAACAAACGCAAAATTATTTGTTATATTGGAACTACAGCATAAAACACGGAAGAAAACTGGAACTATGTCAAAAAAAGAATAACTCTACTGAAACACCGTTTTGTTACTGTTAATAAAATAGGTAAAATTTATTTTGTTCCAGCGCGGTTACATGATGCAAGAAGTGCAATCGCACTTTACAATCGCCGTCATCGATTTTGTAATGTAAGGGACACAACTCTATGCGTCTTGTCCTATTTCTTTTGTCTCGTAGACTGGTTTTCTTTGGAGGCCCGTGGGAAGCATATATAAGTCGGATAGACGCACGAGACGGGTGTCTGTTTGTTATCAGATAAAAACAATAAACATATAGTGTGTTTTTATATCTGTGTTATACAACTCGTTGAAATATGGTTTATTTTTTCTCGGCGAAGCCTCGAAAAAATAAACCATATTTCAACTCGTTGTATAACACAGATATAAAAACACACTATATGTTTATTGTCTATATATCCCATGAAATTTGATATTATCATAAAATTTGTTCATAGAAAATGCTGTTGCGCATATTATGTTTCACCCTTTGAGACTTTCATTATCCTGACGTTCAAACGTCACGGGGAATTCATTTTTTTTCAACGATTTTCAAAATGCGACCTCAAACGTCGGAAAGTACAAATAACAAGATATTTTTCACATTAGTAATTATCTGGATGAGGGCTAGATTATTTTTGGTGGTCTGAATTTTTTATTCAAAACTTGTTTTATTTAGGGCTGTCACGATTAATCGATTAATCGATTGTTGATCGGTCACGGCGAAATCGATTAGTATTTTTCGTTGTCAAATAATCGGTAAATTATATCCCGTTTTAGACGTTTAATAATTGAAAGAAAATATGTTGAAAAAACTATTGTTTCTAAAGGTAAAGAGTTAAGAACATCGATGTTAAACCCCAAGAAGCTATTGGAAGCATTTGTCTTTCAGGTACATTTATCAAAGCTTTGATGTTCTGAACTTTTGAACCGTCAGGGTAATAATCAAGACCGGTCGGCAGTTGCGAAATTCGCAACTGCCGACCGGTCTTCATTATTACACTGACGGTTCAAAAGTTCAGAACATCAAAGCTTTGAATGTAACTAAAAGAGGATCGTCTTCGTTGTTTACTTGAGGTAGGTCAACTGACTTCAACTTCATTTTTATCGACTTCAAAGAGAAGGAGATGGGGGTCATCTAGGTACGATCAATCGATTATCATCGATTATTTGCGACGATTAATCGATTCCTAAATTAAAAAATCGTGACAGGCCTAGTTTTATTACAAATTATTGGAGAGTGCCCACGATTTGTAATATAACAAATTTATATAAACAAAATATTATTTGTGTTTGACTGAATATGAAATAAAAGCAAGGAGAGTGTTGGCTTTTGTTCTGGTATCCTCATTTTTTGAAAGCCCAGATAGTGGCTTCTAGTATTCAACCAGTTAAGAAGTCTTGACAGCAGGATTATATTAGTATTTTAAGCTGCGATAACATTTGGCTCAACGGTTATCACTCAGCACTTTTCGGGAGAAAATAGAAATTTGAGGTTAAAACTTTAAAAAATCGAAAAATAATAACAAAACAAATGATCACAAAGAATCAACGGGTTGTTTGCTTTCGTACGTTACAAGACGTACAAAAGTATCGAAGGGTTAATCAACAAAAATAGGAGGCGCGGTGGCGTCGCGGTAACCGGTTCTCGTCAGATCACCGAAGTTAAGCAACGTCGAGCGCGGTTAGTAGTTGGACGGGTGACCATTTCAGCGACTGATTCGCGCTCACGCGTCGTGTCCTTGGGTAAGGCACTTAACCCCGATTGTCTACATGGAGGCATGATGACGCTGTGTACTAAGGCGTACTGCACGTCGATGGTGCGCATGTCTTCAACCAATCTGACCCTGCCTGTGCCGCGGAGCAGAGTTCAGAGAGTTCAGAGTTACGATGTTGGAGACCTGACAGCTGCTCGTCGTTGCTCGGTGGTTCTCTTCGGGTACTCCGGCTTCCTGCACCCGTAAAACTGTCACCGACATGATATGACCCTGGCTGTTAATGTGTCGTTAAACCCTAATAATAAAAGAAAACAAAAAAACAAAAATCAGCAAACAAAATGTTGCTTAATTGAGATTTGATTGACCGATTATTTACGACATTGCATCGCCTGAGTGCTAGAATGTCCTATGTCCCATAGGGGACAGAGTACTCCCATAGGGGACAGAGTACTCCCATAGGGGACATAGGACATTCTAACACTCAGGCGACAATTACTATCAGGAATTAAGAATCGCCACAGTCGTAGGTTTATGATTATCACCCCAAGTTCCACTATTTGTATTAATATCTTGATAGTTTCAAAGTGAAATAAATACTTTTTTATTCGAATATCTACAACTGGAGCATGAAATGATATTTGTATGTCTCTGTGAGTGAAGTAACATCACATTACATCAAAGGTAGTCTCTGCGCAAACTCCACGAAAAGTGGGTAAATGAATGGCCCATAACAGCGTCGAATTCCTTACAGAATTAGAATGTCTGTATGATCGCTTGGGATTCCGTGTCAAAGAAAGATTGGAAAATAGGGTTGAAGCTATTTAAGAACATTCACTGACGTCATCCATTGTTATTTATTGGTGTGTATGGCTTGACTATCCCACGCTTAATAGCTGGATAGTTGCATATTCAACAAACTAACTGTTGGATATTCTACATCTCGTCACCTAAGTTCCAATGTGTTCTATGTGCCAGTAGACTCAGGGGACTCAGGGGACGATCTATTGAACTAGCAATTTATTTATTTATTTATTTATGTTTAAGGTCACATATTTATGCACAATGGCTAATCATGACCGTGACAGTTTTACGGGTGGAGGAAGCCGGAGTACCCGGAGAGAACCACCGAGCAAGGACGAGCAACTGCCAGCTCCCCAACATCGTAACTCCGCACTGCAGCACAGGCAGGGTTAGATTGGTTGAAGACATGCGTACCATCGACGTGCAGTATGCCTTAGTACACGGCGTCATCGTGCTCCCACAGGGGCAATGGGGGTGAAGTGTCTTGCCCAAGGCCACAACGCGGTTGCCGCAGGTGGGATTCGAACCGAGGACCTCTCGGCTTGCAGCCTGCACCTCTACCTACTGAGCCACCGCGCCCCCATTGAACTAGGAAACAACAAAAAGTTTTTAACCCCTTACCCACCGTAACGGCCAAAACCGGCCAGCGCTATTCTCAAAAATCGCCAATTAATTTTCATGATTTTTTCATTTTTTGTCTCCAAGACATAGGTTATGACCCCTCATTGGAACGAGCTCGTCGAGCTCGTTCCAATGAGGGGTCATAACCTATGTTTTTGAGACAAAAAATGAAAAAAATTAGTTATTCAATAATTTTTTTTGCAAGAGTCGTCTGCTTTTCATGTTAGGTAAAGGGTTAAGTAGGATAAATAGCTCGCTGATATTGGATAGGCGAGAGAAAGCTCCCCTTTGAGGGTCGGTAGTTTATGTGGAGGACAAATAACGAGCTGGTGTTGGACAGGCGAGAGAAAGCTCCCCGTCGAGGGTCGGTAGTTTATGTGGAAGATACATAACGCTTGGATGTTGGATAGTAGAGAGAAAGCTCCCCGTCGAGGGTCGGTAGTTTATGTGGAGGATACATAACGCTTGGATGTTGGATAGGAGAGAGAAAGCTCCCCGTCGAGGTCCGGTAGTTTATGTGGAAGATACATAACGCTTGGATGTTGGATAGTAGAGAGAAAGCTCCCCGTCGAGGGTCGGTAGTTTATGTGGAAGATACATAACGCTTGGATGTTGGATAGGAGAGAGAAAGCTCCCCGTCGAGGGTCGGTAGTTTATGTGGAAGATACATAACGCTTGGATGTTGGATAGTAGAGAGAAAGCTCCCCGTCGAGGGTCGGTAGTTTATGTGGAGGATACATAACGCTTGGATGTTGGATAGGAGAGAGAAAGCTCCCCGTCGAGGGTCGGTAGTTTATGTGGAGGATACATAACGCTTGGGTGTTGGACAGGAGAGAGAAAGCTCCCCGTCGAGGGTCAGTAGTTTATGTGGAGGATACATAACGCTTGGATGTTAGATAGTAGAGAGAAAGCTCTCCGTCGAGGGTCGGTAGTTTATGTGGAGGATACATAACGCTTGGGTGTTGGATAGTAGAGAGAAAGCTCCCCGTCGAGGGTCGGTAGTTTATGTGGAGGATACATAACGCTTGGGTGTTGGACAGGAGAGAGAAAGCTCCCCGTCGAGGGTCAGTAGTTTATGTGGAGGATACATAACGCTTGGATGTTGGATAGTAGAGAGAAAGCTCTCCGTCGAGGGTCGGTAGTTTATGTGGAGGATCCATAACGCTTGGATGTTGGATAGTAGAGAGAAAGCTCTCCGTCGAGGGTCGGTAGTTTATGTGGAGGATACATAACGCTTGGATGTTGGATAGGAGAGAGAAAGCTCCCCGTCGAGGGTCGGTAGTTTATGTGGAAGATACATAACGCTTGGATGTTGGATAGTAGAGAGAAAGCTCTCCGTCGAGGGTCGGTAGTTTATGTGGAGGATACATAACTTGCTGATGTTGGATAGTAGAGAGAAAGCTCTCCGTCGAGGGTCGGTAGTTTATGTGGAGGATAAATAACTTGCTGATGTTGGATAGTAGAGAGAAAGCTCCCCGTCGAGGGTCGGTAGTTTATGTGGAGGATACATAACGCTTGGATGTTGGACAGGCGAGAGAAAGCTCCCCGTCGAGGGTCAGTAGTTTATGTGGAGGATACATAACGCTTGGATGTTGGATAGTAGAGAGAAAGCTCTCCGTCGAGGGTCGGTAGTTTATGTGGAGGATAAATAACTTGCTGATGTTGGATAGTAGAGAGAAAGCTCTCCGTCGAGGGTCGGTAGTTTATGTGGAGGATAAATAACTTGCTGATGTTGGATAGTAGAGAGAAAGCTCCCCGTCGAGGGTCGGTAGTTTATGTGGAGGATACATAACGCTTGGATGTTGGATAGTAGAGAGAAAGCTCTCCGTCGAGGGTCGGTAGTTTATGTGGAGGATAAATAACTTGCTGATGTTGGATAGTAGAGAGAAAGCTCTCCGTCGAGGGTCGGTAGTTTATGTGGAGGATAAATAACTTGCTGATGTTGGATAGTAGAGAGAAAGCTCCCCGTCGAGGGTCGGTAGTTTATGTGGAGGATACATAACGCTTGGATGTTGGATAGGATAGAGAAAGCTCCCCGTCGAGGGTCGGTAGTTTATGTGGAGGATAAATAACTTGCTGATGTTGAACAGGTGAGAGAAAGCTGTCCGTCGAGGTCCGGTAGTTTATGTGGAAGATACATAACGCTTGGATGTTGGATAGTAGAGAGAAAGCTCCCCGTCGAGGGTCGGTAGTTTATGTGGAAGATACATAACGCTTGGATGTTGGATAGGATAGAGAAAGCTCCCCGTCGAGGGTCGGTAGTTTATGTGGAAGATACATAACGCTTGGATGTTGGATAGTAGAGAGAAAGCTCCCCGTCGAGGGTCGGTAGTTTATGTGGAAGATACATAACGCTTGGATGTTGGATAGTAGAGAGAAAGCTCCCCGTCGAGGGTCGGTAGTTTATGTGGAAGATACATAACGCTTGGATGTTGGATAGGATAGAGAAAGCTCCCCGTCGAGGGTCGGTAGTTTATGTGGAAGATACATAACGCTTGGATGTTGGATAGTAGAGAGAAAGCTCCCCGTCGAGGGTCGGTAGTTTATGTGGAAGATACATAACGCTTGGATGTTGGATAGGATAGAGAAAGCTCCCCGTCGAGGGTCGGTAGTTTATGTGGAAGATACATAACGCTTGGATGTTGGATAGGAGAGAGAAAGCTCCCCGTCGAGGGTCGGTAGTTTATGTGGAGGATACATAACGCTTGGATGTTGGATAGTAGAGAGAAAGCTCCCCGTCGAGGGTCGGTAGTTTATGTGGAAGATACATAACGCTTGGATGTTGGATAGGATAGAGAAAGCTCCCCGTCGAGGGTCGGTAGTTTATGTGGAAGATACATAACGCTTGGATGTTGGATAGGATAGAGAAAGCTCCCCGTCGAGGGTCGGTAGTTTATGTGGAGGATAAATAACTTGCTGATGTTGAACAGGTGAGAGAAAGCTGTCCGTCGAGGTCCGGTAGTTTATGTGGAGGATACAAAACTCTTTCATGTTGGATAGGAGAGAGGATGCTCCTCGTCGAGGGCCGACAGTTTATGTGGAGGGTGCATACCGAGTTGATGTTGGATAGGATAGAGAAAGCTCCCCGCCCAGGGCCGGTAGTTTATGTGGAGGACACATTATTCTTTGATGTTGGAGAGGCAAGAGAATGCTCCCCGTCGAGGGCCGGTAGTTTATGTTGAGGGTGCATAACGAGATGATGTTGGATAGGATAGAGAAAGCTCCCCGTCGAAGGCTGGTAGTTTTTGTGGAGGATGCATAATGAGGTGATGTTGGATAGGAGAGAGAAAACTCCCAGTCGAGGGCCAGTAGTTCATGTGGAGGATATATAACGAGGTGATGATGGATGGGCGAGAGAAATCTCTTTGGTCGCTTCAACCCGTTTCTTCTACTTCAGCAATCTTCCAACCCGAAGGCTGGCCTTCGGGTTGGATGATATTTGAAGTAGAAGAAACGGACAGGACAGTGACCACACAGTCCATATTCATCTAAACGAGAAGCTATATCGAGTCATGATGCATTTACCGATATACGATTGTTACCTTTCTCACACTGGGGCGAACCATGGTAACATTGTAAATTTGTGCCCCTCGCCTTTTTATCGAGCTTCCGCCGCACCTGTAACAGCTAGTCGTTGGAAATACAACTATCCAGGTTTTAAGGATGAGATAGATACCCTAACTGTATACCAATGAATAACAATGGATGACGACAGTAAAAGCTTTTAACCTCTCCTGAAAATATCAAGACATATTGTCTAGCTATTGTTTCTTGTCAAGTGTCGTCTGCCTATTGAGTCAGACGACACTTGACTGGAAACAACTGATCAGGTTATGAAAGGTTTTCTTTTCACCATTATCTGAACTGTCAATCTCGGACCACCCGGTACACAACATCAGGGAAGAGTAGGATCGACTTTAAACTTCTAGATGTGAAGTACACGGGCTTCAACTTGAAAGAAATGATCATTATTATTGTACAGAACAATGGAAAATACAACTTATTAGCGAGAGAAGCAAGCTACGTGCAAATAAATCACTCACCTCATCATTTTTATTCTTTTCAAATTAGCGATTTTGCATCTGTCTCCCTTGACATTACTAGGCCTGTCACGATTTTTTTAATTTAGGAATCGATTAATCGTCGCAAATAATCGATGATAATCGATTGAACGTACCTAGATGACCCCCATCTCCTTCTCTTTGAAGTCGATAAAAATGAAGTTGATGTCAATTGACCTACCTCAAGTAAACAACGAAGACGATCCTCTTTTAGTTACATTCAAAGCTTTGATGTTCTGAACTTTTGAACCGTCAGTGTAATAATCAAGACCGGTCGGCAGTTGCGAACTTCGCAACTGCCGACCGGTCTTGATTATTACACTGACGGTTCAAAAGTTCAGAACATCAAAGCTTTGATGAATGTACCTGAAAGACAAATGCTTCCAATAGCTTCTTGGGGTTTAACATCGATGTTCTTAACTCTTTACCTTTAGAAACAATAGTTTTTTCAACATATTTTCTTTCAATTATTAAACGTCTAAAATGGGATATAATTTACCGATTATTCGACAACGAAAAATACTAATAGATTTCGCCGTGACCGATCAACAATCGATTAATCGATTAATCGTGACAGCCCTAGACATTACTTCTCAATAATAAATGTATTACGCTGCTGGCCTTCTTTAAAGTATTCATATCACATCATTCAGTAGCAATATTTTGTGCAAACTCGGAAATAATTATTTATTTATTTTTATTTCTTTCCAAAGTGTGATTTACTGGGATTTCCCGGTTTGATTATAAACGAAAACCTCACAAGTGAATTATGCCATCAACAATTGTGTCATGTATCCGTGCGCGCAAACGAAGACGCTTTGCCGTGGGTGTAATGGGGACTTCATTGTTCTTTGTTTTTTTTAACCCTTCACCTAACATGAAAAGCAGACGATACTTGCAAAAAAAAAATTCTTAAATAACTATTATTTTCATTTTTGTCTCAAAAACATAGGTTATGACCCCCATTGGAACGAGCTAGACTAGCTCGTTCCAATGAGGGGTCATAACCTATGTTTTAGAGAAAAAAATGAAAAAATAATGAAAATTAATGGGCGAGTTTTGAGAATAGCGCTGGCCGTTTTTAGACGTTACGTTAGGTAAAGGGTTAAATAATATAATTATCGTTAATAATGGAAAGTAATAAACAGAGTAATCGCTTCACTGGACTGGTTACGTGAAATAATTCATTCGAGGCGAGGGACTATATTGTAAAACACTCGTGCGCATTCGAGCACTCGTGTTTGTACAACGTCCCTCACCTCTCATGAATTATTTCACGTAACCAGTCCAATCAAACCATTACTCTCTATTTTATTTTATTTTAATTTATTTATTTATTTATTTATTTGCAGGCTGGCGTAGTACTTATTTGATACAACGAGAGAAACAGCCCTTCAAAGCGTTACCAATTACGAAAAAGTTACAGTAACAAAGGTAATAAACGATACAATACATTCGGTACCCCGAATTATTATGTAGAACAGCGATATTTTGAAAATTGATGATAAAAAGTGAAAAGCCTTCGTCAAGACAGAAAATAAACTAATATAAAAATGATGACTGAGCTTGAGGCTAACAATGTGGATTGTCTTCCCGAGGGAGCATTATCTCCCGAGGAGTTAGCCGAGTGAGATGGTGGTCCCAAGGGGGGACAAGCCACATTATTACCCTCAAGCTCAGTCATTATTTTCTTTTTATTATACCGAATGAAGATTCGGTCTTGATACAGTCATTTATGGATTTGTCTCGGTCGAATATGGAAGAGGAACTAAAGTTCCTAACTTTTAATAGGGAAAGAAGTGAATGCGAAACTTTTTTTTATTCTTCAAAACAAACACAGTAAATTAGTTTTTCAAAGGAATGTCATTATAGCGAATCATTTTGAATTGCTCAGTTCTTTTACTGCCCTTCCGATCAGTTCCTCTATTTCAGACTGACAAATATCGGCAAATCTTCGGGTAGACATTTTGAGTGTTTACATTATTTCACAACGCGTAAGTCGTTTGGTAAAGAAAAGACGTCACCATGCGCGCGTTCAGCAATACTTTAGATGTCTCCGCTGAAGTTGTCGAGAATCTTCGGCTGAACCGGGTAATAATGCAAAAATTATTGACCGGCATTATTCACCGCGGGTGGAACATTGTGAAATGTTTAATGGGATTACACGGCGGATTAGCATTTCTAGATGTGGTACAATAATGACTATTATTTATGTATACACAGCCGTTCTAAATTAATTTTTTACCAAAAGCATTATTTCACTGTGCGAAATGAAGTGAAATAATTCCCATATGCCACGAGAGAATAACCATCGTACTCAAATGGGACTAGTTAATTACTGTATTTATTACATTTTCCTCAACTTATTCCTCTCAGTTTAACTGGTAGAGTACTGGAAGCCCATATTTGGGCTTTACTCTGAAATGCATGTGCTGTCTCAAAAGGCTTTATATTCTCTGGATGTACTTCAAATTATCTTTGAGGTGAACTTATTTAGAGCCTGTATGAACTTGCCATGTTACACTATTTATTTATTTATTTATTTATTTATTTATTTATTTATTTATTTATTTATTTATTTATTTATTTATTTATTGATGTTTAAGGTCACATATTTATGCACAATGGCTAATCATGACCGTGACAGTTTTACGGGTGGAAGAAGCCGGAGTACCCGGAGAGAACCTCCGAGCAACTGTCAGCTCCCCAACATACTAACTCCACACAAGCAGGGTTAGCATTGGTTGAAGACAAGTGCACCATTGACGTGCAGTACGCCATAGTACACGGCGTCATCGTGCCCCCACGCGGGCAATGGAGATGAAGTGCCTTGCCCAAGGAAACAACGCGGTTGCTGCAGGTGGTATTCGAACCGAGGACCTCTCGGCTTGCAGCCTGCACCACTACCTACTGAGCCACCGCGCTCCCCCCGTGTTACACTTTATGGGAGAGTGCCCGTAGGCACTCTCCCATAAAATGTAACAAGGCAAAGACATGTGATCAAATTCTGCCAAGCAAAAATAATTCAGCACTCTACCAGTTAAGGAAAGGGGCTATTAAACTTTGGACGCAAGGCAGAAGTGTGGTCGATGCGATAAACTTATTAACATTTTTACTTATCAGTTTGCGATTCCCACACAGTGTGCTAACCCTCCCGCCCCGGCCTAGATTTGAGCTTTCAGCTGTACTAAGACCAATGTTCAAAATGTTCAAAATGGAAAATAAAATTACTGATTATAAATTATATTAAGAATTAAATTGAGCTCAATGTGTATAATGAAATATAATCACCGAATATAATTTTTACGCAACGATTCGTTGCGTCAAAATTATATTCGGTGATTATATTTCATTATACACATTGAGCTCAATTTAATTCTTCACTGTCTTTGCACGACAGCAATGCTCACATTAAGGGGATAACACTATGTCAATATTACAAGCTTTTTGAAATAAATTGTTATTTCACCACATCGCGCACAACACTCGCATTGTCTACACAGTGTGTCTCATCCTTATGTTAATACCTGGGCGTTCTGACACCCATAACGTATTCGACCAAAAAGAGTCGGTGAGGGGGTTAAAAACTGTTTCTCGCGTTGCGTTATGCATTTGAATTTTATTCTCATTTGAAGGAAAATTAAAAAAAAAAAACACAGGGCACTTGACGTGTAAACTGGAAGAGAGTAATACATCATTTGTCTGCATTCAAAGGCAGCCGAGTGATGGAAAGTGACTTAATATCCATTTGCTATTCCATAACACGCCCAATGATGAGATCGACTTCTTGGTTATTTTCCGAAAATTCAACTTCTGTGTCATATCATGGATTGAGAACTTTTCAGAAAAACGCACTGGGTTATCTTTGGATTCAAGAGTAAATACTGATTAAACACGACAACCAGTGGTGTTTGAGTTGGAATCGTCTGGTAGTTGATGTGGGGCATGGATGACAATAACCGGCATGTTCTATAAATGTTTCTGGAAATATTCGCGCAGACCCGAAAGGTGAGTGAAATAAAATCACCAACCGCTGAACAACTGGGTTGTTGGAGAGTCTGTGGGGTTTCGGTGGCGATGTGTACTAAGGCGTACTACACTTCGATGGTGCACTTTTCTTCAGTCAATGCTAAATCTCTTTGTGTGAAGTTTGTACGATGGCGAGTCTGACAGTTGCTCGCCGTTGATTGGTGGTTCTCTTCGGGTACTCCGGCCATCTCCACCCGTAAAAACTGTCCGACATGAGGTGACCCGGGCTGTTGAAAGTGGCATTAAACCCAAGTAAATAAATAAATAAATAAATAAATAAATAAATGTTGGATAGTCCGCAAAAAACGTCACAGCTTAGTCTACCCCCTTCAATGCGGTAACTCCTCCAATCGGTGACTTTTCATGAGGTGAAAGCCGTCCTGCTGTGACCGTGAGTGTGACACATAATACAGACATTGTCCTTTCTAATAACACTTTACCTAACGAATCGCCCGCATCCGCCCGCGTAATATGCAAAATGAGCAGTTGAAAAAATTAAATTTTTCAAAATATTTCAACAAAACCATATCATGTGACCCCTCATTGGAACGAGCTCGTTCCAATGAGGGGTCACATGATATGGTTTTGTTGATTTTTTTTGAAAAATTTAAAAAAAAATGATATTTAAAATAATAAATTCTGATATCGCCTGCGTTGGGTAAAGGGTTAATATACCTGACACGACAATCCGAGAGCCGTCTGTTGTTTTCTTTAATTAAAAGTAATAAAAGGAAACTTGGCTTTATTTTCTGCTTCTGCCATAGGTGTCTCCTTAGTAATTACTTCCCTCTTAATGGACAAACCTCGTTCATCTCTTAATTTCAAGGGAGATAACTTTATCGAAAGTTGATATTCTTGACGATAAAAGTGGCTGTCCAAAAATGCATTAGAACAGAAATCCAACAAGAAATTGCATCTGGAAATCATAAAGGTGCCAACGGCAATGCTTTAGCATTGCCGTTGGCACCAGTATGCTTCCAATGGACGATTTAACCCTTTACCCAACGCAGACGATATCAAAATTTATTATTTTAAATATTTTTTTAAAAATTTTTCAAAAACTTTCAACAAAACCATATCATGTGACCCCTCATTGGAACGAGCTCATTGAGCTCGTTCCAATGAGCGGTCACATGGTATGGTTTTGTTGAAATATTTCGAAAAAGTTAATTTTTTCAACTGCTCAATTTACATATTACGCGGGCGGATGCGGGCGATTCGTTAGGTAAAGGGTTTATGTGAAGACAAAGTACTTTTTACGACGCATTTATTTATTTATTTATTTATTGGTGTTTAAGGTCAACATACTTATGCACAATGGCTAATCATGACAGTGACAGTTTTACGGGTGGAGGAAGCCGGAGTACATGGAGAGAACCACCGAACATCAACGAGCAACTGTCAGCTTCTCAACATTCTAACTCTGCTCAAGCACCACTCAAGCAGGCTTAAAGTGGTTGAAGGCGTGCACCATCGATGTGTAATACGCCTTAGTACACGGCGTCATCATCGTGCCCCCATGTAGGCAACCGGGATACGGGGATCGAACTCGGGACCTCTAGCACAGAAGTCCAACAGTCTACCAGAGCCACCGCGATCCCTTTTACGACGCAAATCTCAGTAATATTTCACAGCAACAATCATAGATTTATTTGATGGTTGGACATAAACCTCGTGCAAGGGAAGCAATAAAAGATGGCTAGTAATGAATAAACAATGACTTAAAGTCTTAAATTTATTCAATTCTGGAAGTGAACAAAAAATAAAAAATGGTCTCTTCAATCAATAAAAGAAGTAACCAAAATCAGAAAAAGGGGGAAGGACAGGCTTGTTCCCCCATAAGACTATACACTTTCAAGTTAATGGTTTCTGTCTGGACTGAGGTCTGAGACACAGTTTAGATTTATGTGAAAATTTACGAAACGTACGGAACTGGAATATGAACACAATGATAGAATTAATGTTACATAGAAGTGTTGAGTTGGAAATAAACGTTTGTAACCGAAGTCTGGAAATATTTGCGTATCGAACAAATCTTTCTTGTTTGAGGAATTAGAATACGTGGCCGAATAAAGATTGTAGATTTGACTGACTTTCTGTTTTAGTTTCAATATAAAACTGCTAACCCGGATTTCAAACTGTTGTACGTAAATCTTAATCACATGCGATAGCTTCGCATGCTATAAATTATTGGAAAGCTTCTGGAAAGCTTCCGTATTTTTAATTCACGAAACAGAAAAATGAAAAATAAATAAAACGCCATATTTTGAAATTCTCTTACCCAAAACGTATGATACCGCTTAGAAGAAAACATGTCCAGCCCATATCACCCCACAAAATGAGTTGGGAGCGCGGTGGCTCTGTGGTGGACTGTTGGACTTCTATGCTAAAGGTCCCGAGTTCGATCCCTGTCCTTTAGCAAAGCACTTTATCCCGGCTGCCTACATGGAGACACGATGACGCCGTGTACCAAGACTTACTGCACGTCGATGGTGCACATGTTTTCAACCGCTGTAACCCTGCTTGAGCGCAGCTTGAACGGATTTAGAATGTTGAGGAGCTGACAGTTGCTCGTCAATGCTCGGTGGTTCTCCCCGGGTACTCCGGCTTCCTCCATCCGTAAAACTGTCACGATCACGATTAACCATTGTGCATAAGTATGTGACATTAAAACACCAATAAATAAATAAAATAAATAAATAAATTATGATACAGTACCAGTACAGTGGGCGATGACTCGTCGTAATCCACACGTGGGCTGTGATGTCCACGCATGCGTTAACTAGGTAATATAAATCATCATCAGGAAATTTTAAGGGCCTATATAAGTAATGAAATTTTGTTTAGTTTGAAATTCTCACCTCTCACATTCCTTAAACTCAGATTAAATATACACAAATTATACATCAAAATGAAGGTTGGGATGTATAGAACACGCAACACGTGTGTAATCAACTCGTAGAGTCGACTGTAGGCACCACTGGTTCCTGGAAGTCTGCTACCGTATTCGCACCAGAACTGATAATAAAATAATATTTCATCAGAACAACTTGTGGCCAAATGTGCTTCATATATCCAAGAACAAAGCTAGGCATTCAAAACACTTTCGAATACAGCGATAGGTCTGCATTTTGGAAAAGGACAACACTGTTTGCATTTTTTATTGAAAATGGTTTCCATGTTCGACAGACATGCGTAAATCACTCGTTACCACGAATTTCCATCAAAAAACAAAATCGTAATTCTAAGAAATTTCAACAGGTATCATGATATCTTGCATTGAATATGGCAACTGTGCAATCTCTATCTAATAACAGTATACTGTATGAAGGCGATCTTTTTCATTATTTGATTTTAGACGGCGTTGTTTTTACATGCTTTTTCTGTCCGATGACGTCGCCGGAAATCGAAAGTATACCCACACGTAAACAAAAGCAAAGGCATTGGAATTGTCCCCAATGCAGCTCTGTCGCCGTGTTTTGAAGAATTTTTATCCCCTAGCTTTGTTCTTGGATATGTAAAGCACATTTGGCCACAAGTTGTTTTCGTGAAATATTATTAAATTATCAGTTCTGATGCGAATACGGCAGCAGACTTCCAGGAACCAGTGGTGCCTAAAGTCGATTCTATGAGTTGATTACACATGTGTTTCTTGTTCTATACATCCCAACCTTCATTTTGATGTACATTTTGTGTATATTTAATTTGAATTGAAGGAATATCGGAGGTGAGAATTTTCAAAATAAACAAAATTTCATTACTTATATAGGCCCTTAATTAAGGCTACAGAGCTGGATGGGGGAAAATTCCAAAGCCATTGCTTTTGTTTACGTATGAGTATACTTTCGATTTCCGGTCGACGTCATCGGACAGAAAAAGCATGTAAAAACAACGCCGTCTAAAATCAAATAATGAAAAAGATCGCCTTCATACAGAATACTGTTATTGGATAGAGATTACACAGTTACCATATTCAATGCAAGGTATCATGAAACCTGTTGAAATTTCTTAGAATTACGATTTTGTTTTTCGATGGAAATTCGTGGTATCGAGTGATTTGCGCATGTCTGTCGAGCATGGAAACCATCTTCAATAAAAAATGCAGACAGTGTTGTCCTTTTCCAAAATGCAGTCATGTCGCTGCACTCGAAACTGTTTTTAATGCCTAGCTTTGTTATTGAATATCTGAAGCACATTCGGTCTCAAGTTGTTCTTGCGAAATATTATTTTATTATCAGTTCTGGTGCGAATACGATAACAGACTTCCAGGAACCAGTGATGCCTGCTGATACCTCTATGAGTTAATTGCATACGCGTTTCGTGTTCTATACATCCCAACCTTTATTTTGATGTATAATTTGTGTATATTTAATCTGAATTTAAGGAATATGAGAGGTGAGAATTTCAAAATAAACAAAATTCCATTACTTATATAGCCCCTTAATGAAGCACCCGGTGCTTCATTAATTAACTGGTTGAGTGCTAGAAGCCACTATCAGGGCTTTCAGAAAAATGCGGGAACCGGAGCAAAAGCCAACATTTTCACTACTCCTGTTTCATATTCAGTTAAACCCAAGTAATATTTTGTAAAAATAAATTTGTTTTATTACAAATTATTGGAGAGTGCCTATGGGCACTATCCAATAATTTGTAATAAAACAAATTGTGAATAACAAAGTCAGACCACCAAAAATAATCTACCCCTCAACCAGTTAAAGTTTTGATGATCATTCCTATAATTTGTGTTTGGAATCTAATATTATTACGTTCGTAGAAATATTGTCCACTCATAGAAAGTGACACGTTATGGCGGCCGCGCTGTACTGAGAACATTTCCATTGTTACGTCGCCACGTCTCTTTTAACAAGATGAAATGTATCAATGTGTCACAGGCGTTGTCACGTGATCCCCGTTTTTGTTCATTCTTTGTTTCCGAAGCAGTTGGAGTGCGTTAAGACTTCCTTATTCAAGAAGTTCGATGCATTGTTCGTCTTAGACTTTATCACGCTTAAGATTACAAATGTTACAGCTGTCTGTCTCTCCATGCAGCATGTGTTGTCATGTTTTAATTCACTGTTTGTTAACTACAAAGAGAAAGATCCAACAATCAATAAACCAAACATGTGTCGCCAAAGAAAAGATGACAACTTGTTGTAATGCAAGATTACATAAACAAGGTGATTTGGTTCACTTTGATATCATTCACACAGTTGTTTTAACGTAAAAAAACGACAATTTTAAAATACTGCAATCATTTCTCAAGGGCCTATATAAGTAGTGGAATTTTGTTTATTTTGAAATTCTCACGTATCATATTCCTTAAATTCATATTAAATATACACATATTATACATCAAAATGAAGGCTGGGATGTATAGAACACGAAACACATATCTAATCAACTCATAGAGTCGACCGTAGGCACCACTGGTTCCTGGAAATCTGCCACCGTATTCGCACCAGAACTGATAATAAAATAATATTTCATCAGAACTTGTGGCCAAATGTGCTTTATATATCCAAGAACAAAGCTAGGCATTCAAAACACTTTCGAATACAGCGATAGGACTGCATTTTGGAAAAGGACAACACTGTCTGCATTTTTTATTGAAGATGGTTTCCATGCTCGACAGGCATGCGCAAATCACTCGATACCACGAATTTCCATCGAAAAACAAAATCGTAATTCAAAAAATTTCAACAGGTATCATGATACCTTGCATTGAATATGGCAACTGTACAATCGCTATCTAATAACAGTATACTGTATGAAGGCGATCTTTTTTATTATTTGATTTTAGACGGCGTTGTTTTTACATGCTTTTTCTGTCCGATGACGTCGACCGAAAATCGAAAGTATACTCATACGTAAACAAAAGCAAAGCTTTGGAATTTTCCCTAATGCAGCTCTGTCACCGTGTTTTGAAGAATTTTTATCCCCTAGCTTTGTTCTTGGATATGTAAAGCACATTTGGTCACAAGTTGTCTTCGTGAAATATTATTAAATTATCAGTTCTGGTGCGAATACGGCAGCAGACTTCCAAGAACCAGTGGTGCCTACAGTCGATTCTTTAAGTTGATCACACATGTGCTTCGTGTTCTATACATCCCAACCTTCATTATGATGTAAATTTTGTGTATATTTAATTTGAATTGAAGGAATATCAGAGGTGAGAATTTTCAAAATAAACAAAATTTCATTACTTATATAGGCCCTTAAGGGCCTATAAAAGTAATGATTTTTTTTTATTTTGAAAATTCTCACCCCCTGATCTTCCTTCAATTCAGATTATCTATACACACATTATACATCAAAATGAAGGTTGGGCGATAAAGAACACGAAAAATATATGAAATCAACTCAGAGGGTTGACAGCAGGCACCAATGGTTCCTGAAAGTCTGCTGCCATATTCGTACCAGAACTGATAATAAAATAATATTTCCTGCGAACAACTTGTGACCAAATGTGCTTCACATATCCAAGAACAAAGCTTGGGCATCAAAATCCTTCAAAACGCAGCGACAGAGCTGCATGGGGTAAATTCTCAAAGTGACTGCTTTGGTTACATATATTCTTACTTTCGATTTCCGGTCCACGTCATCAGACGGGAAAAGCATTGAAAAACAACGCCGTCTAAAATCAAATAATGAGAAAGATCGCCTTAATACAGCATACTATCATTATGTATAGACTGCAAATTTGCCATATGGTGAAATTTCATAGAATTACGATTTTGTTTTTATAGAAATGCGTGGTATTGAGTGATCTGCGCATGTCCGCAGAACATGGAATCCATCTTCAATAAAAAATGCAGACAGTTTTGTCCTTTTCCCAAATGCAGTCCTATCGCTGCATTCGAACATGTTTTGAATGTCTAGCTTTGTTTTTGGATATGTGAAGCATATTTGGCCACAAGTTGTTCTCATGAAATATTATTTTACTATCAGTTCTGGTACGAATACGGTAGCAGACTTCCAGGAACCGGCGATGTTTGCTGTCAACTCTATGAGTTGATTACATATGGTTTTCGATTTCTATACATCTCAACTTTTATTTTGATGTATAATTTGTGTATATGTAATTTGAATTTAAGGAATATGAGAGGTGGGAATTTCAAAATAAACAAAATTCCATTACTTATATAGCCCCTTAACTGGTAGAGTGCTAAATTATTTTTGGTCCTTGAAATTTCCTTGTGCATCTTTGCCTCATTACAATTTATGGGAGCGTGCCAATAGGCACTCTCCCATAAATTGTAACAAGGCAAATCATAACAGATAATATGATATCACTTCAAAAATAATATGAAGCACATCCACAGAATATGAGCCTTTAAATTGTGGTATCTGCACTTCAGAATAAAGCCCAGATATGGGCTTCCAGCACTCTATCAGTTAAGGAATACCCCATATGTAGTTTACCAAAGCTTTACCGACGCTTTGAACTGTCAGTGTCATGTCGTGGAGGGGTCCTTAATCACCAATAAGGATTACCTAAGGGGTTCAGATACAACTATCATATGTTTCATTTCAAATCCGATACGTCAAACAGTTGGGGTCATATCATGAAGGGTGAAGGGAGCCGAGCACCCGCACGTCAAACAGTTGTGGTCATATCATGAAGGGTGGAGGGAGCCGAGTACCTGCAAAAATCACTACAATGCATCAATCAACTATCATAGATTCCATTTCATACACGACACTTCAAACAGTAAAGGATATATCGTCGGGGTTCTTGGTTTACAATTTTCTTCAATGGAAGAGATTTACGGGGGATGTTAGTTCCCCTTAATTCCTACAGCTGTCAGTAAATTGAACACAAAGTGTGCAGAATTTCATATTAAAACTGAAATTTCGAAATGTTAGCGGATTTGTATCATCGACGTGCGCATCATTTCACAAACATCTTACATTTTCCTACAGAGTAGTATAAATACATAAAAACTTGCTGTTTACAATTTTTCCCTATCAATTCTGGGGGGAGGGGGGGGTCGCAAAAAATGCCAGGATACAAGGTCCGGGTGGGTGGATGGGTCCGAACCCCAAAGTGCAGTTTTTGCCGGTGTAATGCAATTTTTTGCCAAGTATCATTTTACAGACAAGTAATTACAACCAAAGTGAATTCAAGTGCTTAGATTCATAACTTAGAACAGAATAGAGCATTGATAATGTGTTGGGGGCTCCATGTTAGAATTTTTTCCCCATGTTTTACACTTCATTGGGGAGTGGGTCCTATTCTCGGTCTGGCAAAACTTTGCAAAACAAAAAAGTGATTCCCAGCTATTTGGTTATGATTTTCACTCCTTTATATTTCTACTAAGGCAGTCTGCCTCTTATTAGTGCTTTGTAGTTCCTATTATTTGATTCTTCTGTAAGCCTCAGGGTGCCTCATGCCATTGGTCTAGTGTGTTTCCATGTATGGAATAATTGGAAAGATTAATAGAATAAAAAACTTGATTGTCGAAAACGTGTATAATTTCAAGGTAAATATGATTCTAGTGACACTAACATAAAACAAGAGGCCCCACGTGGCCTTAATCGCTCACCTGACAAAGTGACTCTAAGAAGTATTTTAGGTCACCTTCACCATGTCATGCCTCATCAACATTAACTGGTTGAGTGATAGATTTTGTTTGAAGTTCAACATTTGTTACCTAAAATTAGTTTTATTTAAAATCATTGGTGTGTGGCCAATCTCCAATGATTTTTAATAAAGCAAATTTATCTCTGCAGACAAACTGGTTTAGCATGAAGCACAAACAAGGAATGTGAAGAGATAGCCTTGGACATCTCTCCCCAACTGTGGATATCTTCCATGTGCTACATGTATATATTTGCATGCAAGAAAACAAAAATTTTCACAAATTTTCCAAAATATTAGTTTTTTTATCATCATTGGAACAAGCTCAAACAGCTTATTCCAATAGGGGTATGGGAAGATCAGGTATATTTTTAAGACAGAAATGTGAATATATAAATAATGGTGTTTTTTTGTGAATGATGCTGGAGAATTTTGCGTAAAGATATGGTAAATGGTTTGTTCTAGATACAGAATGATGCAAAAGTATTTAAATTTGATTAGGCAAGTTGTTCCTATAATGCATTTAAAAACTGAAGTAACTGTTTTTTTGCTGACGAACTTTTAGATGTGTGTGTCTGTGTTGTGTGTGTGTGTGTGTGTGTGTGTGTGTGTGTGTGTGTGTGTGTGTGTGTTTGTGTGTGTGTGGGGGGGGGGGTGGGGGGGTAAGAGTGTTCTTGCAAACAAAATTCCTGAATAAATGGAAAATTTTATTTTTTGTGTGAAAGACATAGTGCGTGAATGTTGATTGGAACAAGCTTAGAGAGCTCATTTTAATGTGAAGTCATAAAGCTGTGTTTTACGTACGAAATTCTGGAATAACTAAAAAAATTGCTTTTTTGACTCAAAAAGCATGGTGTGCGACCTCTCATTGGAATGAGCTCAAAAAGCTCATTCCAATGGGGTATTTACAAGCGATAAGTACATGTATGTTTAAGAGACAAAAATTAAAATTTGAATAGCGATTTTTGCGAAGAATGCTGACAAGTTTTGGCAGTTATGCTGGTAAAAAGGTAAGATATGCAAAGTGGTTGTTTTTTAGAGGCGACATTTAATTAAGGGGAATTAACCCTTGATTACTGAGCTAACTTCTAAAAGTACTGAAATTTCATGAAGCAATGTGAATAACAGACAACAGTTGCCTAAAAATTTCATGAATAACTAAAATTTTTATTCTTTTGTCTCGAAAACATGGCATATGACCTTTGTTGGAATGAGCTGAATGCGTGTGTTCCAATGAGGGGTCATAAAATTTGAACGGAGATTTGAGTGAATAATGCATTAGTACTGCTAGATTTGGGTAAACGGTTCACCCTGGATACCACCCCTTCTATAGTAGATCTTTTCTGCAAATTTTGTCTAAGATTCTATCAACTTTACAAATAAATACGTTCATGAATCACAATCAGATCCACCCCACAATGTTGCATACCAAATATCAAAAGATTCTGCCTGCTGGATCTGGAGAAGAAGATTTTTTAAGAAATATGCCTGAAATGCACTAAGTTAAAATTTGGGCTCCTATACGGAGCCCAAATATAAACCCAGGGGGCCGATTTGAACAAACTTGAATCAGATCCACCCCACAATGCTGCTTACCAATTATGAAAAGATTCTGAAGCTGGATCTGGAGAAGAAGATTTTTTAAGAAATTTGCCTGAAATGCACTAAGTTCGAATTCGAGCTTCTATAGTGAGCCCAAATATGAAACTAGGAAGCCGATTTGAACAAACTTGAATCAGATCCACCCCACAATGTTGCATACCAAATATCAAAAGATTCTGCCTGCTGGATCTGGAGAAGAAGATTTTTTAATAAATTTGCCCGAAATGCACTAAGTGCGAATTCGGGCTTCTATATTAAGCCCAAATATGAATCCAGGGGGGCCGATTTGAACAAACTTGAATCAGATCCACCCCGCAATGTTGCATACCAAATATCAAAAGATTCTGCTTGCTGGATCTGGAGAAGAAGATTTTTGAAGAAATTTGCCCGAAATGCACTAAGTTTGAATTCGAGCTTCTATAGTGAGCCCAAATATGAATCCAGGGGGCCGATTTGAACAAACTTGAATCAGATCCACCCCGCAATGTTGCATACCAAATATCAAAAGATTCTGCCTGCTGGATCTGGAGAAGATGATTTTTTAAGAAATTTGCCTGAAATGCACTAAGTTCGAATTCGAGCTTCTATAGTGAGCCCAAATATGAATCTAGGAAGCCGATTTGAACAAACTTGAATCAGATCCACCCCACAATGTTGCATACCAAATATCAAAAGATTCTGCCTGCTGGATCTGGAGAAGAAGATTTTTTAATAAATTTGCCCGAAATGCACTAAGTGCGAATTCGGGCTTCTATATTAAGCCCAAATATGAATCCAGGGGGCCGATTTGAACAAACTTGAATCAGATCCACCCCGCAATGTTGCATACCAAATATCAAAAGATTCTGCCTGCTGGATCTGGAGAAGAAGATTTTTGAAGAAATTTGCCCGAAATGCACTAAGTTTGAATTCGAGCTTCTATAGTGAGCCCAAATATGAATCCAGGGGGCCGATTTGAACAAACTTGAATCAGATCCACCCCGCAATGTTGCATACCAAATATCAAAAGATTCTGCCTGCTGGATCTGCAGAAGATGATTTTTTAAGAAATTTGCCTGAAATGCACTAAGTTCGAATTCGAGCTTCTATAGGAAGCCCAAATATGAATCTAGGGAGCCAATTCAAACAAATTTGCATCAGATCCATCCCGCAATGTTGCATACCAAATATCAAAAGATTCTGCCTGCTGGATCTGGAGAAGAAAATTTTTTAAGAAATTTGCCTGAAATGCACTAAGTTCGAATTCGAGCTTCTATAGTGAGCCCAAATATGAATCTAGGAAGCCGATTTGAACAAACTTGAATCAGATCCACCCCACAATGTTGCATACCAAATATCAAAAGATTCTGCCTGCTGGATCTGGAGAAGAAGATTTTTTAATAAATTTGCTTGAAATGCACTAAGTTCAAATTTGGGCTCCTATACTGAGCCCAAATATAAACCCAGGGGGCCGATTTGAACAAACTTGAATCAGATCCACCCCACAATGTTGCTTACCAAATATGAAAAGATTCTGCCTGCTGGATCTGGAGAAGAAGATTTTTTAAGAAATTTGCATGAAATGCACAAAGTTCAAATTCGAGCTTCTATAGTGAGCCCAAATATGAATCTAGGAAGCCGATTTGAACAAACTTGAATCAGATCCACCCCACAATGTTGCATACCAAATATCAAAAGATTCTGCCTTCTGGATCTGGAGAAGAAGATTTTTTAAGAAATTTGCCTAAATGCACTAAGTTCGAAATCGGGCTCCTATACTGAGCCCAAATATGAACCCAGGGGGCCAATTTGAACAAACTTGAATCAGATCCACCCTACAATGTTGCATACCAAATATCAAAAGATTCTGCCTGCTGGATCTGGAGAAGAAGATTTTTGAAGAAATTTGCCTGAAATGCACTAAGTTCGAAATCGGGCTCCTATACTGAGCCCAAATATTAACCCGGGGGCCGATTTGAACAATCTTGAATCAGATCCACCCCACAATGTTGCTTACCAAATATGAAAACATTCTGCCTGCTGGATCTGGAGAAGAAGATTTTTTAAGAAATTTGCCTGAAATGCACTAAGTTCGAATTCGGGCTTCTATAGTAAGCCTAAATATGAATCCAGGGGGCCGATTTGAACAAACTTGAATCAGATCTACCCCGCAACGTTGCATACCAAATATCAAAAGATTCTGCCTGCTGGATCTGGAGAAAAAGATTTTTGAAGAAATTTGCCTGAAATGCACTAAATTCGAATTCGAGCTCCTATAGTGAGCCCAAATATGAATCTAGGGAGCCGATTTGAACAAACTTGAATCAGATCCACCCCACAATGTTGCATACCAAATATCAAAAGATTCTGCCTGCTGGTTCTGGAGAAGAAGATTTTTTAAGAAATTTGCCTGAAATGCACTAAGTTCGAAATCGGGCTCCTATACTGAGCCCAAATATGAACCCAGGGAGCCGATTTGAACAAACTTGAATCAGATCCACCCTACAATGTTGCATACCAAATATCAAAAGATTCTGCCTGCTGGATCTGGAGAAGAAGATTTTTTAATGTTTTTCCCATTGCCTACAGTGTTAAAAAGTGCTGACTCAGCACTTTTTCAAAGTCCCGAAACTGTACCCTATGATAAAACCGATGGCAATTTTTTTTTACCAATCCTTTCTGTTGGTCCTAAGGAAGCTGCACACCAAATAAAAATTCTCAGTGCCGTGCAGTTTTGGAGATATGGGCGTTTTAATTTTTTCTATTTTTAGCTCCTGCGGTTCCCACGGGGCTGCGGGAAAAAATTTTTTTGCATAAATCAAGTACTCATGACCCAATAAGCCCTCACATAAAATTTGGTTCAAATCAGCCTCTCGGTTTGGAAAATAGAAATTTTGGGCGGGGCAAAAAATGTTGCCCCTCTCATAACGACGCCAAGTATAGCCCCACAAACTTCTCTTGAACAAATCTGAGTCTACACCTCAAAAGGAAGCTGCACACCAAATATCAAGTCTCTGCTACTGCTGGTTCATGAGAAGAAGATTTACAAAGATTTTGGTGCGCCTTGGGGGCGTGGCACCACCCAGGAGGAGGGGCTACTTCATTTGAACAAATCTGAATTGGCATTAGGTAATGAACATTTAGCCAACATTTGAATAAAATTGGGCTAGTGGTTTAGGAGGAGAAGTCGATAATGTAAAGTTAACGCCGGACGGACGACGACGGACGACGGACGCCGGACGACGGACGACGGACGCCGGACAGAAAGTGATTAGTAAAGCTCCCCTTGAGCTTCGCTCAGGTGAGCTAAAAATAAATAAGAGGCAATTCATCTCAGACAAGCCACCCTGGCATGGGTCAAAGAACTTCAGTATTAGGTCTCTCTCAGACCAGCTGTACAAACTAAACATTTAACCGAAAAGTAATGAAATGAAAAACAACTATTTCTTGTGGACAGTTGAAGATATCCAAGTGGGAACAATATATTTTGGGCAGGGCTTCTTGGTGGTGGGATTCGACTAGTGTCTGGACAGCATAGACATGTTGTACATCGGGGTAAGGGTTGTGTTGCTTGGAACATGAATGGGTGTAAATCTGCAATTCATTTGGTGGAGGCAGGTTCCAGTGGTTACCTGGGGGTCTGATGCTGAGGTAATTTTTATCCTGACCTCCACCCCTGATCAGCTTGAACGTATGGCTATTATTCTCTGTTGAAGCCCATTTAAAAATAAGAAAAGGGCTTTCTCGCCATCTTTTTTTCTGTTTATTATATCAACAATGTGCGCATCGTGACATATAATATTGTTGCTGTCTAGTGTTGAACCGACTACCAAAAATGGTCGAAGACCGATTACCGGTTATTTGAGCACACAGTCGGCCGATTCCGATTGTAATAAATTGTTAAGAACTGTGATGAGATCGACCAGATCAAACGACAGGCGCCTCGGTTTGATCTGGCCGATCTCATCTTGTCAACTCGACGGAATACAATATTTATTTATTTATTGATGTTTAAGGTCACATATTTATGCACAATGGCTAATCATGACCATGACAGTTTTACGGGTGGAGGAAGCCGGAGTACCCGGAGAGAACCACCGAGCAACGACGAGCAGCTGCCAGCCAGCTCCCCAACATCGTAACTCCACACTGCAGTACAGGCAAGGTTAGATTGATTGCAGACATGCGTACCATCGACGTGCAGTACGCCTTAGTACACGGCATCATCGTCCCCCACGCGGGAAACGGAGATGAAGTGTCTTGCCCAAGGACACAACGCGGTTACCGCAGGTGGGATTCGAACCGAGGACCTCTCGGCTTGCAGCCTGCACCTCTACCTACTGAGCCACCGCGCTCCCCCCGACGGAATACAACAACACAAATCAGTTGTCTATTGTCGTAATTTGTTTATTATATGTCAATTAGTATTTTAAACTGATCTGTTGTTGTGGTTGTAGTAATCTGTTGTAGTAGTCTGTGTGAATCACGATTAAACTTGAACAAGTCAAGAAAGTGGGGGAATATTGTAAGATAAATTGGTTATTTCCTCCAGATACGTTTCCGAGATGGTATACTGAAGTCTCGCCTCAGGGTCATATAGATTCCGCCTTATGTTGGAAGGTTACAAAATATCGACGGCTGCAATGCACGATAATAATATAGCTGTAGGTTTCTTAAATTTCTTGTTCGGTTTTGGTTTTTCAGGTGGAGTAAAACCTCGGTTCGGTTCGGTTTTCGGTTTGTTCATGAAGCCAAGTAAAATTCAATAAAACTCATTCTTATGTCCGGAGTCATAACTGAATGGTAGTGAAATTGAGTGAAACTCAATGAATGCCCGAAATAAGCTATAATACATGAAGAATCAGGAAGGCCAATATAATAATTACCTAAATATACAGAACTTTTATTGTGCTTGGCCATTTTTCGAGGACTGACACCTACACGCAACTTGAGGAAAGCTGCAAACACAACTAAACTGAAATGTCGGAAATTCACAGAATGTAGCCTTCCCAGAGTAGTGAGAGTACCCAGACACTGCCATTGGCAGTGTCTAGGTACTCTCACTACTCTGGGATGGCTACATTCTGTGAATTTCTGCAGCAAGAGAGTATTTAAAAAACGAAAAACCTTAGATTACGGGATGTTGACGGTTTCGGTATTTTAAAAAAACTAAAAACCTCGGTTCGGTTTCGGTTAACCTACAGCTCTAGATAATAAAATTACATGAAAATTAAAAAAATGGTTGCACAATCTCTTTTAATGCAGCGCCTCGTTTGATCTGGCCGATCTCATCTCGTCAACTCGACGGAATACAACAACACAGATCAACAGGCTGTTGTAGTAATCTGTGTGAATGACGATTAAACTTGAATTAAATGAATGGAGCTGATATTTTAGGCAAAAATATCGCCTTCGGCGGTTTGTAATTTCCTTATTTGACACAGTTTTGTGTAATGACCAATCAGATGCGTTCGTACATAACGCTCTTATGCGTAATCTAGATTGCACGCGTGGGGTGTCAAGAACATTTCCTAATGTCTCTCCTTTATCTCACATCACGAACGTATTTCTCCCAATACAAGTCTTTTGTGTTCAAAAATCGCCATTACAGTTTACAATTGGAATCATGTGATGAAAAAATGCACTGGAACGTCCACAGAGAAATACCAGTGTCATTCGTCTCTTCGCAAGAGTGAAGCCGAAAAGCGTCCGTGAAATAGATATGCATGGTCAGGGGACTCACTAAAAACATGTTTAACTCTTAGAAGCCGGGGAATCAGAATAAATTTCTTGAACATCACATACCGTGAAAAACTTACAGAAAGCAGGTGCTTCTATTCAAGTGTCAGGCAGACGACACTTGACTTGAAGCACCTGCTCAGTGTTTAATTCTCCCCCAGTCCAAAGATAGCGGAACCTTTAAAGCCAGATTACCTTCCGTATTACATCACAGGCAAGAAAACTCGACTCGACTCCCGGCTTCTAAGAGTTAAAAACGTAGACAAATATGTCGTCTTTGCGAAGTCCAGTGCAGTTAATCTGTGTCAGACTCACGATATGCCATAAATTGATCCCAATTCAGGCTAACCTAAGTTGCACACATGTAAATAAATATATCTACTTTAGATGGAAGTCCGTAATAGGAGCATACAAGTGACGTATAGTTCTAGTTTTCACCGCCAAAGTTTTCGTCGATTTTGAACGGGGAAATTGCCGAGACATTGAACCCACGGAATCTGAACGTAGTGGTGTAGCCACAACGTTCACATCGCTGAACTACTAACGGTTCCAGAGAATCACAAATTATGAGTGGCTTGGCGTATGCAGTTTATTTCACGATGTATAAATTTAATTAAATTGTTGCCTGTTCTCTTATTGTTGAAATTGTTGAATAACGAATTACATACATAGAGGATATGGAATGAGTGTTTTTCTCATATAATATTTATGAAACGAGTCTAAGAATTTTCCGTTTTGGCGAGCCTCTGGCGAGCCCAAACGGAAAATTCGGACAAGTTTCATAAATATTATGTGAGAAAAACACTCATTTCATATTCTATTTATCATATGACACAATACGCACAAATTAGCCACTTAGTATGACGAGCTCGTTCCAATGAGGCCGGGTCATAACCTACGTTTAAGAAGCAAAAAATGAAACTTTTTAGTTATATGAGGATGATTTTTCCAAGTGCCGTCTGCAACTCAAGTTAGGTGATGGGTTAAAAAGTCATACTAAGTGGCTAATTTGTGCGTGTGTGGGTCATGTGATAAACAGAATATGAAATGAGTGTTTTTCTCATATAATATTTATGAAACTCGTCCGAATTTTCCGTTTGGGCTCGCCAGAGGCTCGAAAACGGAAAATTCTTTGACTCGTTTCATAAATATTATATAAGGAAAACACTCATTCCATATCCTCTACATATTGATGCATTTAGCACATATATGAAATATGAAAGCCACAGCATACCAGTGGTAGCCTCCACTCATGTACATATATAGCAAAACAGGTCAGGAATTTTCTATGTCCACACTTACAAAAAAGTCTAACATTGCATTAAAAATCTCCAGAATGTCCGAAAAATGTCCGGCCAGGGTTAATGTCATCTTATATTGATGCATTTAACACATATATGAAATATAAACGCCACAGCATACCGGTGGTAGCCTCCACTCATGTATACCAAAACAGGTCAGAAGTTTTCTAAGTCCACACTTACAAAAAAGTCTAACATTGCATTAAAAAAGTCCAAAATCTCCGAAAAATGTCCAGCCAGGGGTTATTGTCATCTTATATTGATGCATTTAACACATATATGAAATATAAACGCCACAGCAAACCGGTGTTAGCCTCCAATCATGTATACCAAAACAGGTCAGAAGTTTTCTAAGTCCACACTTACAAAAAAGTCTAACAATGAATTAAAAAAGTCCAAAATCGCCGAAAAATGTCCCTCAGGGGTTAATGTCGTCTTATATTGATGTATTTAAGACAGTCGTATATGAAATATAAAGCCACAGCATTCCGGTGGTAGCCTCCACTCATATGTAGCAAAACAGGTAGGGAATTTTCTACGTCCACACGCGACGCAATCGGGTCATGACATTAGTTCACACAACTTCGTTGGTGAGCTAAAATAGACCTCTGGGTACTCCATCTTCCCTCACCCGTAAAACTCTCCGATACGATTTGATTCTGGCTGTTAAATGTATCGTTAAGCCTAAATAGATGAATATAAATTCGTCTGCTGTTCATGAATATTGAGCTTTGAGTGTAAGGAACTTAAACCAAATATTGGTCCCTCGGTTCTGCCTCCAGATCGAACAAAAACAAGTTGAAAATACCCCAAAAATCATTTTTCTATCGTAAAAATTTCAGGTGGCAGTACCGGCAGTTAGGCTGTCTCTTTCCGTATTTTTAACGAGATTGGGTTTTGAGCCCGGTTTATTTATTTATTTATTTATTTATTTATTTATTTATTTATTTATTTATTTATTTATTTATTTATTTATTTATTTATCGTGTCAGTGAGTTTTACGGGTGGAGCAAGCCAGAGTGCCCGGAGAGATCAACCGAAACGGTCGATGAACTGTCAGACTCCCAAACGTGCTAGCTCCACACAAGAAGGGTTATCAGTGGTTTTATATAAACGAACCATTGGCGCGCAGCACGCCTTTGTTCGCAGCGCATCCCACGCGAGCAATTAGGATTAAGTTCCTTGCCCAAGGACACAACACAATAACGGCTGGTCAGGATTGAACCGCGGATTATTCATTTGGTTTGGAGTCCAATGTTCTGACCATTAATCCACCGCGCTCCCAATGCACGGGGTATACATGCTTTGGTCAGGTCTTCTTGCAGCGGCAGTTGCAACAGTAATGACCAGATATGTGGATTCTTGTCGTCTGATCTGATGAAGACATTTTGCCAGTATATTTATCAGCCACTGTGTGTTACTCTATACTCCTCTCAATAGACCTTTCCTATATTACTGCATTCCATTTGCATTATGGGTTATCACCCGGGCAATCTTCCCCCTATGTAAACACGGAAGCGATTTACACGTGATGTGAGCACATGTTTCCCTGTACTTGGTGATAACCAGCTCTGAATGCACAGCCAAGGAAGATGAAGATGGGTACTCTTGAAGTTCGCTAGAGCATAATTGCGAGCGACATTGGAACTAAATTTACTAGTAAAGGCAATTTGGCATTGGCAGTACAGTGTCGCGACGAAAGGTGAAATGTCATTGGTTTCTCCAATCATCCTGACGATTTTTCACTATCAAGAAGCCAAACAATCGTCCAGAATGCTATTTTCGATAAATATAATATTCATCCGAATGTCTCAATACGTTTTCAAATAATTTTCGAGCTGTTTTCACATAATTTGATGTATGTTTTACACTGAACAGTTGAAACCTTTTCACGTGTAAATCGCTTCCGTGTTTACATAGGGGGATGATTGCCCGGATGATAACCTATAATGCAAATGGAATGGAGTAATGTAGGAAAGGTCTATGCTACAATGTTAACGCCTTGTCTGATTCGGATCATGAGTACGTCCTTCACGAAAAAGTCTTGATTTTTTTACCTGAAAAACATAGAGTATGGCCCCTCATTGGAACGAGCTCAATGAGCTCGTTCCAATGAGGGGTCATACGCTATGTTTTTGCAGGCAAAAAATTTAAAAAAATAATTAAACTGGGATGATGATTTCTGTTTGTGAATAAGCCTTTTTCGAAACTGCTATTTTGGCTTTTAATCTATGCAAGGTCGCGAGGTGTAAACATTTCAAGAAAACACGTTGTAAGCAATGTGAGAAGAGAGCAGGTGAAGTGCTTTGGACCCCATGACGTTCATTGGTGCGAATTCAAAACATATTTAGCCAAAGTTACCATTTGTTTAAAACAATGGTATTATTGTATGAGAACTTTCATTATTTCGATTTGAGTTCCCATCGACTTAAATTGTGTTTGATTGCACGCTGTGTCATTAATCTGTGGCCGTCAGCACTGTTTCGACAACTTTCGGAGATTCCCCAAGCCGAGAAACTCCGTGCAACGAGTGCTTTCTTGTTGCCACTCAAAACAAGTCCTCCGTAAAAAATGTCTTCAAGCCTGCGATATCCTATCGTTTAAAGTCGTCTAGGGTTGCCCCTTCAGTTGATTCGAATGATGACATCTGTTCTACGAACTTAAACTTGATATTTCACAAAAATAGTTATCTTGGCTGATACATAACATCATACGAACATTGAAATTCCTTTGTTTACACCACGCGATCTGTGACCTTGCATAGATTAAAAGCCAAGATGACAGTTTCGAAAAAAGGCTTATAGCGTTAATCGTTACGTCCGTTTTTAAAGGGTTAACTTGTTTCCCCGTTCCGAACTGGTTGTTCACGAGATATCGCATGGACAAGGAAACAGACACCTATCGTCAGAAATTACGTCGGCGCGGGTAGTAATTAGTTTTCGCTCAGATTTTCTGTGTTGTTTATTTTCATTTTTATTTTCTCAGACCTTTTGCATTCAGACATCACTTTACCACCAATCAGAAAATATTTTGTGTCTATGTATTTTTTATGTATATATTTTTTAATTTTTATTTTGTATTTGCCCTTCGTTAAGCAATTATCGTTCTCTGCCAATATGTGCAACAGATGTTTCGAATTGACTTTTATTCAAAAGAATATGAGTTTTAAAATGTCACACACTTTGCTAATTAACTCACTAAGGTTCCGTAAACACAAAACTTTGAATAAGGTAAAGTGTAAAAGCGTATTCAGTTATTCAAATGTCAAGGGGTAGTTTGTTTCTCATTCCCAAGTGATTATTTGTTTCTGCTTTTTAACAAGCAACTGGATATAATGAGCGGAATAAGTACGTAATAATGAGTGAGAAAATACATGTCCTTCATCGGTACAACTCAAGTCATAATAGGTTGTACATTTGAAACTGAAAGTCCCCTGGGAGCGCGGTGGCTTGGTAGGTGGAGATGCGGGCTGCAGGCCGCGTGGTCCTCGGTTCCAGTCCCATCTGCGGCGGCCGCGTTGTGTCCTTGAGCAAGACACTTAATCCCGATTGCCCACGTGGAGGCACGGTGGCATTTTGTACTAAGGCGTACTGCAAGTCGATGGTGCACTTGTCTTCAACCAATGCTAACCCTTCTTGTGTGGAGTTAGCATGTTGGGGAGCCTGACAGTTGCACGCCGTTGCTCGGTGGTTCTCACGGATACTCTGGCTTCCTCCTCCCATTAACTGGTAGAGTGCTAAATTATTTTGGGTTATCAAAATTTGTCCATGTCTCTTTGCCTTGTTACAATTTATGGGAGAGTGCCATTGGGCACTCTCCCATAAATTGTAACAAGGCTAATACGCACAGACTAAATAATTTTAATTCAAAAATAATATGAAGCATATCCACAGAATATGAAGCCTTTAAGTTGTGGCACCTGCACTTCAAAGTAAAGCCCAAATATGGACTTCCAGCACTCTACCAGTTAAACTGTCCGACTCGAGGTAACCCTGGCTGTTTCGTTAAACCCCAATAAATAAATACTAGAAGTCCTGTGACTGTATTGTGCACTATTTTGAAGTAATAGCGCGCTTAGTAAGTGCACTTTCGTCCCTATAAAACCACATCATAAGCGTAATATACTATTTAAAAAATGAAGGGGATATCCAAACTGATATTGACATTTTCGGAAAATGGTATTGGATACGGGTGATTGGACATCATCAATAAGTTACCAAGTTTAGTGTGGATCATGAATGTCACCGGCCCACGAAAATTTCGTGCAGGTTTTTCGCACGAGCGCCGCATTAATGTCTGTGGGGTACGTTTTCAAATTGTCATTTGTACTGGGCGGGCTTTTTCGGAGGTCTCAGCGTTCTTTTCTTGGTATAAACTCGTTCGTCAATAGTTTCTGGTCGAAACGAAACTTTTGAGGTATGCGAAGACTAACACGTGACGAACGTTTACGTGCCGTTGGAAGCTGGTAACAGACAGACTGCAGTGGCTCAAATCCGCAACGTTAGCAGGTTGTGGTCATGCTACCGTCAGACAGGCAATGTTGATAACAGACGTCGGTCAGGTCGTCCATGGGCGACAACTGCTAACCAGGATCGTCCCATCCAAACCACTGCATTGCGTAACCGCCATCAAAGTGCCTCAGAAATTGGACAGCAGCTGAATCGAGCGACAGATGTGTGAGTCAGTGGTCAGACTATTCGAAATTGCCCGCACAGCTGGAATTTGTACGTCCACAACCTCGAATAAACCCACGTTTGACTGAACGTCACATCGCAGCAAGGCGTAATTGTTGTGGAGCACGACAGCGCTGGGACAATTGTCGGTAGAGCAACGTCATGTTCTCCGATGAATCGAGGTTCACTCTCGACTTCCAGGACAGGCGAAACAGGCGATACCATGACGTAACCGTTAGACAGCACGATCCTTTTGGTAGTGGATCGGTTAAGGTGTGGGGAGGCATAACCACGACAAGAAGAACAGCATTACATGTCATCCAAGGGCGTGTCACAGGGCAGTACTATCGTGACATGTTAGCAGCTCATGTGGTGCCATTTGTACGATGTCACGACCGTCGACTCATTTTCCAAGATGACAATGCAAGAGCACACAGGGCCTGTGTCGCTACAGAGTTCCTCCAGGAGCAGAACATCACTACACTGCATAGAACAGAAGTAAGTCCAGACCTTTCACCCATGGGAAGTCTGGCAGTTACTCATCGATGCCCCTGGTTCTCTTCGGGTACTGCGGCTTCCACCCGTAAAACTGTCCGACTTGAGGTGACCAGGGCTGTCGAAAGTGTCGTTAAACCCCCAAAAATCTTACTGACGTTTTGCTGAATGAAAAGCTTCGACAAAATACATTTTCAAGCAAAAATGTAAACATTTTCTTAAAAAATAGTATTATCAGCTTCATTCATTTAGATGAGGGCGCGGTGGCTTTCGCGGTAGCCGGTTCTCGTCAGATCACCGAAGTTAAGCAACGTCGAGCGCGGTTAGTAGTTGGATGGGTGACCATTTCAGCGACTGATTCGTGCCCCCGCGTTGTGTCCTTGAGCAAGGCACTTAACCCCGATTGCCTACATGGGGGGGGGGGGGGGGGCACGATGACACTGTGTACTGAGGCGTACTGCACGTCGATGGTGTGCATGTCTTCAACCAATCTAACCCTGCCTGTGCCGCGGTGCAGATTTCAGAGTTACAATGTTGGAAAGCTGACAGATGCTCGTCGTTGCTCGGTGGTTCTCTCCGGGTACTCCGGCTTCCTCCACCCGTAAAACTGTCACCGACATGATATGGCCCTGGCTGTTAATGTGTCGTTAAGCCCTAATAAAAAAATCATTTAGATCAAGTTTTATTGTGGTATAAATACAGAAGATAACGTCTACAGGGTGGGGGTGGGGGGAATCAAAAACCCTTGTTAAGGTTTTTCATGTATTTCTCGCGCGCCTTCGTCGCACGTGAAATACATGAAAAACTCCAACTCGGGTCGTTTATTCCAGTCCTCCGTACTCCCCATCCCCTCGTTGTGTTCTGTCTTAATAACACTACATTCTGAAATCATTTCTGAATAGTACCAAAAGAGGTTTTAGAAGAAATATCGTTTGCCATTACCAAAAACTAAAACTATTGGGCTAAAAAATATGTTTAAATTCCTGTTAACCCTTTACCCAACGCAGACGATATCAAAATTTATTATTTTAAATATCAATTTTTTAATTTTTTTCAAAAAATTTCAACAATACCATATGATGTGACCCCTCCTTGGAACGAGCTCGACGAGCTCGTTCCAAAGAGGGGTCACATGATATGGTTTTGTTGAAATTTTTTGAAAAATAATAGTTTTTCAACTGCTGAATTTGCATATTACGCGGGCGGATGCGGCCGATTCGTTGGGTAAATGGTTAATCAGCATGAGGATAAAAAAGTGTGTGTTTGATTCTCAGGCAATCCCTCATTGAATGTGCACCCCTTATTGGTCATTTTTATTGCCTTTAAGTGTCTTCCAATATTAGTACAAACTCTGGAAAGCCCGAAACGTTTTACATGTTCAGTAATAGTACAAACTCAGGAAAGCCCGAAACTTTTTACATGTTCAATAATAGTACAAACTCAGGAAAGCTTGAAACTTTTTACATGTTCAATAATAGTACAAACTCAGGAAAGCTTGAAACTTTTTACATGTTCAATAATAGTACAAACTCAGGAAAGCTTGAAACTTTTTACATGTTCAATAATAGTACAAACTCAGGAAAGCTTGAAACTTTTTACATGTTCAATAATAGTACAAACTCAGGAAAGCTTGAAACTTTTTACATGTTCAATAATAGTACAAACTCAGGAAAGCTTGAAACTTTTTACATGTTCAATAATAGTAAATAGTACAAACTCAGGAAAGCCCGAAACTTTTTACATGTTCAGTATTAGTACAGACTCAGGAAAGCTCGAAACTTTTTACATGTTATATATTAGTACAAATTCAGGAAAACCCGAAACCTTTTACATGTCCAATATTAGTACAAACTCAGGAAAGCCCGAAACTTTTTACATGTCCAATATTAGTACAAACTCAGGAAAACCCGAAATTTTTTACATGTTTTGACTGATGCATATTTATTTAGTTGCGTCTCCAATATGTTTGCCTTGTTACAATTTATGGGTGAGTGCCTATAGGAACTCTCTCAAAAATTGTAACTGGGCAAATTCCCACAGATGAAATACTTTTACTTCAAAGACAATATGAAGAGCATCAAAAGAAAGCGAATTGCAGTACCTACAGTTTTTTAGACGAATGTTTTATTTTTCAAATTAAAAATGAATTTATTTGTACAAATATGTACTTTCTATATTTCTGTGTGTAAAAATACAGCCGAAATCCTGTCCATGTTTGCTCACTTTTTGCAAAAGAAAAATTAAAATTAAAATAAAACCCTCCCTCCCTCCATCCCTCCCTGAAAAAAATTGCCTGAGAATCAATTAATTTAGTTTGTGTGGCCTTGATCTTTCTACGTCCAAAGTTCATCTGCTGAGGCTGCAACTTCACACATTTCTGTGAGATAAAAAAAACTTTATTATTTTCTTTGCACAAACGTAACGTGAAGACGGATAAAAGCTTTAAGGGAGGAAACTATAAGAACGTCCATAATTGATTTTGTTGGAGCAAAAACTGTTTACAAAGAAATCACTGTAAACCGAGAATGCCAGAAAAAAGATACAAAAATAAAATTGAACGAAAACCGCAACTTGAAGATTTGGTTTCAGGAGTATTACTTCGACTGTATACTTCCTTAAAACTTGTAACATGATTCGAATGGTGTGATGAAGCTGTAGTAACAATTTTGACTAAGTCTGATACGCACTCATGATCGCGATGACAAAATTGGACGAGTATTGTGGCCAGATCCGCTTTTCTTCCAACAATACTGATGCTGTGGGATCCAAATTGTCGAAAATCAAATGCGAGAAATGATAGGAACAAAAATAGCTAAAAGCCAAGGAAAGGATACAAACACGGTGTTTAAAGATAGAATTTAAAGGATAATTTTTTTTAAAAAATAAATGTAAAAAGAAGTTTTTTTGAATGTAACTGTTGAAGAATAGAAATAATTCCCACAGTTCTCTTAACATCCGGATTTTAAACGATTTCCGGCACATCATTGGCACCAAGTCATATCTTCATGAGGATGGTAACCGTCGCGTGTAGATCTCCGCTCGTTTAGTTGACAGTAACAAGTAGTCCTTTTAGGCAGATAGGTTAGAGTTTGTATCTTTAAGTGGGTACACACTACCATCAGTTTGTCTCCGCACCCACCTTCACAGAAAGAGATATTTATCACTTACTCCTACCCCTATCGATATATATACATACCAGTAAATGTCCGTACTTCGCTGTTTCACATTCATTCAAATAATGAACTCCACGGGAGACGTTACAGCCCAAGCGATGTTTAAGTGCTTCCTATGGTCTTCTTACAAAAGCGTAGAGAGAATTTCGACGAATCGTGGCCGTGTCACGATCCGGTCGAAATTATCTGCCCGCTTTTCTGCTCACGACACAACGGTCTTATCCGTCGAAACAGAAAGGAAGAAACATTTTGTAAAAATTGTTATTTAGGTTTGGGTTTTCTTGATACAGTACTCATGTCGAAACAAATACTGGCGTAGATATTTCGCAGCTGGATGGCGATCTCATCGGGAGAGAGACGTCTTTTGTGATCAGAGGATTGTATGCATTACAGGTACTAAATATTGTAGTACTAAACATTATAGAACAAATATTATAGTACTAAATATTATAGAACTAAATATAGTACTAAATATTACAGGTTCTAAATATTATAGTACTAAATATTACAGGTACAAAATATTATAGTACTAAATACTACAGGTACTAAATATTATAATACTAAATATTACAGAACTAACTAGAGGTACGGTGAGCAAGCTCACAAAGTGATACCCCCCGAATGTATAAGTTAGATTATCTCCCCTTGGAAATGTCAGAACGGAATTATATTGCTTCATGCACATCTTCATATGGAGTTCTTTCATTGTGTAAAGTTTCATGAAAATTCTTTAAACGGTTCAGGAGGAGTTGCGCTTATAAGGATGGACAGACGGACAGACGGACGGACGGACAGACGGACGGACGGACAGGGTGATTCCTATATACCCCCCAAACTTTGTTTGCGGGGGTATAAATATAGTACTAAATATTATAGTACTAAATATTACAGGTACTAAATATTATAGTACTAATTATTACAGGTACTAAATATTATAGTACTAAATATTATAGGACTAAATATTTTCTCACAGGCCAACAATAATATTTGTGTGATGGAATCACTTTAATTTTCAGCAATAATGCAAGATGTAAGCCGCGTGCTTCAAAGTTTTGGTTTTGGGGTCTTTTTCCAAAAAATATATATATTTTTTCAAGGCTGCTTAGTTTCGGAGATTGCATCATTTTCACTGCCACTTTTCAAGGCGGGTAATTCTAATTCAAATATTTAGAAGTTATATCTTTAGTGCACATTCGGAAGTGTAGTCTTTTACGCACACACATAAAAGTCGAATGTGTTTTTTATTCAGATTTATAACAGTCGAGTTTGGTTCTTTCGCGGATGAATACCAATCAAATATAGTTCGGCTCTTTTATGTGTTTTCGTTGAAAAAATACTCGTAATTTTACAAATAAAGAAACATGGTACAACAACCATACGAGTGCATAATACTATATTTTATTTTATTTTTTTTTCTTCCCCTAAAACAAATCGAATTACAACTCCAATTTCAACTCCCAGCATCGTATTACACTCTCGGTGATGACGGACTATTTTTTCTGAAATGTTTTGAAAGAAACCATGGAATCAATTATAAAAAGTTGTTTTGTGAAAACAATTAAGGAGAAAATAAAATAAATACAAAAGTTCACTGCTGGCATTCGAGTAAGATTTTATCCTCTCGTGGGCCGCGCGGATTATTTCACGAGGCTAACGCCTCGTGAAATAATCCTCGACGCGCCCCACTCGAGGACAAAAATCGAACTCGAATCAGAGCAATGAATTATTGTCTATATTCTCACAAAAGAGGGCTCTGTCTCGATCCGATCGTAAACCGGTCCCGACTTAATTAATCAAGTGGTTTCAGATTACAGTTGCAGTTTTCTTTTTTGCGAAATCAAAACCGAATCAAGAAAACGAATGCAAATGCATCCGAAATTCAATCTTCTCACGCGTCCTTTTCCACTCTAGTGAGACTTCCTAGCATTATTGGGGGTAAACGGCAGATAGTTTGCTGGATTGCGATCCATTCGAAATCCTCCGCCCGTCTTTGTGATCACAGTAATATAACAAGAAACAGAGACTAGTTTTAAAATCCAAAATTAATGCACTTTTTTCCATTAGTGCAGCTCAAGGATGGGCGTCAAAAATAATCATTTGTTGTGAAAGCAGCGTATTATGCGATCGCGATATTGATTTTGGGATGTTTTCGTGTTTTTCACACTGAGAAAAAGAAAAACAAACGCCGTGATAGTGTGGAATTACCTTCCTACAGGAACTTTTAATAATAACTCCACACTACGGGCTAAATACAATTATATTAAGAGTACTGACCCGTCCAAGAGTTCATATGAACTTTTTGTAATGCGATAGTGCGAGTCCATACAGGGAAGACAAATATTCCCGAGCAGCACGCCATATGAGCATCAATCCTTCACGTAAAGACCGACGTCAGAAGAGGTAGCTGAACTCGGGGATTCAAAGGTTGGTGTAGATAGATGTTTGGTATGCGATGTAAACATGTTTGAATCTATGCCTGCGATATTAAACATTGATAAGTCTAAGAGATTTTTCAAAGAAATGGAAAAACAGTTTTATCTCGTAATCACGAACAAATAGCCTATTACAGAAACATGTGCAATGCTACTAACAAACGCGTGATGTCAAAAGTCAGCGTGACGTCGTAACATCGTAAATAAGTTGGTTTCTAAGTAGAATTGAATTAATCTTCTATATTTCATTAACCCTTTACCCAACGCAGACGATATCAAAATTTATTATTTTAAATATCATTTTTTCAAATTTTTCAAAAAAAATTCAACAAAACCATATCAAGTAACCCCTCGTTGGAACGAGCTCGACGAGCTCGTTCCAAACAGGGGTCACATGATATGGTTTTGTCGAATTTTTTTGAAAAATAATATTTTTTCGACTACTGAATTTACATATTACGCGGGAGGATGCGGCCGATTCGTTGGGTAAAGGGTTAAATAATACAACTTGGACACGACATTTGTGAAAATAGTCTTTTAAAAAATTAAAAATGTTCGTTTTTTTACTCAAAAACAGAGCGTTTGCCCCCTCATTGGAACGAGCTCTGCTGGGGGCTCATATGCTATGGTTGGAAATTGTTTTTTAAAAAATAAAGTTTTGTTGTCGATTCGGAAGAATAGCGGTAGTCGGTTTTGTCAGTAACATTGGGTATTTTATTTATTTATTTATTTATTTATTTATTTATTTATTTATTTATTTATTTATTCATTTATTTATTTGCGTTTAAGGTCACTGTCAGCATTATTAGCAACATCATGACCGCAACATAAGTATGAAGTCAAGTTAAGCCAATCGTTTCTATCTATACTACTCGCTTCAGATGTCTTTCATCCCAGGCTCAGGGTCACATTTTACCAGTGAAGTAGAGCTTGTTTGTGGCAGTAAACAAGCACTGCTCTACTTCCGGGGGTCCCCGTACGGAGTTACATTACGTAAAGGGTAAATCACACACTATGTGGTAAAAAGAATCTCACTTTCGTCACGATTTTTTTATGACATTTCTCAATCTCGTTCACTAAAATCTGTCTGAGCCTTGGTACACCTCGGCCCAGGTCGATTTCAGTGAACTCGATTCAGAAATATCATTTATTTTATTTTTATTCGTTTTTCTTCCCCAAAACAAATCGAATTCCCATTCCCACTCGCCGAAAATGATATTCCACTCCCAGCGTCATATTCCCCTCTCAGCGTTGACGGACTATTTTTTATTGTTTACAAATCGGTTGAGTTGGATCAATTATAAAGGGTAGTTTTGGGAAACATATGAGGAGAAAATAAAATACAAAACCTCAGTGAGGGCATTCAATTTTATCTTCTAACGCCTTGTGAAATAACCCCCCACGCGCCCCACTTGAGGGCATTAATCGTCCTGGAACGCAAGTAGTGGTCAACCGATGATCGGAACCGGCCACCACAATCGGCCGATTATGGGCAATCGGATGACAACGGCAACGGCTCCTGGAACATCGGTTCAACCGATTGTTGCCAGGCAATTTGTAATTTTTCTGAATCGCATTTTATTATCTTCTGCAATTGTTCAGTTGTTAATGTAAAATGATGTCGATGATACCATTCAATAAAGTTGAGAAACAACCACAATGTGTATTCTTAATCTCTCTAGACGCCCCTTTACGGGATATACAAGATAAACAACACGTAAAGCCTACAACTAAGCGTACTTGCGGCAATCGCCAGGTCATATACCGGAAAAGTGAAGCTTGCACGCCATTGACTCAGGTCGCTGTAAAATTACCAGCCGCACGCACTTGGGCGGTAAACGTGGCTCTGAGAGCCACGCTTACCGCCCAAGTGTGCGCGACTAGTAATTTTTGGGACCCCAGTCAACGAAGTTTAACACTTTGAAAAATGTTCAGTTTAACGTAGTTCTTTCGAGCCTCGACATGTCTAGTAGTGCACGGTATTACAATCGGAATCGGCATCAGAATCGGCCGATTGTGGGCTCAAATAACCGGTAATCGGTTGAACACTACAACCGATTGTTCGCCTCGTGTTGGACAGTTTTCCGGGTGGTGGAAGCCGGATTACCCGGAAAGAACCACCGAAAAGCGGCAAACAACTGTCAGACTTCCCAGCGTACTAACTCTACACAAGTAGGGTTAGCATTTGTTGGAGGCACGTGCACCATCAACGTGCATTACGCCTTGGTACACAGCCTCTCTGTGCCCCAACTTTGGTAATCGGAATTAAGTGCCGAACCCAAGTAGACAAAATGAAGTTACCCCTTGCGGGAATCTAACCCTGGACCTTTCGATCTGAAGTCCATTGCTGTAACCACAGAGCTACTGTGCTCCCCGTGACACCGATAAACAACATACTAACGAATCATTCATCGCATATTCCAAACAATGGTCGTGTCGTGTACTTTTAACCTCATGAGAAAATAAATGGGAAAGTCCACCGTTAGTCGAACAACTCACAATATAAAAACTATCAAGTTATTAATTATGTATCATTCTGCCGCTCCTGAACGAACTTGTCAATCATATTCGTCATTACTTGGGTGCACGTGTTTGTATGTTGTTATTTGGTCTGGAATTAATTATTCCAACATTATAATTACTTCCTATATAAATAAATCGACTCATTTCTGGAGCTTCGTGAAAATGGATGAAACCTCCCTTGACCCTTCGACTAAAAGTCAAGAAAACAAGTCATCCCATTTGTCTCACTTTCCAAGTTCAAGTTGGGAAATATTGTGGGGCGACGGAGAACTGTTAATTAATTCTCTATCGGCTTGACCAAAGGTTGTGACTTATAGTTCATTTCACTTTAGTTGAGCCAGGTTACTGAATAGATCACTTAATTATGTGACCAAATTTCGAAATTTAATTTATTTATATTGAAAATTGCATACCTAATTAATAATAATAATAAAATTACGTTCACACACAAATACAAAAGCACGAAAACTGAAGTAACAGTAAACAAAAATTTATCATATATTAAAACTGCATCACTTAATTCTAATAATATTGCACCTCATGGAAATCAGCAAGAACGCGTCTCTTTTTCAAATTGACCATGTGCTATAGAATCAAGAGAGGATGCTGGCTTTCTTCATATTTTCATCCCATTTTTCCTTCAGTTTTCTTTGGAGTTTTGTGCTACTGGGAAAATATTTGGGGCACTCTATAATTAAAAATGTACCAGGGTGTCCGTTACTCCAAATTACACAATTGGTACGCTCTTCCCTCGTCTTTCCCGATTTCCCCCTCTCAGCTCCACTAATTTGGATCTCACTTTCATCAACAATTCCCCAGCCCCACCACTACCCCAAACGATCCTTCTAGGTACTGAAATGATAGCGCATCTTTTTTTTCAAAACGAAACACCATTGTCAAATGTGAGTGGTGTCCAAATTATGAAAGCAGCTGTAACATGTTGTCTTAAGCAAGGCGGGAGAATCGGGAAGAGCAATCAGTAGGTGTTAACTTCATAAAGTGGGACAGACGGGAATTTATTTATTTATTTATTGGTGTTTAAGGTCACATACTTATGCACAATGGCTGATCGTGACTGTTACAGTTTTACGGGTGGAGGATGCCGGAGTAGCCAGAAAGAACCAAGTAGCATCGACGAGCAACTGTCAGCGCCTCAACATTCCGGCTAACTCCTTTAAGCTCCGCTCAAGCACGGTTACAGCGGTTGAAGACATGTGCACCATCGACTTCATCCGTGCCCGTATGTAGGCAACCGGGATAAAGTGAAATGCCCAAAGACACAACGCGGGTCGTAACGGTTGGGGATCGAACTCGGAACCTCTAGCGTAGATGTCCAACAGTCTACCACTGAGCCACCGCGCTCCCGCCTATGTGTGGATATATTCAGTCGGCTTGAATATTTCAATTGGCCAGAAAAGCGAACCTGTGGTTCGCTTTTCCAGCCAACTGATATATTCCAGACAACTGAATCTAAAATAGACCATAAACATTCATTTAATCTCAAGTATAACATGAACATTTATTTTTTGTGAATTAATACAAAAAGTTTTGCTTGAATGATTTGACAGATTTTTTGGTAGCAGTATTGTTATGAATCGAGAGAGGATGGATCCAATGAGACACGTCCCGAAGCTGCAGTACAGAAGGCGGAGAGATTATTATTATTATTATTATTATTATTATTATTATTATTATTATTATTATTATTATTATTATTATTTTAACACATCCTAATCAGAACAGCACCCAAGCGGCCCTTGGCTTTGAATATTAATTTGATTCAAATCAAGAGAGACACGGAATGCAAAAGGGACTTCAACAGTATTTCTTTCTTTCTTCTTTTTTCTGTCTTTGTTTACTGCTATATATTCATATTTATTTATACACATACACACACATATATAAACCTTTTCAAATAGTTTATTTTACATTTATGAATTTCAAAAACGTGTTTGTTTCGCCATTGTAACATTTTCTGTATTCATGTTATGGGAGCGGGGGTTTCTACTAAGTGGAAAGCACTTATCCTCCTATCCCTTTTTGCTTAATATATTGTTATGGCAAATAAAAATATGTTTAACGTATCGTTATGAATGAAGAATCGCCGCTGTCGTAGTTTATGATTACGTCACGAAGTTACATTAATTTTTAATATCTTAAAGGTTGAGAGGTGAATTAAATACTTTAACTGGTAGAGTGCTAGAAGCCCATATCTGGGTTTTAATCTGGACTGCAGATACCTAAAGTTAAAGGCTTCATATTCTGTGGATGTCCTTCATATCATCTTGAAAGTAAAGTTACTTCATCTCCATCGATTTGTATTGTTACAATTTATGGGAGAGTGCCATGGGCACTCTCCCATGAAATGTGACAAGACAAAAATGTGTGAACAAATCTTGAGGCTGGGAAAAAATTTAGCACTCTACCAGTTAATTAACATTTTCGCTGCCAAAAGTGACTATAGTCATCTATTTAATGATGATTATCTATGCCTTCTGGTACGCGCAGGTCACACCTACCATCTGACTACTTGTTGCAAAGGACTCAAAGGGCCCTTTCCAACAATTAATCAGATGATAGAGTTTCAAGTATGTAATAAATTTATTAAACTTCCTCGTGTACAGGCGTACATAGAGGTTCTCCATATATGGCTGAAGTGGGCGTGGCAGTAAAAAGGTTAAAGTATTTATGAATAGAGTGCAAATGAATATCAGTATATTATTTATTTATTTATTGGTGTTTAAGGTCACATACTTATGCACAGTGGCTAATCGTGACCGTGATAGTTTTACGGGTGGAGGAAACCGGAGTACTCCGGAGAGAACCACCGAGCAACTGTCAGCTCCTCAACACACTAACTCTGTTCAAGCTCCACTCAAGCAGGGTTACAGCGGCTGAAGACATGTGCACCATCGACGTGCAGTACGCCTTAGTACACGGCGTCATCGTGCCCCCGTGTGGGCAACCGGGATAAAGTGCCTTGCTCACGGACACAACGCGGGTCGTCCCGGACGGAGATCGAACTCGGGACCTCTAGCATAGAAGTCCAACAGTCTACCACTGAGCCACCGCGATCCCGAATATCAGTATATCTATGTGAGTGAAAGAACATCAATTACGTCTCAACGGTCGTCTACGTGTTGCCCCCTAAAATTTTCGTTGCCCCCTAAGATTTTCGCTGCCCCCATACCCCCATCCCCCCCACCCCCACTCCAAAAAAAAAACAACACAGGCCCAATGCAAGTTTTACGCAACATAGAACCCAAACATGGTCTCCAATGTAGGACTAACCACGCTACAAATGTTTCAGATACGCCCTTAAGGAACTTAATCTTGCAAAACCTGCTCGGGGCCCAAATAGAATGTTTTTCGTCCAAGAAAGTTGATTTTTGTCTTTCCCCTCGACTCTCCTCCCATTTCGATCGGGGTGAAATTCCTTGTCAGCTTTCCTTCTCACAGAGCATTAGAATATCGCCGACGAAGCCGAAATGAGAATATAACTGCATCTCGGATTTTATTTTTTATTTTTTTTTTTTTTGTTGCTTCCTGTCGCAGTAATTTAATAAATAAAATTCAGATCCACTGACGTTAATGTTTCGCGACCAGGAGCTTGTCTATAAAACTTTTACAATTGTATTTTCTAGAATTGTTTCTTCTAATTATGACTTTAAATTGGTTAAAACGAACCATCAGTATTTTCAAAGATCTGGCAATTTGCCAGTTGGCAAATTGCCATACCTTTTAAAATACTAATGATTTATTTTAGTCTGTCATATTAATAGGTAGAAAATACAATTCTAGAAAATACAATTGTAAAAGTTGTATTGTATTGGCTCCAAGTTACCTTTCACATAATAAATTTTGCACTACAGTTTTAAATTTCTGTAATGTTATTATTGTTTCGGGATCTATTACTGTCGTCCAAGAACGTTGATTTTTGTCCTTGTTCTGTTGCAAATCAACAAGCATCGCCCAAACATTGTGTCGGAATTCCAAGAATGAGAGGGAAAATCGTTGTTACTTTATCGCGACGGTTGGAAGGTCGCGACGCATCCAGTGCGTGAAGTCCTTAACCCCCCTGCACACTGATGTCGAAATATCTAAAGTTCAGGGTGCAAATACTTCCCATAATGCAACTAGAAATTTAACCAATTCAATCTTGTTTGACAGAGCTCAATGAGCTCTGTCAAACAAGATTGAATTGGTTAAATTCCCAGTTGCATCATGGGAAAAATCGCGACATCGACGCCGTAGCGGCGACGGGTGGTGCAATTTCACAAAATTCTAAGTTCATCAAGGGCCATAACTCCAAGAAAAATATTTGGAACAACACATGCATTGAACAGTGGCTAGACATCAATAAGATACACTTACATGCCAAATATAAAGACATTCCATGAAGTATTTCAAAAGTTATTGAGTTTTGAAACTCGTTGGTCACAGACAGACCGACCGACATTCTAAGTTCATCAAGGGCCATAACTCCAAGAAAATATTTGGAACAACACATGCATTGAACAGTGGCTAGACATCAATAAGATACACTTACATGCCAAATATAAAGACATTCCATGAAGTATTTCAAAAGTTATTGAGTTTTGAAACTCGTTGGTCACAGACAGACAGACCGACCGACCGACAGACAGGCCGACAGACCAACATTGCCACTTATAGAGCTGCTAGTCGCAGCTAAAATGGCTACTTCAAATCTGGATATTTTGACACCAGTGAGCAGAGCGTTAATACGGAGGATTCCTAGAGGGAATCGCACTCCATATACTATGATATTTGATGCAATGTTTTTTTTTTATTGGAAGTGAATCATGGGATATGACTCATCGCAAAGAATGGGTGTCACGTTCCACGAGAGATCACGACTGGGTGCATCAGTTATTTAACATTTGCTCTTTGACAAATGGCAAACGAAATTGCCTGCTTTTTCAGATTATTTAAATAACAGATTTCATATTTTCATGCATAGCTATGAGCGGATTTGTCCGATTCACTGCGGAATAGGTTAATATTGTTTGTCACTAGTACGTTGATAAACATCAAATGTATCAATACAAAACGAGAAAATAATATTGAACGGTTTGTGAAGGAACATTTTAATGGAACAAATTGTCTCAAAAAGGTTGAGGTCGCGAGGAGCGGAACTGTGTTTAACAGAATTTTCCGCGTAACCTTAGGTGTGCCAGGCAATCATCAACAAATTAATCCCGTTAAACTGTGCTTGAGATAGGATAACAAGTGCATTAATACCCACGATGAAAGCTATTTTCATTCTTTGTCTCCACGGGGAAATGACATTTGATGCACAAAAACATGAAATACACTGAACCGCGATAAATTGTGCTGTTTTTCTCGCGTAACTTGCAGACTTTCCCTGTGAGGATTGGCAATGTCAATTGTTCTCAAAATGACAGTACATTCCCTCGAGATTACTGCTAATCAGAATATCAGAATAAAAACAAACTCATTGTAAAATTGTCGTGTATCTATTTTTACTATGTTTTTTGGCATCCATATCTCTGTATTATAATTAATTAATTAATAATAATTTATAAGCCAAAAATCCACAAAAGTGCTCTTTGGCTTTACAAAAACTAATGGAATGCCCATTGGAAGAAATGTGTTTTCATGCTTTTCTTGAATGAATTTAAGGTACTGATAGTTTTTATGTGTTTTGGGAGTGAGTTCCACACAGTGGGGGCAGCCACAGAGAATGCTCTGTCACCCGCGATCTTCAGTCTTGCCCTTGGCTGTGAGAGCAAAGTTTCATTGCCGGACCTTAAAGCTCGGGCTGGTTCATACCGATTTACAAGCTCAGTGAGGTAGGGTGGTGCGAGGCCGTGAAGGCTCTTAAAAACCAGCAGACACAGTTTATATTCGATTCTCCGGCATACTGGCAGCCAGTGCAGTTCCCTAAGGATAGGTGTTATGTGGCAAGTTTTTCTATTTCTAGTGACTACTCGAGCTGCACAGTTCTGTATATGCTGCAATTTTATAATGTGGGCATTTGTTGATCCAGAGAGCAGGGAGTTGCAGTAGTCGAGCCGAGTTGTAACAAAGGCATGTACGAGTTGTTATAAAACACAGATCTCACTAAGTGTAATCTGTTTGATAAATACTTGCAGACAAGGGCGTAGGAGCGAGGGCATCCACATACGCATATCTGTCAGTGCTGGGTTGTGCTCCTTGGTGGCATAGAAGGAAGATTTTTGGTTCCATATGCAAATTTAATTTGTTCAATATGGAGCCAAAAATGTGCATTTTCTGGACTATTCTCTCTCTCTCTCTCTCTCTCTCTCTCTCTCTCTCTCAATTTACATTTTTTTTATCCTTCCCAGGAAAACAGTTAGTTCCAAGACTCGATGACACGGCTTTGCTAACATTTCGAAATTTCAATTTCATTTGAAATTCCCTTACTCAAAGTGTTAAATGAATTCACAGCGTTGGAAAATTAAGGGGAGCTAACTTTCCTGTAAATTTCTTCCAATGACGAAAATTGTCAGCCATGAGGACCTCAAGTACAACATCATTGAAGTTCTATACATTGACCTGGACGAACCCAGAACCACCAACCAACGGCGCCATCGTGAAATACAACGGATATCCATGTAACAAACAGCACACTCATTCCATTTGGACTAAACACGAAAGATTTCCGATTTTATTATTATTTATCTCACTCTGACGTCACGAGATCTGTTTCTGTCAAGAAACAGATCTCGCGGCGTCTGATTGAGAAAAAAAAATAATAAAATCAGAAATTGACGGAATTCAACGAGTCGTTGCCCAGAACTGCTCCCAGCGAGACTTCTGTGGATGTTTCTTTTCGAAACAATGTTTGTGGGAGACCCTGGAAACGCCCGACTCACAATGGGTTCTCAAATGATGTTCGCCACACAACTGGTGTGTTTGACGTGAGTTCTTCAAGATTCTCTGGCCTTGGGTCTCGCTAAGTGTTCATCTGCCCCTAATTGTATGTAATTTCACATGTGTAAGAGCGAAACACGTTTTTAATAAAAACACTTCAGTATCAAAACAACCTAAATCGACCTACAAGAATAACAAAATCTATACTAAAACCACTACATTAACGACATCGCCCAATTATTATCTTTTTAATAACAAAATAAACGAACGTTTTTCTTCTATTATAGCTATACTTACTAGATTTGCAGTTCAAAAATATTGAAAGTGATACAGAATAATGGGTAATATTGATTTACACAACCTCTCATATAATGTAAAGAATATTATATTCTAAGCAGGGACTGAAGTTGTTTATGACGAAGTTTACATCTCTCATCATTCTCACGGTATACATATATATAGAAAAAATCGACCTACAACTTTCAGAAGAATACACTGAATTTAATAAAATCTAAATTGCAAACTGCTCCAACAAATATAATGGCGAGCTAAAGTAGGGCCCCAAGTTCATCACAGAATTTATTTATTTATTAAGGTTTAACGACACATTAACAGCCAAGGTCATATTCTGTCGGTGACAGTTTTACGGGTGGAGGAAGCCGGAGTACCCGGAGAGAACCACCGAGCAACGACAAGCAGCTGCCAGCTCCCCAACATCGTAACTCCGCACTGCACCACAGACAAGGTTAGATTGGTTGAAGACATGCGAACCATTGACGTGCAGTACTCCTTAGTACACGACGTCATAGTGCCCCCATTTGGACAATCGGGGTAAAGTGCCTTGCCCAAGGACACAACACGGGAGTCTGAAAGACGGTCACCCATCCGAGGACTAACCGGGCTCGACGTTGCTTAACTTCGGTGATCTGACCAGAACTGGTTATCCCAACGACGCCCCCCCCCCCCCCCCCCCTCCACAGAATTTATAAAATGAGTTCAGTAAATCAGGTTTGGACTGACCCAAAAGCTGGTTCCATTACCAATTTATTGAACGAATTAAGTAAATTCTCTAATTGGGGACGAACTCAAGATTTTATCTCTCACTGGCAGGTCATGTCTTATTGAATGTCACCAGAGAGCGACTGACGCCCCCTGTGAAAAGTGTCCGACATGGCTTACCAGTTTCGTCATTGGAAGAGACTTACAGGAAGTTAGCACCCCGTAAATTTAACACTAAGGGTGTGGGAATTTCATATAAAAAATGAAATTTCGAAATGTTGGAGAAGTTGTGTCATCGATGTGTTTGTCATTTCATATTGAAAGAGACATACAGTAAAGTTAGCTCCCCTTAATTTCTAAAGTTGTCAGAAAATTAGCACAAAGTGTATAGGAATTTCAGGTCCACTTGAAATTTTGTAAACAATTATTAACGTTGAAGAGAAAAGCATCTAATCAGGCAACACGGGGAGAGTTGGGTAGATATTCTATTGTGAACGATGTTATCTTACATCTCCATAAAAATGTCGATAAATTATCCAAAATTGGTGACGATAACATACTCTCCAACTCATTCAAGGAGACACTCAAATGTAAACTTCCGAAAACTTGGATAACTCAGCTATCTCGTTACAATATCAAAGTTTCCTATACTAATACGTTAACCAGTAGTAATGGAAAATGCCTGAAAGATGTACTAGAATCTCAGCATAGAGAAAGATTTACTAAAGATATGTTTAATGATGTCAAAATGAAAGGCAGCAATACGTTACGAACGTATCGATTAGTTAAAAAATGAATACAAGCTTGAATCTTGTCTGAAAATCACCAGATCTCGACAGGTCCGTGAACTGTTTACTAGACTTAGGGTTAGTAATCATAATTTAGAAATAGAAAAGGGTAGACATAAACAACCCCCCGCGCCCCTAAATGATAGATGTCAGGTGTGCGATACCGGTGAAATAGAGAGCGATAAACATTTTGTTATCTATTGTGAGGTATATGTCGAAATTAGAGAAACGGGGTTCGAAGAAATTTAAAAAAATGAAAAAAAAAATTTGAACAATTAAATGATTCGGAGAAATACTATTATATATTGAAAAACTGTGATAGTAAATCGATTAATATTATTTCTAACATGATCTGGTCATTCTTCTGTAAGCGAGATCACCTTGTTAAAGAAAAAGTCATTAGTAGTTTATATTATACATCATGTTTACTAATTCTTCTTATTGGTTATGTTTGTATTGTACAACTGTCATTATGGTGTAATGCATTAAACTATTAAACTAAATTAACTAAACTATAAAAATAATCGAAATTTTAGCGAAGTTATGACACCGATGTGTGCATCATTTCACAAACTTCAAGCATTTTCCTGCCGAGTGGTATAAAAATAATGAACATGGCTTTTTACAACTTTTTTCCTAATCAGTTTAAACGTTTGACTATTATTCTCTGTTTAAACCTATTCAAAAGTGGAAGCACGAAAGAATATGTGTTTTTAATACAGGGACATCATATTATCAACGGTAGTCTATGCGCAAACTCCACAATAAGTGGGTAAACAAGCAGCTTATAAAAGCATCGGTTTCCTCACAGAATTTGTCTGGTGGCCTTAGAGCTTGCCACTTAACCCTTTGAATCCGAGAGGCCGTTTTTCCCGGCCCAGGAACATGATATGTTGTACTTGCATCAAACAGGATGGCTGCTTAATGTATGTGTTAAGATGGCCAATCAATATTTTCAACGTGCAGCCCCAAGGCTGCACGTTGGAAATATTAATTGATCTACCCCCAAATAATGGATATGGACTTTTTTCTAATTCGTGCCTTTAAACTGTCATGGAAGATACCACCAGGGTTGAAATCGTTAACCCAACTAAGCTTTTACTCTGTGATGTCACTAAAACGGCTGTTCAGCTGTCAGTTCGTCTGTTTCTGCCTCTTGTATCCCATCCATTTTACAGTATATGCACACTGTCGTCATTATACGATTTGTCCACAAAACTCATCGACTGCGCACTGTATTGATTTGCCCAAAATATTGTTCAAACAACATGATTTTCTGCATAAAATGCGAAAAAACTAATAGGAATTTAGCCTAAAGTTAATTAAAATATTAAACGAGACTTGACTTCGTTGAGTCGAAATTCATTTGTAATTCTGTAAGTCAGAGAATTGCAGATGGATCAAATAAGATTGTGCAGCGCATGCGCAAGACATTCTCTACAGCTATTTTGTCAGTGTTATCGTCTTGTAATTAAATGATAACCAAAATGCAACCCCTGACACGATTCGTTGCATAGCAACAGATCATACCCAATCAAATTAGGCAACAGTACACTTGCAAAGCTGTGGGCATCGATTCCAGAATTGGACAAGATGATAAAAATGCAAACACTCAAACAAAATCCAGTGCAATAAAGTCATGCATCGATGCAAACAACGTATGGGTCTAGCTTCAATGAACAATTAGGAGGCAATTTATCAAAAAGACAAAACACGAACACGTCTTAACTTGATATCAACCAGAAGTCGTGTATTTGGGAGAACACTTTCATCGAATGCCCACTCGATGTGGTCATTGAACTTTATGTGAAGTGTATCACTGAATTTCCCTCATATACGAAAGGAGGACACACTAACATCATTTTGAAACATTTAAGTCAAATACTGCCAACAAAATGCAATACACAGGCTTGATACCACCCATATTATTCGTAGACAGGCTACTATTGAGCTATTGGAAATTTGTTTACCTTTTTGATATATTTCAGCCAGTGATACTTTCCTGGGGGAGTGGGGGCGCCGTTACCCTACCTTTTTCTGAGGGCGAATGCATCCTCCGCCCCACCCCCTCCACACACACACAATCTGAAGACCATGAGTGGCTTGACCTTTAAGAATAATCAACATACTGTAGAAATAGCAAGACGAAGCAGTGCTCGCTGTGTTCAGCACAGCGAGCACTGCTTCGTCTTGCTGGTCACATTATTTATTTATTTATTTATTTATTTATTTATTTATTTATTTATTTATTTATTTATTTATTTATTTATTTATTTATTATTTCTGCACAGTGGCTAATCATGACCTCGACAGTTTTACTGGTGGAGGAAGCCGGGATACCGAGAGAGCCACCGAGCAACGGCGAGCAACTGTCAGCTCCCCAACATACTAACTCTACACAAGCAGGGTTAGCATTGGTTGAAGACAGGTGCACCATCGACGTGCACAATGCCTTAGTACACAACGCCATCGTGCACCCACGTGGGCAATGGGGATAAAGTGTATTGCCCTTGGACAAGATGCGGTTGCCGCAGAGGATTCGAACCGAATTGTTCATTCGGCTTACAGCCTGCACCTCTACCACCTGAGCCATCGCGCCCCCGCTTGTTACATTCAACCCTTTTACATGTAGTTGTCTGTGAGTTACTTGCTTTCCAAAGTATAAAATGATATGTACACAATCGGATATAAATACACAGAATGACGTCACGAAAGTGACGTCCTTGGTTAGCTACACGCGAGTTCGTTTTTTGGTTTGTAGGTGTATTTTGTTCCACCAGAGCATTTTTACATTTTTCTCAATAAAACGGGGGGAGGGTGAAGCAAGCATCCTGATTATCTGGCAATCAGACAAATGAAATTCACTGCAGAAAATCAACGAGAATGCGAATTTTCAGTAATATATTTCTAAATCTTTCCGAACCCCTTATACCACCTCTCGGGCTATTTCCCAACAAAGCATATTGTTTACCATTACTGCAGTGATAAACTTCCGCTCCCAATTTCTTAATTTCGAAAACATCACTATTTTCAGCAGGTAGCGCTCTAATAGCTAAGAACATTGACAAAATTTCAAGAGTGTTCATTAGGGTCTGGCGAATGTTTGAGATTCGACTCGTTTTCGAATTTTTGCATTGATTCGTTTCGGTTCCAAACCGTATCGATTATTCGGAAAAACATAATCCCGGGGAGTTTTGGATCTCATACACGTCTTTATTGTCGACTTTCTGAAAGTCACAACTCATCCTGCGGGAAGGAAAATGACCTCATCCACTTTAACTGCATAAGGCCACACAAAGTATATCTTCTGTTTCTCAGGCCATTATTTGTAAAATTGCATGCGGGTGAACGGTTTTTTATTTTATTTTTTATTTCTGTAATTATTTCTTTGCCATCAAAAGTTCATGTTCTTGGTTTATGTTTTAGGCCTCATAATCTACGGAATAGCGTGGGTAGTGGTGTATTTCGTCCCGTGAGAGCAAGAAGTCTTTGCAATGCTAAAGCATTGCAAAGCCTTCTTGCACTCAAGGGACAAATTTACCAATTTTTTTTGACTTGAGTAAAATATCAGACATAAACCATTTAATTTTTTTTTTTTTTTAAAGTTTACATTGGTTATAAAAAGAGAGCATGCGACAGCCAAAAAGGACCACGCGGGAAGGCCTGTGAAACAAATTTTTAATTTTGTTTGGCCTAAGACAAATTTAGACGAAAAATTTCTACAAACACCATTCGGAGCGATAGCAGAGGTTGCGTTACGTCGGGTTTGCACAAATTTTCTCCATTTCAATAGAAAAAGGCACAATTTGCAATGCTAATGGAGTATTATTTCACTCAAAGGACAATTTATGGCTTTTTTTACCACCTTGGTGATATCTGGTCAATTTTCCTTAGAATCTAGTCCCGTTGCTGAGATAACTACGGAATGAATTGTCACCACTGGAATAAAGAACAGAAAAAGTCAAAACTCATTGCGGTAGTGACCCATTCAAGGCGATGGCTTCGAGTAATTTAATGTCAATGGGCCAGAATCTCTTCCTGTACTTTCCATTGTACATTGAACATCGGACCCATGCACTGGTCAAAGCGACATTTCTACAGGGAAAGCCACTGGTTGCCGTAGAAATAAATTGCTCAACATTTCAGAAACAGATCCCTTCCACCGAGCATCGACGAGCAACTGTCAGCTCCTCAACATTCTAACTCTGTTCAAGCTCCGTTCAAGCAGGGTTACAGCGGCTGAAAACATATGCACCATCGACGTGCTGTACGCCTTAGTACACGGTGTCATCGTGCCCCTATGTAGGCAATCGGGATAAAGTGCCTTGCCCAAGGACACAACGCGGGTCGTCCCGGACGGGGGTCGAACTCGGGACCTCTAGCATAGAAGTCCAAGTCTATCACTGAGCCACCGCGCCACTAATAAATCTATTAATGCATTCTGTTGATGTCATTATGTTCTCATATTGTTGCTTCCGGAATCAAATCGACTTCTCTGGATCGCTCCCGGCAATAGTACGAGAGCACATGTATAGTGCCCTGAAAGGAAGGTTTTTATGAAAGAATGTCAAAACTTGCAACTGAGTCAAACAAACAGATTTACAAGTGGGTGCATGGTTCCCTTTCAGAAGCTTTCGCCGATCGATTTTGATACTGAAATCCTATCAACAATGCGACAGCATAATTATGAAGAAGCATCACAGACGATGACGAGATGGGATAATTCCTCCTATACGCAAATACATTTATCTCATCCTGCTGCTTCAGCGCTTACAATCTTTTCTCAAATGTTTCATTCATTTCCATGGCATTGTTTACCAATATCATGGTGAAGAGAATTTTAAAGATTTTTTGTGCGTATAGTTCAGTTCTTCAAAAGACAATTATACAGCCTTCGTTTCACCCATTGTTCGATTGTTCAAACAGAGGGATTGTCTCGAGATGATGTGAAGTGTTGTTTTCACTTCTCTGTTCGTCTGCTTGTTGCGTTCTATGAATTTTTAATCCAAAGATATCGGCTATGAAACGAGATTGAATTTCAATTGTGTGATAGTCCCCAGAGGAGAGAATTTCTCGAACAAGTTCTTGCAAGCGCTTGGAATATAATTTACGTAACAAGTAAACACACCGTCAATTATCAGAGTGAGGTGCTTTGTTCAGTAACACCGTAAAATCTCTTAAATTCTAGATTTTACCAATCAAAAGCCCAGAGGTCTTGAATTGCTTTGATACTGTTTTGCTCTTCACAAGGTATCACGGAACTAAATATTTTCCCATAGGCCACCATTATAAAGTTCAGGTGAAAAAAATATGATCGCAAAACTTTAATTTCAATTCAATTCAAATATCTTTGTCAAGTATAGCCCTTCAGACAACTTTTTCTGACCAGAAAACAGGAGGTCACGCAACAAATAAGAGAGAAAAAATTACACGAAAGGAAGTACCGGTCACGTGCACACATTTTTCAGGGAATTCCCTACAAAAACACACAAAAAGTAAATTGTATATTTTAGGTCCAAAAATCATCAAATCACCCTCTTTTTTATCAGGAATATTCAACAATAACGCAAGATGTCAACAGAATGTTTCAAATGTTTATTGAAACAATATATTTTCCCAAGACTGTTTATTTTTACAGATTGCATCATTTCCGACAACATTTCAAGGCGGGTAACTCTAATTCAAATATTTAGTTCAGCGATACCATAACAGAAAATGTATATGTTTTCGACCATTTCGTACCAATAGCGGTTTTGCGACTCGCGCATTGTTCACGCTGGGTCGAGATTATTTGGTGAAATATTTGTTCGGGGGTCAAATAAGTTTTATTTGCCAAATGGACGAATTTTGTGCCAAAAGGAATCTGATTGTAAATAAGAACAAATTAAACATGTATCGTCTTTCGAGTGCAACAAGGCGCCATCTGCAATGCTAATGCATTGCAGATGGCGTCTTCTTGCACTCAATGTACGTTATTTTAGTTTATATAACGAATAAGGTAAAATGCTACGATTAATTTTCAGAAAATAATGTCATGCTTATCATTTATTCGCTGTTTGTTCAACCCAAACGAACTAGTAATAATAATAATAATAATAATAATAATAATAATAATAATAAAAATAATAATAATAATAATAATAAAAATAATAATAATAATAATAATAAAAATAATAATAATAATAATAATAAGAATAATAATAAGAAGAATAATAATAATATACACATTTATATAGATCCAAAATTATAGTTCCGAAGATGTAGAACCATATTCTAAGGCGCTGTACATGTTACTGAGCTCATGTAAATATACAAACGGAATATATACAGTATCTTACAGTCCAGAACATCACTTATAGGCTTTTTGAAACAGGTATGTTTTGAGATCTTTCTTGAAAAGGTTAACATTTGACAATCTTTTTAGGTGTTCTGGTAAATTATTCCACAAGTGAGGGCCAGCAAATGAGAATGACCTATCTCCAAATGTCGTACACCTATGTTTTGGAACATGTAGTAGCATTTTACCATCGGACCTCAGGTTGTATTGACACCCATTCTTGGTATTGAGGAGTTCTTCTAAGTAGTAAATATAGAGAATAGCTAGTGTTTTTGAGTGGATTCCGAAATTTATCTCATGAGTGAGCGAAACAAATATTTATTTTTCGCGAGCGTGTGCAACATTTTCTTTTTGTGATACGATTTTTATAAAAATCTGATCATTCCTATCGATAATTCCACTCGTTCCAACCTTCAATTGATGCATGTAAGTATAAAGCTGATGCGCGTTGATACTCGGAAGTGATCTGATCGATAGCCGGAACAGGTATCGTCTTGCGATCTGATTCAGCTGGCGGGTTTCATTCATCAATTCAAGATGATGAATGTGTGTTGAATTATTGCTGGAAATGATCGGTATCCACTCAAAAACACTAGATTTTCTTTTCATTATACGTTTTTAGAATAAATTGATCATTTCTAGTGATAATTTGACTCGTATTCACCTTGAAGTGATGCTTTGAAAGCCGCCATTTTGATTGATACCGTGAAATGAAAATTTCTATATTTTCACAGTGAGGGATGCGATTTATATCTTTCCGCAATTTTTTTGATAATCTATCGCAGAGCGTATAATAAAATTTATTATCTCCGAGAGACATTATGAAAAAGATTAAGCAAGATAAAAAGGATTAAGCCGCAAAATAAATGTTAATTCGGTTGACCCCTAACAAAGAGTCATAACTGTAGATGTTGCCTACAGATTACTTGGCAGGCATGAATTTTGTCTCGTCTGTGTCGTCAGACAGTGGTTTTATCTAAAACGACGCACTGAAATAATAATAAATAATAAAAGCTTTCAGATCTACAAAAATGATATTTTTAGTGGCAGATGTTGGTGCCAAAATCTGTATTTGGGTGCCAAACGATCTTTTGGGGCAACTGGCACTAATTGGCACTCTGCAGCGTGATCACAGTTTCCGAGCAACTGTGTCAATACTATCTAATAACGCTGAGTGATAAAACACGTTCTCTGTGTTGCTGATGAACAAATCCACTCGACTGCAAATATCGATAGATAAAACCGGATGTCTGAAAACGCTAACCCTTTACCCATCGTAACGGCCAAAATCGGCCAGCGCTATTCACAAAAATCGCCAGATAATTTTCATTCTTTTTTCATTGTTTTTGTCTCAAAAACATAGTTATGACCCCTCTTTGGAACGAGCTCGTCGAGCTCGTTCCAATGAGGGGTCATAACCTATGTTTTTTGAGACAAAAAATGAAAAAACTGATGTTCAAGAATTTTGTTTGAATGTGTCGTCTGCTTTTCATGTTTGGTAAAGGGTTAATACACAAAACTAGTGACTCTCCACCACTGACAGAAAAAGACGTAAGTCGCCTAAGCCATTGGAGGACAAACGTTGTTCACTGCTGGGGTTCGTGGACAAATCTAGGTATGTTCCAGTAGGACTAAAATCCTCGCCCTCTGATTGGATGAGAGCTCGCGTAGTTTATTTTATGTTTACGGCCCCAGTAGCATATGTTATAGTCTGGCGTCACTATGCGAAATACTTGAAATGACGCCACCCATTTCGCATTTATTCCATCAATGGAGTGACTTGCAAACCACTTCATTTTTCTAGATTTTTCACACGTGTAGCAGACGGTGTTTCGAAAGAAGTATTGTTTAAATTACAAATTATTTTACGATTTGAACAAAGATCGAGTTGCCTCGATCTTTAAGCGTTTTGTTGATTATTTGCCCAGTGGCGTCATGGGGTACACGAGAGGTTTATTTACTAAACTTGCTCTCGTTAAAAGTTGCCCAGTTTATTTCACCATGTGTTTTTTTGGTAAGGTTGGTGTCTTATTGGAACATATATACTGCCCAAAAAAAGAAACGTAAGTTCAGTTTTGGTAAAATATTTTTTTTTTATCCGTACACCAAATGGAGTAAAATTTGACACATAGCTACCTCAGTGTAATTTCAAAAGGGCCTTTGGTTAAAATTCAATGTGCGACGCTGCAAGCTTTCAACAGATTTTTCAACAAAGCGTGCATCCGGGGGCACTCCTTCGAGCTATGAGCTTGAAACCCATACCAAATCGCAGTTTTGAAGAGTACACATCGATTGCACAACATTTCATTTCAACTCGATTGAAAAGCAAAATGCCGCGAATGTCCGAAGTTGATATGGGTAGGCCTATTGCTCTTATTGCACGGGGCTAATCGCAACGTCTCGTCGCCCAGCAATTTGTGGTCTGTGAGTCAACGATAGCTGTTTAGTTGGGCGTCAGCGCGTTACGTCAAGATAGAGGCATACGTCTCTCACATCTCCGTAATCGATTTCAGATGGCGACGGAGACGGCGAGTCAGTTTGTAGGCATTCATGGTCGCCGAGGGTGTCCAAGAACAGTTAGGAATCGGATGCGGAAGTTCTATTAAAGGCCACGACGTCCCTACGTGGGTCCGCAACTTACACCCAGTCTACGTCAAGGTCTATTACAATGGTTGCGTGCACGTGCACAAAATCGGTTCCACTTGGCCCACAGAAGACGTGTGTTATTCACTGACGAGTCTCGGTCCTCATTGCGTGAAAACACGTCTCGTGGTCACCCAAGGCAATCTGACAGCCGTAAGATATCGGGATCAGATCCTCATATCTCACGTCCTTCCACTTATCCATGCGTGTAATCTTACGTTTGAGTAGGATAATGCAAGTACACATCGATTGCACAATGCAAGGCCGCGCGTTGCTAGGGTTTGTCGTCACTTCATCAATCAAAACAGTGTCCCAGTTCTCGATTGGCCACCCTACAGTCCAGATTTGTCCCCGATCGAGCATTTGTGGAACAAGCTGGTCAGGACACACTAAAAACCAAAGTGTTAAAACTGACACTTTCAAGGTGTTAAACCCATTCTAACTCTTAGGGTTTGATTTTAACACTCAAAGTGCAATGCTTTAAGCACTTAGACATTACAATCGTCAGACATCTGAAACTTGAATGGATGGCAATTCCCATGTGTCTAGCATTGGTGGTTCTTCCAGAATCGTCCATAATTTGATTTGCGCTTGGTGGTTACATAATTAAAAGGACACAACGCAGATGACGCGGATCAGGCTCGATAGTTCGAGCCTGATCCGCGTCATCTGTGTTGTTTCCTTTTAAGTATCGCGACATTACACTTGTCAAGTGGTATTATTGTAACACCTGTCAAGTTCTGGGATATCTACACTTGAACAAAGTGCTAGTTCAGCACTTAGTAAGTGTTAAATACAGCACCTCAAGTGTAGTTTTTAACACTTTAGTTTTTAGCGTGGAGGGCCAGGAAGCGCGTCAACGTCCCAAATAACACCGCTCAGCTCACGCAGGCCCTTCTCCAGGAGTGGAATAACATCCCACAAAGCACCATAAACAACTTGAAGGGGTCAGTGGTAAGGAGATTAAGAGTACCGACAGTGGCCCGGGTGAGCACACTCGCTATTGATTTCAATCATGAAATGGCGTTGGGTACCCACGTTTGAATGTTATCCATGCAAACGCCGTCCGTGTTAAGACAAGAAAACTCGTCAAAATGTAATCAGTAATGAAGAAATAATATCAGAATCTAGACAATGAAATAATCATCCTTATCTGTTGACTCAAGTGAATTTTGGGATTTGATTGGTTGATAGATACGTGGTATTAGACCATATTCATTGAATTTGATTGAAACCCACGATACGTCCGCCCAGCCACTCACAAATTTCCCATACCCAGCGGAAGCCTCGTTCCTAAATCTACAAATTGTCCATACCCCATAGAAGTCACGAGAAACATGTAAATTTGTTATCCCATGTCTGATCACGGCCTGCACTATTCGCAAAAAAATCGTCATTTCAGTTTTACAGTGTACATGTATTATATTTTAATTTTTTATCTCCAAAATATAGCTCATGGCCCCTTATTGGAATGAGCTTGTCGAGTACCCTCCAATGTGGGGTTCATAAGCTATGTTTTTGAAACGAAAAAGAAAAAAGAAATTCAATACTTTTTTTATACTAGTCATATCGGCATATTTTCACAAAAACTCTTTTGCTCAAAAATTCCACAGAAACCTGTATGGCTCAACAATGGAAGATAAAAGATCTCATGCTGTGTGTGTTCACACATGAAATAGATTGTACTTCTAAAACGGAAAGTCAATAGATAAATTCGTTACCCCGTGTCTGATCACGTGGTACGGGTTTTTACCTACCCGAAGCCAGCCGTATCCCATTCGGCCTTCGGCCTCTTGGTATACGGCTGGCTTCGGGTAGGTAAAAACCCGTACCACGTGATCAGACACGGAGTAACTAATAATACCACAATAGAAATATTTCCCACAGAAAAAAACAGGTTGCGTTTCTTTTTCCCCCTAGTATACGTTATTGTGATGAATTGGTGGTAACATGTCTGAGGTTTGAGCCTCGGTTGACATTAGTCCCGGGTGGCAAACCTCTGGCCATGTTACCGCCAATTCACCACAATAACTTATTATGTTTCCAACACGGATAGACAATATTTATCCTCGGGTAACGCTGAAAAACTTAACCTGTCGGTTGCCCATGCTTGAGAAAGAAATAGTGGCCTCTTGGCACTGCGAAGAAGAACAGGTGTCTTTTAACACCAAGAGACTAAATTAATTGCCAACAAACTCAACTGGACAAAACCAGTATCTGCAAATGCTGAAAGTCAAAACCAGACGCTCGCTAACGAATATTGATAAAACTCGTAGTCGTCGCCTGAAACACTGATTGAGAAATATTGTTTACAAACGCTCAAGAGCAAAACAAACCGTTTCTTAACGTTGACAGACAACAGTAGATTGCTGGCGGTGATAAACCAAACAAGGTGTTCACTCACGCCAATTGATAATACAGACGTCTTCTTGGGATGACAGTTAAACGCTGTGATTCGAAAATGCTCTTTGATAACACTAGCTATAGGCAAAAGCTTATAGTAAAAGTTTATCCTCGGTTAAAACAGACAGATAAACCTAGTCGTTTAAAAGTGTCATTTATACCACGATAACCTATTCTACTATATATGAAAAGCCTTTGACATAAATTTTAGCTTTAAACACCAACCGTGATGAACACGCCAGCAATGGGATTTCAGTAGTTAAAATTTACACCTACAGTAGAACTACGTCCCCGTTGACCTTTGGTAACGTCGACCTCAATGCAAACTTGTCTAAATTTATCGCACGTCGCCTCGCGAAGAGTAAAATGGAAGTGGCAATTATTTATTACGTTTTTAAATGGGTTTACCTCATAAGACGCCAAACATTAACAAGCATGCATTGTCTCATGTTAATAAAGCATGCATAACTCGAAAAACGAAAAAGGCTCAGTTTCTTTTTTTCATTTCGTTTCGGCGATAAAATTGACAGCGGAACGCCCACCGATGCTCGTGTAAACAAAAACAGATTCGTTCGTATGTACGTCTGGCGCTTAGTAAAATCGAGAAAAATATAAAATCGAGGAAAAATAATAGCGACTCTTAATAATCTGACGATCATGGTATAAATAAAATATACCCAAAGTAGCTTGATGTACCAAATATTCACCACTCGTGGTGAAGTGGTGTTAACCGCGCGCCGAAGGCTCGCGGTTAACACCCCTTCACCACTAGTGGTGAACATTTGGTACACCAAGCTACTATGGGTATATTTTATATTTCAATGACGCGTTTTCTGCTGATGGTGGTATAGAGGACAAGAAGAAAACGAATGAATTATTTGTGGAAACCAAACCCTCTCGTCCAAATCGATGACGTCACATCAGAAATATCAAGTACTGCTATTTATTTATTGAGCCGTGGATCTTTTGGTTTGAAGTTAAATGTCGTAACAAATGAACCACAACGCATCCGATTTGATCTTTTTAATGGTAAGGTTGCTTCACTCCTAAATACAGGGAAAAGGCCAGTGATGTGCGTGGTGCGATGACGTCAGTCGTGTCTTCCATAATCCCTCGGCGACAGCCCCTAGTGAACGAACCGAAACATATCACAAGAAACACAATTTGTTGCGCTAGATTTGTTCTCAACGAATGCAGGCCTCACCCTGGTCATCCGTGACTGTCAAAAATAGGGGCGGTGCCATGAGGGGGGGGTACTTACCCCTCCACTTTTTTCGCCAAGTGTAATAAAAAATACTATCATTATATTGGACGTTGCGGTGAAATGGTGGGTATGCTTAATTCCATATTCCCAAGTGCACTAAATCAGATAAGTTTTTAAATTATGTTTGTGTGTGCCCCCCCCCCCCCCCCCCCCATACCGCTTAAGAGTATTCGAGGAACGCTAGAATCGTCAGCGTGCAACGCATCCGTTTTGGAATGCAGCCTACTTTCATTTTCGATTTGAGTGTCGTTTGGTGCTTAGTGCTCGCACTTTACAACAGCGTTCTTCCGTTAAAATGTCACCATGTACGACGTTTTCTATAACTGAAAGACCTTACCAATAAGTTTCAAAATGATAAAACTGTTTTAATTGTCTGAGAATGTTCCAGGGAACACCATTTACAACGTTAGTTTTAAACATTTTCTCAACTTCCGGAGGGGACACCCCTCCCGAAACCCACCCCGGCTCGGCGCTGCGCGAGGCCGCCACTGCGCGACGGGCAATACCCAACTATACCCCCTCACTTCTGTAACTCCGGCGCCGCCACTGGTCAAAATATCACCCCGGACCTGACGCCTATTGCCCCTAACTATAGTTTGTTTTAAATAAGTGAACAGTATAATACTATCAATAATTATTATTTATTATTGATATTACTTCAGTTTGGTTTGAGGCTCATATTTACGTTGCAGATAACAAAATTTAAAGGCTGCACATGCTATCCATTGGCTTCATATTATCTATGCAGTTTAGAGCACAGTGGCTCGGTGGTTACAGCATTGGACTTCAAATCGAATCGAAAGGTCCAAGGTTCTCCACCAGAGGGTAAATACGTTGTATCCGTGGATTGGGATATTTGAAAAATCCTAATCCATACTGCCCACGTGGGGGCACGGTGGCGTTGTGTACTACATGTCGATGGTGCACTTGTCTTCAACCAATGCTAACCCTGCTTGTGCGGAGTTAGTATGTTGGGGAGTCTGACAGTTGCTCCCCGTTGCTCGGTGGTTCTCCTCGGATGCTCCGGCTTCCTCCTCCCGTAAAACTATCCGACACGAAGTGATCCTATCGAAAGTGACGTTAAACACCAATAAACAATTCATGTAGTTATTTAGTCTGCATGGGTCTGCCTTGTTACAATTTATGGGCTATTTCTGAAGGCACTCTCCCATAAATTGAAATAAAGCCTAAAAAGTTGTAAATCTGTTTCTTCGGCCGTCCAGCATGGTCCTTTTGACTAAAGCGTGCTCTCTTTTTATAACCAATGTTAACTTTTAAAAAAAATTAAAATTAAATGGTTTATGTCTGATATCTTACCCAAGTTAATAAAATTGATAAATTTGTCTCTTGAGTGTTACAAGGCTTTGCAATGCTTGATTATGAAGCCTAAAACATAAAGCAAACCAAGAGCACGAATTTTAGATGGCAAAGAAATAATTGCAAAATTACAAAATAAAATAAAAAACCGTTCGCCCGCATGCAAATTTACAAAAAAATGGCATGACAAAAAGATCTACTTTGTGGGGCCTTAGGCAAATTCTGACGACCGAGAATGATTTAGAAACCTTCCCGTTAATGCATACATATACACACACACAAGGGTCTCTTTGATTTGATTCAAAGTAAACAATTAATCAACAAATAAAATCCTCCCCTCCGCCCCAATTTAAACCAAAATGCGATGATAATCTACGTAGTGTTTTTATGACCGTATACAGTACATGTAGAGTGTATTATCACCAAATCACCCGCGGAGTGGAGATTCCACTCAAGCAATAATTGCAAATTTGCTGCAAAGCATAACGAGTACAAAAAAAGTTCCAGCCAATAGACCTCCGGGTTGAACCCGGAGGTCCATTGGCTGAAACATTTCTTGTGTTTATGACCGTATGGACAAAATTTGAAAGTTATAGTTTGGGTGATAACTCCACTCTGCGGGTGATTTTGTTACAATCCACTCTCCACGTACTGTAGGTCTATATATTTTAATGAAACTATTAATCAATGAGTATCTTCGTGTAAATTATTGGACAAATTTGAACTAGACTGTAATAGTGACCTGTCTTCATCTTCCGCAACAAATGCTGTTTTAGCAAGCATTACTATTTGTTTATTATTTAGTAAGGTTTAACGACACATTAACAACCAAGGTCATATCGTGTCGGTGACTGTTTTACGGGTGGAGGAAGCCAGAGTACCCGGAGAGAACCACCGGGCAACCACGAGCAGCTGCCAGCTCCACAACATCGCAACTCCGCACTGCAGCACAGGCAGGATTAGATTGGTTGAAGACACGCGCACCATCGACGTGCAGTACGCCTTAGTACACGGTGTCATCGTGCCCCCATGTGGACAATCGTGGTTAAGTGCCTTTCCCAAGAACACAACGTGGGAGTCCGAATCGATCGTTCAAACGGTCACCCATCCAAGGACTAACCGGGCTCGACGTTGCTTAACTTCGGTGATATGACGAGAACCGCTTACCGCACCGCCACCGCGCCCCCTAACAAGCATAACTATTTCCTGCTCAGAAAACAATGGGAGTTGACAAATCGAGACTTTCCATATTTTCATTGTTTACGTGGAGCCCAAATCGATGCGAATTGGGTCATAATGGGTATAATTGGACATCGACAGTCGAATATTGTTGTTTTAGTTTGAAAAGAAGACAATGTTTTATAAGGCTAAACACTGTTTTTTGGTATTTTTTTAGCAGAAGTTGGGAAGCATTTTGGGGGCAATTGCCTGTTTTCTCAGTGTGGTGTTCAGCCCATATACCATACCTTTGATCTTTGTAAGGGGCAAACGGTTACGCTAGAATTTTGTTAAGTTAATGTAAAACGTTTGTTTACTAAACGAGGAATGTCAACATCTGTGTTACAAAATTCGTCTTTGTTTTTCATCCAAAAACTCTATTTACGATTATTTTTATCCCAGTAATTCAATTTGGTTCGTAAGTAAGTGAGTAAATATTAAATTAGTCGTTGTGTTGACGATTTCAGATTTATTATTTATTAACGCCAATTAGAGGTGTTAATTGGTTCGTATGTATACACAAGGTAAGAACAGCTTTAAATAACTGAACACTCTTAAAAACAAACAGTTGACGCCTTTGATATTGCACAAAGCGTCATATTGGAAGAAGTATTCGAAATTCTGAATTCGTCCAAGAATGTTGCGAGTCAGAACTTCACTAGGCATATTAATAATATCTGTAATTCAAGTTGGACGTTGAAGCGATTGCAGGAAGATCATACTAACAGGTTTGGTTTTATTATTATAGGCAGGTGCTGCAACCTTTTGAACTCTAGTGGTATCTTCCACGCCATTTCAATGGCAGCAATTAGAAGAGTCCACATTCATTATTTGGGGTTGACCAATAATGAATATAGGGTGTCTGTTCAGTAAATATTGTGGGATAGACCAATACCGATTGGTCTATCCCACAATATTTACTGAACAGACACCCTATATAATGACGTTATGATGTATCATGTTCCTGGCCGGAAAAACGGCCGCTAGGGTTTAGAGGGTTAAAACCCCCGTATAAAGTAGTATAATTACCCTTCTATTGGAAACTGTTGGAAAGAGCCCTCTCTATGATTGTGTCTTGAAAATAAACAACGTGTCTTGCATCTTTGGCACAAAACTTTCCTATGAAACCTCGATGTGTGTGTGTGTTTTTTTTAACAGAGCGTTCTTGTGATAAAAGGGTGATACGGGCGGGCAGAAGTACTTCGGTTATAAGCCCTACCAGACACATGCTCTGTGGAAAAAAGCTCTCAAAACAACATGGATGGATAAAAGCCCTGTAATATTCTTTTTCTTTCGTAAAAATTAATTTTCGCATTGGAATTACACAATGAAACATGTTTATTTTTATCCATTTTTTTACTTTTAACTAATTATAAAACAGAAAATATTGCGATTATCGTAGCCATAGGCTGCAAGTTTAAAATAAAAACTGACTTATGTTCTCCGTTATTTATTTTTGAAGAAACTGGAAAAAAATGATTGGTATATAAAATATATTTAATAGAGTAAAAAATAATATTGAATCTAAAAAAAATATATTAAATATCGAGTAAAATATTCGCAATTCGATTGGAGCCTTGATAAATCAGGGCCTGATTGAATTTCCTGTAGAAACTCGATCTAATAATACATCTTCGGCCTTCTGCTGATTTGTCGCGGTCCTCCAACGATGAGGCCTACATTAACCTAGCCCCCGCCGGGCTATTCCTCCTAAATTACCCAGCATTCAGTCAAAAATTGTTTCATAATTCCTCCCATCGGCGATTTCTCAATCTCCCTAACTACAAAAAAACTGACCCTTTCCCTCATGTCATTCCCCACTCATTTATCCTTCAAGTTTTTATCCGATTTTTCCATTATTCATTTATTTATTGGTGTTTAAGGTCACATGCTTATGCACAATGGCTAATCGTGACCATGAGAGTTTCGCGGGTGGAGGAAGCCGGAGCACCCGAAGAGAACCACCGAGCATCGACGAGCAACTCATGTCAATTCCTCAACATTCCAACTATGTTCAAGATCCGCTCAAGCAGGGTTACAGCGGTTGAAGACATGTGCACCATCAACGTGCAGTACGCATTAGTACACGGCGCCATCGTGCCACCATGTAGGCAATCGGGATAAAGTGCCTTGCCCAAGGACACAACTCGGGTCGTCCCGATTTTTTCATTAGTATACTAAGGAGTCTTGTTCTACTAGGCAAACATTTGGGGCATTCTGGAATAAAGTGTTCCAGGATCTCCGTTACTCTTAAATTACACATTTGGCATACTCTTTCATTGCCTTTCTCGACCCCCCCCCCCCCTCACCCGCCCATCAACTCCAGGGGCTTCGATCTATCAGACCCAAAAACAGAAATGAGCTGCGTACATTCAAAGTGGCCCTTTGCCCTAGGACTGAGAACTCGGCATATAGAGTGGGTGACCACATGTCAGTGTGGGTGTTGGGGGTGAGTATGTGTATTTTCATGTGTTCAAATGAATATATGTTTGTGTGTGTACATATGGCTGGGGGTCAGAGTGTTGTTGTTGAGAGCTGAGAAGAGACCAGTATGGAGCATAAAACATTATGGAAATCGCAAATATTATATATTTATCAGTATATTACCAAAGGACTTTACTCTGAAGCATGACAGGATAGTCTATTGCTGATGATGTTTTGCCAAATGTAAATATTATTAACTATTGTTCACTATTTGTGTATTGTTATCCATGCAATCTGCCCCAATGCGGGCGATTTATTGCAGTTAAATTATATTCTGTTCTAATAGTTGAAAGTGTCATAACGTTTGTATAATGTCAAACTCTATACACAACAAATTATTATTATTATTATTATTTTATTATTATTATTATTATTATTATTGATGTTTTAACGTCACACCAGCACCCAAGCTTTATCATGACAATTAAAATAGTATTGCAATGACAGAAAATTCAATGAGGGCTATCCAACTGGAGAAATGACACCCTTGTAATCCCAGAAACTAAACCTAGCGGTAGAAAAATGTTTTTCCCCGTTTATATCAGGCCTAAAAATAAGCAGTCTGACATTTGCAGAATGAGGCCCCCAGAGGGTGGATTTAATGATGCTATCTTATACAGTGGGCCAATTTATCCTCTGTGTACCTCTTTATGTTTAGTGTTGAGACCCTGATTCAGACTGAGGTTCACAGAGGGTAAATTTAGTGATGCTACCCTGCTCTGCAGGGTAGCATCACTAAATTCACCCTCTGGTGACCTCATTTCTGACAGTCTGCTTATTTCTTGGCTTGTTTTATTTTCCTTTTCTGAAACTGTGAAGATGATGATTTAATATTTACCTCCGTTGTAAACATTCCAGGAAAATCAAGAGTAGTGTATTTTGTGATTGCAGCAGAGAATAATAGTCAACCATTCAAACTGATTCAGAAAGAAAAAATGTAAAAATCCAGCTTCTGTATTTTTATACATCTCTACAAGAAAATGACATAACTTTTGTGAAATGATGCCCACATCGAAGATACAACTTTTCCAACATTTTGAATTTTCAGTTTTTATATTAAATTCCCGTATCCTTAGTGTTAAATTTGCTGACAGGTTTAGGAAATTAGGGGGAATTAACTTTTCCGTAAATCTCTTCCAACGACGAAAATGGTCAGCCACGATTGCGAAATCCAGATAGAAATCAGAAAGATGAACGAAAATAGCATCTGAGATCCTGTTCTCGTATTTCGACACGGACATTGTTATTTATTTATTTATTTATTTATTTATTTATTTATTTATTTATTTATTTATTTGTGTTTAAGGTCACATATTTCTACACAATGGCTAATCATGACCGCGACAGTTTTACGGGTGGAGGAAGCCGGAGTACCCGGAGAGAACAACCGATCAAGGGCGAGCAACTGTCAGCTCCCCAACATACTAACTCCACACAAGCAGGGTTAGCATTGGCTGAAGGCAACTGCACCATCGACGTGCAGTACGCCTTAGTACACAAAGCAACCGCGCCCCACGTTGGAAATGGGGGTGAAGTGTCTTGCCCAAGGACACAACGCGGCTGCCGCTGGTGGGATTCGAACAGAGGACTACTCGGCTTGCTGTCTGCACCTCTACCTACTGAGCCACCGCGCCCCCTGACTCGGACAGTGTATAGTATTGTTTGAGAGTAAACGGACCGAAACTTTTGTCTGCTTTGTTTTTTTTAACGGTACTGTATTTTCTATCTACTCGAGCATATTTATTTATTTATTTATTTATTTATTTATTTATTTATTTATTTATTTATTTATTTATTTATTTATTTATTGGGGTTTAACAGCCAGAGTCAGCTCGTGTCGGACAAGTTTACGAGTGGAGGAAGCCGGTGTACCCTGAGAGAACCGCCGAGTAACAGCGAGCAACTATCGGACTCCCCAACGGACCAATTCCACACAAGCAGGGTTAGCATTAATTTAAGACAAGTGCACCACCCACGTGCGGAACGCATTAATACACAGCGCTACCGAGCCCCCCCCCCCCCCAACGTGAGAAATCCGGATTAAGTGCCTTGCCCAAGGGCACAACGCAGTTACCCCCGGCGGGGATAGAGCCGTGGACCATTCCAATGCCGTAACCACGGAGTCCCTGCACTCCTGCACCACATCGATGATACAAATTCGCTAACATTTTGAAAATTTCATTTTTGTATTAAATTCCGACACGTTTGATGTTAAATTTGGTGACAGGTTTAGGAAATTAGACGGGGAGCTGACTTTTCCGAAAATCTCTTCCAACGACGAAAATTGTTAGCGACGATTGCAAAATGGAGATGGAAAAGAGAAAGACGAACGAAAATAACATCGGAGACAGTATGTTCTCGTATTTCTTGTTCGACAAGGACATTGTGTAGTATCTCTGTCCGTAAACCTGACAGAGAATCTCGAACGGATCGCGACCCAGTCGCGATCCGATCGAAATCTCTGTCTGCTTTGTATTCACGGTACTGTATTTTTTTATCTACTCGAGCATGTTCACACATTATTTATTGGGGTTTAACGGCACTTTCGACAGCTAGGGTTACCTCATGTCGGACAGTTTTACGGGTGGAGGAAACCGCATCAGCCGGAGAGAACCACCGAGCGCTGGCGAGCAACTGTCAGACTCCCCAACATACAAACTCCCCACGTACAAACTCCACACAATCAGGGTTTGCATTGGCTGAAGACAAGTGCACCGTCGACCTGCAGCATGCCTAAGTACACCAGCGCCACTGTGCCCCCACATGGGGAATCGGAATGAAGAATATTGCTTAAGGACACAACGCAGCAATCCCTGGCGGGGATCGTACCATCGACCTTTCGGTTTGAAGTCCAAGCTGTTACCGCGCTCCCTGTTCACACATTACTTCAAACTTAAATACAATATACATATCAGCTTGGTATCTGGAGGGTAAAACCCAACACATGCTAGCAATTCGACCACTGAAGGGAAAACTGCAGAGTTGCAAATAAGTCAAGATGCAGTTTCCTTGTTCAGGAAAAATGTTTCAATCGAACGGAAAAGTCTCTCTTGAAATCGTACCTAAGTACGTTCGGAAACATAAATATTAAATGTAGTTTAACAATATTGAGTGTGAACTTACATCTGTTGTCGATGGAATATTACTGTTCTGACTTCCCTTTCTTGCCTTTCTCTTCTTCTTCCTTTTTCCCCTGCTTTTTTCTTGTTGTTTGTTTGTTTGTATATTTTTTGTTTGGCAATTGGTATGTGGTTCAAGAAAGAAGGAAGTGGGAGTAGGAGCAACGAGGGGTTGGGGGGGGGGGGCTAGCTAGGAGTAGGGGATGCCCCCGAAGCCCCACACCACGGCTTTTCAAATATCATTTTTGCCCGCCCTACCCACCCCACCTACCCCACCAAAACAACAACTGACTAGGGCACACCCATTATAGAAACCTGGCAACGCGCCTCTAGTCATAAGCTGGGATTCGAAGGAGAGATTGAAAAACAAAAATAATGAAATATGAATGGCCACTTTAGTGAATAGCGCTGGACGGATATATGTATTTATTGGTGTTTAAGGTCACATATTTCTGCACAATGGTTATTAATCACGACCACGACAGTTTTACACGTGGGGGAAGCCGGAGAACCCGGACAGAACCACAGAGCAATGACGAGCCTCTCTGCTCCCCAACATACTAACTCCACACAAGCAGGGTCAGCATTAGTTGAAAACAAGTGCACCATCGACGTTCAGTACGCCTTAGTACACAACGCCACCGTGCCCCCACGTGGGCAATGGATGTGAAGTGTCTTGCCCACGGACACAAGTTTGACGTAAGTGCGCTGGGCGGATATAGCAGTTGCGTAAGATAAGTGGTTAACTGGCTAGAAGTCCCCATGGTTGAATACTGTTTCGATCGGTGGCTCGTGTCTCAGGAAACGCTCTGCAGAGGTTCAGATCCCATGAATCGCGGTCATTCCATTTGATCGATACAGTTGTTTATTGGCCAATTGATCGATAGTGACTCTAAGGGTTTTTTTGAATTCTTGAAAGGAAATGATCCGTTACAATGGCTGAGTTTGTCTTTCCTGAAAGCAGTTTACTTAACATAATGATAGGGAGATAATCGATAATGTCAAAATCGATAATCGTGCCTCATATCTATAAATCTGTGTAACTCATCAGTAGAGATATTGAGATGATGAACTTGGTCGCCACACAACTGGAACGCTTCTTCGTTGTAAACCGACTCTATTACCAATTCGTCATCTAGTGTTATCAGCTCTTCGGAACACTAAACAGTGACAAATATGGGGAAATTCATTCTTGAACAATGTTGGGATTTTACCGTTAACACTTACGCTGTCGAAAGCGACTACTGTCACCTATTTTATGACGATCATTTGCACGTTCGGGCATGCGTAGATCAAACATACCATCTGATTAATTGTTGGGAAGGGCTCAAAGGGCCCTTTCCAACAATTAATCAGATGATAGAGTTTCAAGTATGTCAGAAATTTTATTAAATTTCCTCGCAGAAAGGCGTACATAGAGGCCCTCCATATATGGTTAAAGTGGGGAGAAGGTAAAAGGGTTAAATGGGAACGTTTAATTGCCTTCTAGTTAACCATTCACCAAACATAACGGTCATTGAGCTGTACACTAAATTCATCATTCAAATTTAATTATTTCATCATTTGTTCTCTAACATATTGATTGTGATCGCTAATTGGAATGAGCTCGCCGTGCTCTTTCCAATAAGGGATCATAGGCGACGTTTTGGAGGGTAAGAATGAAAGTTAACGATGAGTAAATATTTGTTTTGCAAATGTCCTCGCTTATAAATGTAGTTGTGTTAGAAAAAAATTAACTTGCATATGTCATAATATTTATTTATTTAATTTATTTATTTATTTATTTATTTATTATTTGTGTTTAGGGTCACGTATTTCTTCACAAAGCCTATTCGTGACCGCAACATGGATGTAAAGTCAAATCCAGCCAATCATTTATACCCCACGTTGCCCATTTTAGAGGACTTTCACCCCAGGCTCTGGTTATCGTGTCCTATTTTACATGTAAAACAGAGCTTTTTTACCACAGTAAACAGGGAGCTCATTGCCTCAGTGTTTACGGTTTAACTTCAAATCGACAGGCCCACGACCCCCCCCCCTCCCCCACCCCACCGACCCCCGCCAGGGGTAACTGCGTTGGACAAGGCACTTAATCCCGATTGCCCACTTGGGGATACGGTGGCGATGTGTAGGTACTGAACGTTGATGGTGCACTTGTCTTGAACCAATGCTAACCCTGCTTGCGCAGAGTAAGTACGTTGTGGAGTCTGGCAGCTGCTCGCTGTTGCTCGGTGGTTCTCTCCGGGTACCCCGGTTTCCTCCGCCCGTAAAACTGCCGGACACGAGGCGACACTGTCTGTCGAAAGTGTCACTAAATCCCAATAAACAAATAAAATAACCACAGTAAACGCACATCGCTTCACTTTCCGGGGTTCCCACGGGGAACCACGTACATTTTAGAGGACTTTCATCCCAGGTACTGGTTACGGGTCCTAATTTACCAGTAAAACACTGCTTCACTTTCCGGGGTTCCCATGGGGAAATACATGCCAGACAGACAAGTATTATTGTTAATCCATCACCGACACTCCGCGTATTACTGGGTTCTTTGTACAGATGTTTAACGTTTCTTTAATCCAATGTAAACTAAAGTTGCGAACCATATTGCAGATTCCACTTAGGCCGACGAAAATATCTAAAGGGAGATGCTGGTCATTCTCACTGAGCATTAATTACATTGTCACCATTAAGTATTGGAGGAATGATTCACTGTTCTTTCCTGAAGAAGCAATTTAACGTAATGGTTCGAGTAAATTGTTCGCTGAACGCAATTTTCGTCATTGGAAGAGATTTACGGGAAAGTTAGCTCACCGAAAGCTGTCAGTAAATTTAACAGTAAGAGTATGGAAATTTCGTACAAAGATTGAAATTTTAAAATGTTAGTGAATTTGTATCATCGATATGCGCATCTGTTCACACACTTCAGGCATTTTCATGTAGAGTTGTGTATATTTATTTATTTATTTATTGGTGTTTAAGGTCACATATTTCTGCACAATGGCTAACCATGACCGTGACAGTTTTACGGGTGGAGGAAGCCGGAGTACCCGGAGAGAACCACCGAGCAACGGCGAGCAACTGTCAGCTCCCCAACATACCAACTCCACACAAGCAGGGTTAGCATTGGTTGAGACAGGTGCACCATCGACGTGCAGTACGCCTTAGTACACAGCGTCACCGTGCCCCCACGTGGGCAATGGGGGAGGTTTGTCTTGCCCAAGGACACAACGCGGTTGCCGCAGGTGGGATTCGAACCTAGGACCTCTCGGCTTGCAGTCTGCACCTCTACCCACTGAGCCGCCCTCTGCAGAGTTGTATAAATAGAGATTATTACCATTATGTGGATGTACAAAATATGTATCCGAGTCTCGCTCCGGGTTCTGAGGGTAGATCACGACGAGTCTTCGACTCGTCGTGATCTGCCCTTAGAACCCGGAGCTCGACTCGGATACATATTTTGTACATCCACATAATGGTAATAATCATTTTATCTTACAATATATTGGGGATTAAGTCAAGAATGTAGACGAATATATAACGAACTATTTATTCGTACGGATGAACAAAAAGAAAAGAAAATGGAACTCACGCGAAAGGAATGTGCTTGTATCCGACCCCCTGATACAAACATCTGTATCTGGGGGTCGGATACACGACAGTTGCGGAGTACAGACAAAATACATGTTGATTGCAAGATAAAAATACTTATCTGTGAACTTGTTACTTCTTGCCATAAAAAGCCAGATTTCCTTTTGTTATTTTTAATAATAGAAACAACAGTCAGCTCCGCATATGCGCATCTGTTCACACACTTCATGCGTTTTTATTTAGACGAGTAGAAAACCACAGAAGCTGTCTTTTTATAATTTTTGGTTTCAGTATTCGCTCTTGAAACCCGTTTTAGAGGTAAGAAAATAGTGTTTTCACCATCTTTTGATGTCTTGTAACTTGTTTCGGTTCATTAACTCAACAGTGTGTGAATCGTGACATATAATATAGGCACTGTCCTTCCCATTAATATAAAAGTCTAGGAGGTGATATTTGCTATTTTTTTTCCACGAAGAAGAAAAACTTGCAAATTACTATATAAATACACAGGAGCGCGGTGGCGTCGCGGTAACCGGTTCTCGTCAGATCACCGTAGTTAAGCAACGTCGAGCCCGGTAAGTCTTTGGATGGGTGACCGTCTGAGCGATCGATTCGGACTCCCGCGTTGTGTCCTTGGGCAAGGCACTTAACCCCGATTGTCCACATGGGGGCACGATGACGCCGCGAACTAAGGCGTACTGCACGGTGCGCATGTCTTCAACCAATCTAACCCTGCCTGTTCTGCAGTGAGGGGTTACGAAGTTGGGGAGCTGGCAGCTGCTCGTCGTTGCTCGGTGGTTCTCTCCGGGTACACCGGCTTCCTCCACTCGTAAAACAGTCAACGACACGATATGACCTTTTCTGTTACAGTGTCGTTAAACCTAAATAAATACATGCAAATACAAACGCTAAACAGAGTCAAAGTGGACACATAGTGTTGGTAAGTGTAATACTGATAGATATTCTTAATGAAGGATTATCTGTCAACTTGTTGCTTCTACATGTAATTAGCTTGCCATAACGAACAAAGTTTTCTTTTGCTACCTTTGATAAAAGAAAAGAGCTGTCTGTTGTTTTCGTTTATTACAAGTAACGAAAGGAAACTTGACTTTGTTTTCTATTGATGTCATGGGTGCTTTATGAACAATTACTTGCTTCTTGATCGGACCTTCATAATTTCAAGGGTGATAACTTATCGAAAGTTGATTTTCATGCCGATATTAGTCCGGGGGGTTAAATTTCCAAGCAGGTCACTGACACTGACTGCTCGCCATTTTTCTGACGATAAAGGCAGGTCTCGGAAACGGCCCAACAATCATGGCACAGCTAGGAAATGCCGGCCTTGTTTCTTGAAATGTGCATTTTGTTGATTTTTACTTTATTTTTCCTTGCACGTTGACGAGGAGCTAAATGTAATGGAGTTTGACATTCTGTACAAGTATGGTAATGTGCTGAAAGACTCTCAGTGCAGGCCTTAACATTTGTCTCGATTCACGGGAATCAGTTTCGATTCTCGTGAGCTCCTGTTGCGAGAATCAATTTTCAGTTCATAAATATTTTGAATTTGAGAGTACTGTTATGTGAGTACAATATTTACATATGCAATAGTCAGAGAGTTTTCCCTTTATGGGCCCAATTTCCATTTTGTCGAGTTTCTCACAAATGTACACGTAGAACACATGTTCCAACATGCAGGCGTTTGGTGGTCTGGCTGAGGAAATTACAGTATCGTGGCAGTGGTGTCTAGTGATGTCTTGGCTGCCTATATAGGCAGCCAAGACTTCACTAAATACCACTGCTAAGTGTAGTTTTTTTTTTACCTTATTATGAGGGGACAAAGACAGAGCATTCTCTTGGCTTGTTAAAGCCACCTTTAGAATCTGCGACAAGAATCAAATGAACATTTTGCGCGAATCTAAGTTGATTCTCATGGTTTCCCTTGCGCGAATCATTTGCGCAAATCGATTCGGATTCGCGCTTGAATTTTAATCCCTGCAGTGGGTCGCGTGTAACCAAGAAAAATTGAATGCAAAGAAACAGGATTGGGTAGCACGCGCAAGACTGCCAAAAGACACCATTTTTTCTTCTCATTGTTTTCTATTTCTCATGTTTCTTCTTCCTTTTCTATTGTCTATATTTTAGGGTTTAAAACAATGTTACTTGAAACATTCCTTTAATTTCACAAGTGCTTTGTTTATTTAGGTAGACGGCTCATGTAAGTTTAATGCTTACTGCTGAGTCCTGTCCGTAAAAAAAATTCTTGATGAAACATATTGATGCTGGCAAGTCATACCATAATACTGTTTTGGGTGAAGTACGTCAGTTTTCATTGACGCTGCGTTACAATGTTGTCTGGGCGCGGTGGGAGTGGCACTCTTAACACTGCCCCCAATGAGCGTGAATAATGCACAGTATCGTTGAATCGCAGCACATATCACAAACCATAAGGTGAATGAACGGTATTCTAAATAAATTTCGTATCTTGGGCTGCACGGTATTCAAAACTGAATACCGGTATGGGTATTCAAAAAAATACCGCGGTATATCGAAAACTGTTCAGACATATGAACACAAGTACCACAATCGACACTCGAGGCATTACAGTCGGAACGAATTAGCATACCTTGATGACTCGGTTCGAAACACCTCTACCCAACGCAGACGATATCAAAATTTATTATTTTCAAAATTAATTTATCAGATTTTCCCCAAAGATTTCAACAAAACTATATCATGTGACCCCTCATTGGAACGAGCTCAATGAGCTCGTTCCAATGAGGGGTCACATGATATAGTTTTGTTGAAATTTTTGAAAATTATTTTTTCAACTGCTGAATTTGTATGTTACGAGGGCACAAGTAGACGATTCCTTAGATAAAGGGATTATATTATTCATTCGGGGCTGCAGTTCAAAAGATCAAGACATCTTGAAAATTAAATTGTGGGTAAATAAATAATGACGATAAACCGATATTTTTATAATTACACCGGTATTCAATCGATATTGGTTTGAATACCGGTATATATCAGTTTATCGATGTACCGTGCAGCCCTGTTCGTATCCGTGAATCCATCGTTGATGCAGTCGATACACACAAGAATAAGGAACGTGTGAGACATGAAGGATAGGTATGCTTGCTGAGAAAGTGGAGAGAAAACCCAGAAAGTTTGTTTTTGAACGTTGAGAGGAGAGGCTATAGAACTTGGAACAGGCCTCTGTTCAGTGAAATTGTATTGAAGACTGTCTTTTATGAAAACTGCGGGGAATTAATGTCTGTCTGAAGAGTTATCTTACTTGATTTTGAGGAGATATACTAATTACATGATGTCAAAAGCTTGTTCTCTGAAGAAATTATGGACACGTTGTGTCCTTATTACCGCTTCTCTTCTTAATTTGTTGTAAATCGTACCAACTTTCTTTTCTCGGGTGACTCGTTGTAATATATCAGTGGTGCTTTCCAGGGGGGGGGGGGGGCGCATTCCCCTGCTTTTGTTTGAATAGGAACACCGTTCCCCTGCAATATTAAGACCCAGAATGGCTTGATCCAGCACCGTGAGTACTTGCTAGAAGCAATAAATCCATTTTACCTGTGTGCGACTAGCTGTTGGTGAGTTTTAGGTTATATGTATCAAAACTTTCTCAGAAACTCTACAACTAGAGGGCTCTCTCGCTACGCGTTGAGTCCCAGTTCGGATCGGGCGCTAATCGTGCTGCGATGCGAGTCTCGGCCCGTTCCCCCCACACCTTAATTTCGGAAATCATCACTGTGATATACTTAACGAATAATCTTTCTCCAATACTCGTGGCTGTGCGCATACCGGCATATAATATAGATATTGTCCTATCTAACTATATACAAGCTGACATTTGCCCATGTTTTGCCCTTTGATGTTAAAATCAAGAAAAATTGTATTGTAGTAAAAACAGTTAAAACGGCAGACCACAATATCAGATGGGTCTCTTCGTGAGTACAAATGAAAAGGTGCGATAACACATAAGCGTCTTAATTAATTTCTGGTCAACTTGTAAAAAAAATCCCCGCAGAACTAAAAATTCATTTTTTGGCTTCAAAAACGTAGGTTACGACGCACTCGTTCCAATGAGGGGGTCATTACCTATGTTTTGGAAGCATAAAATGAAAATATAAAAAAATTAAATGCCGATTTTCGTGAATAGCGCTGATCGGTTCATTCTCAGCTGATTTCTCCGCTTCCGACAGCCATAACCCTGACGATCAAGATTTCGTTCACACCTTTCAGAGGTTCAATGTTAAATGGATTACAGCACGACTCCAGTATTTACAAAGGGAGATAACTTTCCCAAGAGTCAATATATATGACGATACAAGTTGAGGATGCCACCTAATCTCTACTTTTTGTCATCATTAAATCCTCGCTACACAAAAACTACTTCTTTTGACCCGGTAACGCCAATTTTACTGATTGGTTGCTTTCAACGAATAAACGGTGAACGATTTCGCTGTAAACAAAATGGCTGCGCTCAGTAATGCATCAGGGTGGATAACTCTAGCTTGGTTCATATCGGCTAAGGTCGGTGTCATATTAGTCGAGTTTGAAGTCATATTATTCAAGCTCGAGGGGGCGCTGTGGCGTTGAGGTAACCGGTTCTCGACAGATCACCGAAGTTAAGCAACGTCGAACCCGGTTAGTCCTCGGATGGTTGACCATCTGAGCGATCGATTCGGACTCCCGCATTGTGTCCTTGGGCAAGGCACTTAACCCCGATTGTCCACATGGGAGCACGATGATGCCGTGTACTAAGGCGTTCTGCACGTCGATGGTGCGCGTGTCTTCAACCAATGTAACCCTGCCTGTGCTGCAGTGCGGAGTTACGATGTTGCGGAGCTGGCAGCTGCTCGTCGTTGCTCGGTGGTTCTCTCCGGGTACTCCGGCTTCCTCCACCCGTAAAACTGTCACAGTCATGATTAGCCATTGTGCATAAGTATGTGACCTTAAACACCAATAAATAAATAAATTCGAGCTCGATAATGGGTAATTCTGGGAAAGAAAATCCCATCTAATCAATAAATTTCGCTATGATTCGCGTGTAAATGTATGTGCTGATAAAGATCTAGCGTGAAGAATGTCATTATTTGAGTTTAGTTCAAGGAGAAATTTAGCGCCTGTATTGTTAATATTTAATTGCACAGAAAACGAGTTCATGTTCTGCCTCACGTGAAAGGAAACTGTTTTTGTATGTTTTTTTATCGCAAAATATTATTATGTGAAAATAGCTGCATCGTTGTTGATACATAAGTGGATGGGGTATTGGAGTTTCAATTCTTACAAAGTGTCGCCTTCATTTATTTATTTATTGGGGTTTAACGTCACTTTCGACAGTCAGGGTCGCCTCGTGTGGAGGGATGCGGGAGTAACCGGAGAGAACCGCCGAGCAATGCCAGACTCCCCAACGTACTAACTCCACACACGCAGGGTTAGCATTGGTTGAAGACAAGTGCACCATCGACATACAGTACGCCTCAGTACACAACACCACCGTGCCTCATATAGGCAATCGGGATGAAGTGCCTTATACAATTATGGACTTTTGTGGTGGTCAATATGATGTGATATGAACGTAATAAAAAACTTATATTGACCTCGGCTGACGCCCCGGTCAATATAAGTTTTTTTTGGTTCATCATATTTACCACCACAAAAGTCCAAAACTGTTATATTATATACACCATCTGTTTATTACATACAATTGTTATATACAATTTCTAAATGTTAGCGAATTAATTTCATCGATTCACAAACCTCAGTCATTTTCCCGCAGAGAAGACCAAAAATAAAAAATACAGAAGCTGGCGTTTTACAATTTTTCTCCCAATGAATATGAACGACTGACTATTAATCGCTGTTGAAAGCCATTAACCCTTTACTCAACGTAACGGCCAAAACCGGCCAGCGCTATTCTCAAAAATCGCCAATTAATTTTCATTATTTTTTTCATTTTTTGTCTCAAAAACATAGGTTATGACCCCTCGTTGGAACGAGCTCGTCGAGCTCGTTCCAACGAGGGGTCATAACCTATGTTTTTGAGACAAAAAATGAAAAAAAATAGTTATTCAAGAATTATTTTTGCAAGTGTCGTCTGTTTTTCAGGTTAGGTAAAGGGTTAAAAATAAGAGAACGGCGTTTTCAGCATCTTTTGATGTTCTGTAACTTTTTTCTGTTCGTTATATCAACTGTGTGCGCATCGTGATATATAATACAGAGACACCGTCCTTTTCATTAATATAAAAATCACGGAGGTGAGATTTGCTAACTTTTCTTTCCTTGAAAGAATAAAAACTTGCAAATTACTGTAAAAACATTTTCGCTATACAAAGAACAAAAGTGGACAATTAGCGTTGGAAGGTGTGATATTTATAGATAGTATTAATGATGGACTATTTGTGAAATAGTTGCTTCTTATCAGATTGCCAAAAAATCCAAGTTTCTCTTTGTTACTTTTAATAAGGAAACAACGGTCAGCTGCGAGAGCCGTCTGTTGTTTTCGTTTATTAAAAGTAACAAAAATAAACTTGATTTTATTGTCTATTAATGTCGAAGGTATTTTTCTTAACAATTACTCGCTTCTTAATTGGACTTTTCTCGCGCATCAAATAATTTCAAGGGAGATAATTTGATTGCAAGTCGTTTTTCATGACAATACTCGTCAGGGTTGAAAGGGAAATTACGGAGGTGGGTCTGGGGCAATTGCTCCTTCACTTTTCACCTACACATATTTTTATTTTATATTTTTCGATTCTTCTACAAGGAAATTACTCTCTCTAGAAGAATTTGTTTCCGTAAATATGTAGCAAATCGAGAGAAAAGTGCGCAAGCCGACCTCTAGCGTACAAAGCGTCCGATATCTCACGAGACTAAGGGATTCGGACCAACTATGCTGGCTTGTAAATGGCCCTTATTCCTCGATCGGTACACACTGCGAATCTCACCCTAGATTCCACTTCGGAACGGACGAAAGCTCTGTAGTGCTTCACTGCAACATCCACAATGACACCAACTCTGAAGGTGGTCAACAGCACCAATGTTATAGTATTTTCTAGAATTGTATTTTCAAGTTATGACATTAAATAAGTTGAAATGAATCAATAGCATTTTTAAAGGTGTGGCAAATTGCCAGTTGGCAACTTGCCATATCTTTTAAAATGCTAATGATTCATTTTAGTTATATTAATAGGTAGAAAATATAATTCTATAAAATACAACTGTAAAAGTTTTATAGTACTTGCTCCAGTTCTTTCTCTTTCGTACATTCCCGGTGTCGCATTCAATTCTTAAGACCGCCGTTATTTTATATACAAATTATTACATCAGTCGACTAATCTGGGTTGCTATATTTCGTCTCGTTTTCGAGACAGACTCAGTCAGATCAAATATGATGCGTATATGGCAGGGGGGGGGGGGGGGGGGCACCAAAAATTTGCACGACGTGACGTGGGGGTGGGTGGGTCTCTTGAGTGCGCCAAAAATGTGCATTTCCAGCTTGTGCAGTTTTTTTAATTTTTTTCAAAATATATCAATATATCAGCTAATATATACCATCATTTGTGTTTCAAACCTTAAAGATGATGTTGTACATCACACTCTTAACAGAAATACAACATCAGCAGGCTTTATATGTGAGAATATTGGGCTTATACTGGGAAAATGTCACACGTTAGTAGGTGTCTTGTTCGAAATATAGAAAATGTGCAGACAATATTTCGGGAACAATTCAAATGAAAAAATTGTTCCCGAAAATGTACACCTGCTCTGGCCAAGCCTGATAATGAACAGCTTGTTATTTGTAGATTGGGGCCCACAGCAGCCCACAGAGGTTTAAATTGGTGGTACCAGTTTAACCCTTTACCTAACATGAAAAGCAGACGACACTTGCCAAAAAAAATGATTGAACAACTAATTTTTTTCATTTTTTGTCTCAAAAACATAGGTTACGACCCCTCATTGGAACGGTCATAACCTATGTTTTGGAGACAAAAATGAAAAAATAATAAAAATTAATTGACGATTTTTGAGAATAGCGCTGGCCGGTTTTGGCCGTTGCGTTGGGTAAAGGGTTAAGAACATTATGAAAACCCCCTAAAGACAGCTGTGCCACCTAAGTTTATAAGCTTATTTTGGATTTTAATGGGAGAGTGGGGGGGGGGGGGGGGGTGGGTGTCTGAGAACGGTAGTAGAAAATTTGCACGTAGTGGGTGGGTGGGTGGGTGGGTGGGTGGGTGGGTGTTTGTAAAAAGGAGCCGAATAAAAAATAGGACGTCACGTCTTGCAAATTTTTAGTGCCCCCCCCCCCCCCCCCTCCCTTGCGTATGGCGTCGTATTTTGTCTGTCTGATCTGGTGTCATTATAGTCCAGGCACATTAGACATAAAAATGAGAAAGTAAGGAAAAAAATCGGAGAAAGCTGATTTTTTTATATGTTTCCGGGACACACATTGCGGATAAAGTGTGAAAAGTCCCCGCGAATCCGAGTTGAGCTTTTTTAGTTATAGCGTTTTTTTTTGATGAAAAAATTTTTTTTTTTTTAAATTCGACCCAGCTCCATATTTCTCACTCTTATTCGCCTTAGTAGGGTGAGAATCATAAATATCGTGCTGAATTATATTGAGAATACATATCCCCAACAGAAAATGCCAACTTTGTACCAATCCTCACACTCAATGGTGAAATAATCACGAAAATGTACAAAATTACGAAAAAAAAAATTATTGTTTTCATACACACATCGGTACACAACGTCCATTAAATCAAATCTACGACTACTTTGGGAGTTCAATTATATATCAAAAATCGCAGAAAAGCAGTGGCTTTATAATGATATATAACAATAGTCATTTATTCCATAATGAACTGGTGAAACGTGTGAAATATTAACCATACCCCCTAAACTCAAATTCAAACGGCATCGACTTTTCTCATTCAAATACCGTATTATAGCATCATTGTTTCAATTTCCATGTTCGATTAAATCACATAATGTGGTGTTCGCCTACACTCAAGCAGTGGAGATTGTATCTTCGTCAGATAAGTTGACAAAAGTTTTCGTTAGACTCGGCGGCTTCCATATGATTATGTCATATTTAGGGGCAATTGGTTCGATCATGGCTGGTAGCGGCTTGGATGAACTTTGGGGGACTGTTTATGCTGGTGGGTCAATCCATCGTTTGATCAGTGGTCATGCATATTCAAGAGCAGTTCGTGCCCATTTGCTAACACAAATTGCCATTACAAAACTTGTGTTTGAAGAAAGCCGAACACTAGATAACATAGACTGCACAGAAGTCAATGAAATATTCTGTGGACTTGCCAGAGGTGACTGTACAACAGCTGACGCTGTCAATCAAGAAAGTGTCAACCATCTACTGTCAAAATTACACGAACTGCTCCAGAATGCGTCCGTAGGACGCACAGGAAAGCTTTGGGTACAATACTACGAGCAAATAGGTCTTCTCCAGTTGTTCTTGAGAGCAGAGCGCACAGGCGACTGGGAACTCCACACATATTGTGTTCGCAATATGATTCCAGTATTTCACGCAGGTGGTCATTTTGCATACGCAAAAAGTTCTCATCTCTATTTGCAGCAGATGAATGAGCTAACAGAAATAATGCAACAGGATGATTTGAAGTTGTTCACTGAGAAAGGTTACTTTACCATAAGGCGCTCAGATAAATTCTGGGACGGGATATATTCTGATCAGACCATAGAGCAGTGTTTAATGAGAATGTTCAAGCTCCCTGGTGGTCTCACACATGGCAGGGGAATAACCGATAGCACTGTTGCGAAATGGGTACATGGACTACCTCTTTGCCTTCCGATATGTAATGCTCTCGAAAATTTTGTTCATGTTCACACTGGTCATGGCGAACAACATCGGGATCTCCGTCAAAGTTCACAATTGACTGATGCCAATGATATCACCAAATTATTGAACTGGCTCAGAGTGCATTCCCCCTTTCAGAATAGAGATCCACTACAATTAGTCTCTATAGCGACCGGGCTTGTGGCCGACGAAACTCTGAACTGTGACCAAGTTCGCAAAATTGGTGAATGTTGCGTATCGAATGTTGTAAGAAAAACGTTCAACAACATCAAACTACGACGTGTTGACACTGTGAAGTCTTTCGCATCGATGGCAAATAGCATCAAAGTCCGTGGAAGTAAGGTAGTGATTGACCCCACAATTCTGTTCAACCGCATCACATGTGTTATTCAGTCACAAGCAGAGATGGAAGAGTATCTCAAATATGAACTCGCCCCGAAACCACCAGCATTGTTTGATTCTGCTGGAATGAGGAAGACACAGAAAAGCACGCTCGGTAAGATCCTCAAAACATACGGTTCCGAGCAAACTAAAATCCCAGAACATTCTCTGTTTGTTGTAGATGGTGGATTTTTATTGAGGGCAGTTGTATGGCCTAAACAGTCGTCATATAAGGACATATGTACATCATATTCCAATTATCTAGTGAGACATTTTGGGGCGAACGTCGTGGTTGTTTTTGATGGTTATGCTTGTACAATGTCGACAAAGGGCATGGAACAAGCCCGTAGATCTAAAGACAGGTATTCCATTGATATCAATATCTCACCCGAGTTACCAGCCACCACACCCCAATCCGATTTCCTTGCAAATGCCAAGAACAAAACCCAACTGATCGATCTTCTAATGCAGGAGCTATCTGCTATCAATATTCAGTCCAAGCAGGCCGAGGCTGATGCTGATGTACTGATAGCCGAAACTGCACTTGACATCGCTCAAGATGACAACAATGTTGTCGTTGTGGGAACAGACACAGACTTGTTAGTCATTCTTACCTCTCGAGTTCAACCGGGATGTAATATTCACATGATGTATTCCATTACCCCAAACTTACTAGTTTCAGTTAGTGAAATAGCAACCAAAATGGGTGACCACAGAAGCAACCTCCTTGTAGTACATTCTATAAGTGGTTGTGACACTACTTCTGCACTCTTTCGAGTTGGTAAGAAGAAAGTATTCAGTACAATTGTCTCCGATGTTACTAGCGACTCACAACAGTATGTCAACACAATTTTGGCGGATGACAGTACACCAAGTGCAGTAGCCGCTGCCGGGGAACAACTTCTCCTGATCTTATACGGGAGTAAAACTGTTTCCTCTCTCGACCAATATAGATATGTCACTTACAAGCGTTATGTAGCAAAATCTAAACTGAATAAACCCATCGACCTAGCCTCACTCCCACCAAGCAGCGATGCTGCACAACAACATGTCTACAGATGTTATCTCCAGGTCCAACAATGGCTGGGCACTTCGCTTCCTCCGACGGATTGGGGGTGGTCGCTAGACAATGGACTTCTTGTACCGACTGCAGCCACAAAGCCATGTGCCCCCGATAACCTACTGAATCTGATCAGTTGTGGTTGCAAGAGTGCTTGTACAAAAAGGTGTGGGTGTAAGAAGGCAGGACTCTCTTGCTCAGGTTTGTGTAATTGCAGTTCGGATTCTTGTAACAACCACAGAAACACTGTCCTGTCGGAAATTTCTGAGTTCGATGAATAATATGTATATAGGTCATGTCATTTCTGTATATAGCGTTGATAATAGTCAATGTAACTTAATCCATGTTGATTGATTTGTACATTCTGTAAATATTATTTATTGATTTTTGTACATTCTGTAAATATTATTTATTGATCTAATGCTGCCAGACACAGACGTGTCTGTTCGGTCCCAAGCCCGAAAATAGTTGAGTTCTCATGCTGACGAATTTTATGCCAAAAGGGGAACTCGGCCAGAAGCAGAGGGGGTCTTCCATAATGTCTATTTTGTAAGCAATGATAAAAGTATTCAAATGGTGGTGGATTTTTTATCGTCTGTCCAACTAACATCCCGTTCTGTACTACGACCCTTTGGGCAAATCCGTTAGGAAAATCGTCATTTTTTGCGTAAATCCGATACTTTTTTGTGAATTTTCAATAATTTTTCGCAGAAATTGTCACAGAATGCACATTTTCCTCTAGGTAAATGTATATTAGACATTATGTAGCTCGAAATACGCGTAAACAAAAAATACAGTTGGATCAATTCGAGGTTACAAAGTTCGTGCGATTTTTTTTTTGATTTTTTTCAAACGCATTTTCGAAAAAAGGCTGTAGAAAAAAAAGCTCAACTGGGATTTTAGGGGACTTTTGTCTAATCGTTCAGTGACATGTACTCGACATTCCCTGAAAAAATCAGCTTTCTCCGATTTTTTTCCCCAGTGAAACCTAATGTTCTTGGGCTATAATTCGACGGAATCTGACGGACTCTGACGAACCAGATGAACTAACTATTGCAATAATCTTTATATTTTATATACGTCTCAGTAGGAAACTACCATCTGGCATTAGTTTGTAGCGGCCGATGTATACGGGCCATTTACCAGACAGCCTGGTTGGTCCGGATCGCTTAGACAGGTTGAAAATCGCTCGCTTTGTGTGCGAGAGGTCGGCGGTTTGAGCTTCGGCTCTCGCACTTCTCCCTCGATCTGATACAAATATTATAAATTCATAGAAGATTGAAAATCCTAAAACGGTTAAATTTGTCATTAAAAGATAAATTAGCTGATTATTCCGCATGAAAACATCCATATCCTATTTTCCATGTAGAGTTCCAACAACCCTTTCGCAACAACATGTAGACCTGAACGTTTCGCCGCCAGGAATGCTTAAGGTGCTACATAAAGTAATGAAATTTTGATTGTTTTGAAATTTCCACCACTGATATTCCTTAAATTCATATTAAATATACACAAATTATACAGTAAACTGATGTTTGAGGGGGGGGGGGGGGGGGGGGTATGGAACACGAAAAAAATATAAAATCAACTCAAAGAGTTGACAGCTGGCACCAATGGTCCTGAAAGTCTTCTACCGTATTCGTAAAACTGTCCGACACTAATAAATAAATAAATAAATAAATTGTTACGCATTTCATGCTATCTTACATATTAGGATGTAATAAGAATCAATGTCAAACACCACTCACAGTTAAAACTAGAAGCCCTGTCATGAAATGCGCACAAATAGCACGTCGATCTACGCGTTAATCTGCGCGTTATGACCATAGTAAGGCTATCAAATTCTGTATATATGGCCTGTGCGCAAGCAATGTTTCAACCAATGGACCTCCGGGTAACCCGGAGGTCCATTGGCAGAAACAGTGTCTGCGTTTGCTACGAGTAACCAGGAGAACCTGTCGTGCTTTGGATGCCATTCGATATGGCAATTGCGCGCAATTCCTACGCGCAATTAAGCCTAGATAAGCGCGCAGTTCATGACAGGACTTCTAGTTTTAACTGTAGCAGAGAGCCCAGCTCGTAGACTCATACAGAAAACAACTGATGTCGGAGTTGAGGAGAGGCTGATATCGCCCCCTCCCTTCCCTGTCAGCCATCTCTCTGACCTCCTATATGGTCCCGTTGTTTACTCAAATATCATTAACTAGATGTGGCATATCTTTAATTATTGGATACTGTTTCAAAGGTTGTTGTGTTTGGCTGTAATGTGACTTATTTTTTTCTATTTCAGACAAAGTACTCACATGTGACGTCATTAAGGACATGGAGAACTATTGAAGTTGTCTGAAGTGCATTACGGAAGTCATTAATTGTACACGATGTTATTGTCTGATTGCCTTTGTATTCTCTGGAGCACAAACACGAGTTTCTTATTTCTTCTTTCACGAACCTCTTCATAACTGAACTTCTTGAAGAAAATATCGTACAATGTGTGTCAGAACATCAATGTTTGTTGGAATCTAGACTTTTAATTTCAGTTTTTTAAGGAACATGGGTACGACAGTTTTGGATAACACTTCAGCCTTTGACTCTGTTGTATCTGACCTTGAGGTGACAACAACTGCTGCTATTAATCTAACTTGTGTTTTCAATAGTTCCCAAGCGAACGGGACAAGAGTATGTGGCCCTCAGTTTCACAGCCTCGAACATTTAATCATAACGTCAATTATTCTCGGTTTGATGATTCTAGCCACAATCATCGGCAACTGTTTTGTGATAGCCGCGGTATTATTGGAGAAGAATCTCCACAACGTTGCCAACTATCTAATTTTGTCCCTGGCTGTGGCAGATTTAATGGTCGCATCCCTCGTAATGCCAATTAGTGTAATAAAAGAAATAAGTCAAGTGTGGTTCCTTAGCGCGGAGATTTGTGATATGTGGATATCGTTCGATGTCCTTTGTTGTACGGCCTCGATTTTACATCTTGTTGCTATAGCAATAGACAGATATTGGGCTGTTACAAATATTGATTACGTACGTACTAGGAGTGCAAAGAGAATTTTAACAATGATAGCATGTGTGTGGGCCATTGCTCTGTGCATTTCAATTCCTCCTTTGTTTGGGTGGAAGGATTCCAATAATGACCCTACCATGACGGGAGAGTGTATGATTAGCCAGGATCATGGTTATACGATTTTCTCCACACTTGGTGCCTTTTATCTACCCTTGTTCGTGATGCTGGTGATCTATGCGAGGATTTATCAGGTTGCGAGGTCTAGAATACGAAAGAAAGGATTTCACAAAGTTAATAACAACAAAGCTAAAAGGACAACCGAGTGTTCTAGTGTAACAAAGGCAGAACTAGTCACTAACAAAATTACTAATGGAAACAGTACCATATGTAATGGAAACAACTTACAGGAACCAAAGGCGGACTCAAGTGAAATGAAACAGGACACAGACGATTCAAAAACGGAAATGTTACCACAAAAAGATAAAAACTTGAAGCATCGCGAGAAAATCGAAATGAAGCGAGAGAGAAAGGCTGCTCGAACGCTCGCGATTATAACGGGTGTATTTATTCTGTGTTGGGTACCGTTTTTCATCATCGCGTTAATTGCTCCGTTTTTTAAAGAAGATATACACATTCCGCCTCTCGTGGGTAGTATTGTATTGTGGCTTGGTTACGTTAATAGCCTTCTCAACCCGATCATTTATACGATTTTCAGCCCTGACTTCAGAAATGCTTTCAGAAAAATCTTGTTCGGAAAATATAGGAAAAACGCAAACAGATGGAAATGATACTTTCATTTGGTTTTCTGTGATATGTCAATCATGACAACAGTATTCACAAAATTGTCTGTGACGTCAGTTAACATGGCTAAGACCTCGTTGGATTGTTAAACGGAAGGATTTTAAGAAGTGACTATTTCGAAAAGTTTGTTCAGATGAGATCAGTCTCAGTGGTAAAATTTGTTATTGGTGCGTTTGACACTGTTGGGAGAGTTGTCCTTCATACAGCTTCATCCTCAACAGCCGGAATGATAGCTTTGAGCATGCTCGTCTCTTCATTTCAAGTTGCCATACATTCAGTATCTCTTCAACTAAACGAACAGTCAAGTTTACGCATTGGCAAGCTGTAAAAACCTGTGGGAATTATATTACATAACTATTTTAATGCTTATTTATTTATTTATTTATTTATTTATTTATTTATTTATTTATTTATTTGGGTATAACGGGACTTTCAGTGGCAAGTGGGAATTATTTTACGTAACTATTTACTGATTTTATTTATGTGGGTTTAACGAAACTTTCAATGGCATTGTCATGTCGTGTCGGGCGGTTTCACTGGTGGAGGAATCCGGAGTAAATACTAGAAACAGCGTCCACATAAAAAGCAAAAAACAATTTTAAACATGGCATGTTAGAACATGCAAAATAGTATACGACTTCATTCTTACGGGCGAAACAGAACCTCACCAAAATGAAACTTTTTGGACACCTCTATCGCCAAGGGAGTCCCGAAAGATTAACCCTTTATCCAACGAAACGGCCAAAACCGGCCAGCGCTATTCACAAAAATCGCCAAATAATTTTCATTATTTTTTCATGTTTTGTCTCAAAAACATAGGTTATGACCCCTCTTTGGAACGAGCTCGTTCCAATGAGGGGTCACAACCTATGTTTTTGAGACACAAATTGAAGAAAATAGTAACTCAAGAATTTTGTTTGCAAGTGTCGTCTGCTTTTCATGTTATGTAAAGTGTTAACAGGAATAGTGGATTTTTTTCCAGGAGACAGAACGAATCTCGAAGATGCCAGGTTTTTTTTTATCTTTCGGGGAAGGTTTCATTTGAATATAAATACACCACCCCCACCCCACCCCACCCCAGAATTAGGGAATTCCAACTGTCTAACTTATTCGAAGAAGTCCTGCTTTGATGTTGTAATTTGGATATTTTATCAGTCGGGACTTGGATGATGATGACGGGACAATTGGGTTCACACGCCCTAATCGCTAATCTTCGCGACATCCTCGACAAACCGACTTTTCAGGCCTAACCCGAATAATGACATACATATATAGACACAGCCGTGTCAATATCCATAATTCTCTGTGACTGGGGAATAGATGAAAAATTATGAATTTTAATTTCAGAATACTTTTATTTTCATGAGTTTTGTCACTTGGTAGAAATTCCATTTTTAAAGTCAGTTTCAAAAGAGTAAAATCGGACATCGAAGCTAAATTATATTATCATGCGCATGCATCCAATTTGATATGCCAGGAACGTGAAAAAGACGAAGGACACGTGCTTCTTGTTCAAACTGGACACTAGAAAGGTTATTCAAAATTATGATGAACAATTACGATTATGAATACACCTCTGTTTTTGCGTGGGTCACATTTGAAGAATGGATATCACTTAGCCCTGTACCCAACGTAACGGCAAAAACCGGTCAGCGCTATTCATAAAACTCACCATCCAGTTTCATTATTTTTTCATTGTTTGTCTCATAAACATAGCTTATGATCCCTCATTGGAACGAGCTCGTTCAGCTCGTTCCAATGAGGGTTCATAAGCGACGCAAAGAATGAAAAAAATTAGCTAAAATTGGTTATTCATTAATTTTGTTTGCAAATGTCGTCTGCTTTTCGTGTTAGGAAAAGGATTAAGCTGTTTAGCGCAGGTTTTATTTCATGTCATATTTTTCTGGAATCCTTTTGAATTTTGGCAAATTTCAACTGAAGGAATCCGTCGGCGTCCATTTTCAAATTTCGTTGAAAATCATGGCGGCCATCTTGGATTTGGCATATAAATTGTCAACAATTCCATTAGTACACCCTACAGATCGCATCCCATACCAGATCCTTTTTTAGTACTCATATGTAAATTTGGTGTGATGTCTACATGGGATGTACCAAATTTGTATCTGATGGATCTGGTTTTGTGTGTTTAGTGTGTATGAAGAAAAATGTGGGGTGCTGACTGTGGCGTGTTAGGGTATGCGAGGGTGTGTTTGTATGCGATTGTGGAGTGTACGTGTGTGGTGACATGTTTAGACGAGAGTGCATGCGTGATTGGAAGGACACGCTTATGTCTTAAGAGTATCCGAGGATTGTGTGTGTGTGTGTGTGTGTGTGTGTGTGTGTGTGTGTGTGTGTGTGTGTGTGTGTGTGTGTGTGTGGTGTGTGTGTGTGTGTGTGTGTGTGTGTGTGTGTGTGTGTGTGTGTGTGTGTGTGTGTGTGTGTGATAGGGACGAATACGTGTGCGTGCGTGTTTATATTGTGGGCGTGAGTGTTCGAGTGAATTTCATTCCCGAGACAACACGGTTTGAGTACAGAAGTATGTCATAGCGTTGGAACAATTAGAAATTACGACAGCAAGACTGTACGGTAAGATACCTCACACAAGTGTAGTAATTACACAATGTTTCCTTCTTCTAAGAAGATAAAAAAAATTATCTTAAAAGGAATCGATCATCTATAAGTAATTATGGTTAGATAAACAAATCCATGTGCTAAATGTTGAACACACAAGATTGCACGGGCCTGAAGAGATAAGTAAACTTCAAATCTATGTTTTGTACGTTTGCAAGGCGTTGCCACAAGAAGTCACGCTCGTGGGGATAAGCGGTAGCTGGTATTCACGAACAGTGGAGGTGGCGCAGATGCAAGGGCAAGAGGGATTCCACTCACTCTTTTGACCAACAATACTCATAATATTTGAAAATAATGATCAAAATTAGCTTAATTAGTCGGCGATTATCCGAATGGGGACTGGCGATGGAGTAGTTACTACCTCAGGGGTAGCTGCGTTGTGTCCTTGGGTAAGGCACTTAATCTCGATTGCCCACGTTTGGGTACGGTGGCGCTGTGTGCTCAGGCGTACTGCACGTCGATGGCGCACTTGTCTTCAGCCAGTGCTAACCCTGCTTGTGTGGAGTTTGTACGTCGGGGAGTCTGACAGTTGCTCACCGCTGCTCGGTGGTTCTCTCCGGGTACTCCGGCTTCCTCCACCCGTAAAACTGTCAGACACGAGGTGACCCTGGCTGTCGAAGGTGTCGTTAAATCCCAATAAATAAATAAATAAATAAATAGTTACAAACTAAACTTAGTGCGTCAGACTACACGATCTGGGGTTATTGTGCGATTAGAGGATTAGTGGACTGTCGTCATCTGATCGGTGGCGCAGTCCATTAATCCTTTATACCGACACAGATCGCTTCTTTTCGTCACATTTTTTTTGACATAGCTTTCTTGGCGGGCGTCCGGAAATCCCTGCTTACACTTCAGCGTCCCACCCCCACCACCACGCGCCAAACACACACATACTTTCAAAGTAACTCCACTAACCACGTTTGCGAATATACAATATTTACATACTTTTCTGGGAGATGGTCTCGGAAAGCCCACTTACACTTCAGCACCCACCCCCACCCCCATATACACACACTTTCAAAGTAGCTCCGCTATCCGTAAGTGAATACACAAAATTATACACTTTTCTAGGTGTGGGTTCCGGAATCCCCGCTTACACTTCATCAGAGCCACACCCCCCCCCCCCCACCGCCAGGCCACCCCCACCGCCAGACCCCCTCCGCCCCCCCCCCCCCCCCCCCGCCACACATACACTTTCAAAGCTGCCCCTGTTTGTGAACATGCAGAAAACTAGAATCATTAGACACATTCTACTGAGTGACAATAGAAGGCAAATAAAATTTTCTGTAATTAAAATCATGTTTTTTTTTTCTTCAGCTGTGTAGTTTCAAGACCTTGTCGGGTTTGAAATGTTCGCTAAATATGCGAATAGTTGGAGTGTCACTTATACTCATCTTTACAATTGGATTGCTGAAACGACAATGGAAAAACATCGCGATACAGTTTCACCCACACACCCAAAATAGTGTCAAGTCAATCAACGCATGTAACTCCTCCCGTCACTGACTACCTCTGATGACTTGAAAGCTGCTAGTCGTGACTGTAGTCATTTTAAACGATAGCCTACAACTAAAACTAGAAACACGGCATCAACTTTCCACGTTTGGACACGGTGGCGCTGTCTACTAAGGCGTTCTACACGTCGATGGTGTACCTGTTTCAACCAATACTATCATAACTTGTGAGGATTTAGTGCGTTGGGGAGACTGACAGTTGCCGTTGCCCGGTGGGTCTCTCCGGGCACTCCGGCTTACCCCACCCGTAATGACGTCCGACGCAAGGTGACATTCGCTGTCGAAAGTGTCGTTAAACCCTACTAAGTAAATAAATAAATATCAGCTTTCCAGTATTTGTTTTTCTTCTGTTAAACTAAAGTATGCTGTGAAAATTAAATTTGGCTGGCGTGAAAAAACGTGTACATCATAAACATGCTCGGGTTACGGACAAAACCGGCCAGCGCGATTTACAAAAATCGCCAATTAATTTTCATTATTTTTTTCATATTTTGTCTCAAAAACATAGGTTACGACCCCTGTTTAGAACGAGCTCGTATCTTTTTTTGCAAGTGTCGTCTGCTTTTCATGTTAGGTAAGGGAACTCGGTGATTGCGAGGCTTCAACCCTATCGAGAGAAAAGTTTGTGTTGGCCCTTCTCTATTTACAGGAACAAATCCCCACACCATCCAAGATGGCGGAAGTTGGGACACGTTCTGTTCGTGACCAATGAGCGTTCCAGAAATCCGGTTGTAAAGGACCCAGTGATATCTCGGGATTTCTGTAAGGCTCACTTGTCAAAAACCAATGATCTGTAGACAGCGGGATTGCTGGAACGTTCATTTGTCACAAGTTGAAAGTGTCCAATCTGCATCCATCTGGTGGGCGGAGAACAAATGTTGCTATAAATAGACGACTCCCAAAAAATTTCTTTTCTTGATACATCTGGATACTTTTCCATTTTCCGACGCCTCACAGTTGCCGATTGCTTTTTAAAAATGTACTGCGCACGTTTTTCATCGCAATGCGAATTGAATATTTCCAACATATTTTAGATTATATTGACCAAAGGAAAGAGCTGATACCATGTAACAACAAGTTTTCCTGCATGGATTTCGGTAAACAACAAAGTGACAGCATACCAGCTTCCACATCATCAATAATTGGGTGATTGAGTTGCAAGATTTTTTCTGACGTTTCTGCCATCCAGTTGTGTAGAGATACTGGATTGCTAGAAGGTCAGAGAAAAACGTCGCCATTCAAACTGCCACCCTCCCGTAAGATGACGTCAAATCAATCAACACAGTAACTCCTCACAATCCATGACGTTTGATGACGTGAAAGCTGTTACGCGACAGCGTAACAGCTTTCACGTCTTCAGCGTCACGGCGTCTACCTTGCTCGAAAACTGTATCAACTTTTCAGTCGCCACTCTTGTTTTAGACAATAATAACTGAACTATATGTGGTGAATATTCAATTTGCGTTGCCACAAAAAAATGTGCCCATCAACATATTCATTTTTGCAGGCATTAAAGTATGTCCTGAGAGCGCGATTAGAGATTGCGAGGGTCGAGAAACTTAAAACTTTCGATTTTTTTTATTTTTGATTTTGTTTTTTTATTTTTTCAGGTTTTTTTGGTGAATATTATTTATTTATAATAACTTCCGCCCCTCCCCTCCAAAGATGCGGCAGTTGAGGCACTTTTCTAGAAGTGACCAATGAGTGTTCCAGCAATTCAGTTGTTTAGAGATCAGTTAACAAAGATCACGGAGTTACGATCACTGATCTTTTTTACAACTAAAATGCTGGAACGTCAGCGAAAAACGTCGCAACCCAATACCTGAATCCTCAAGATGTCGTAAAGACAAACAGCGTCGTGAAAGATCAAAACAATAACGTCATATCTGACCAAAGTTTTCTCTATCACACACTGTTTGATCAGTGAAGCCGAAAGGTTTTGTCTGTTACATATTGTTTGACCAGTGAAACCGGAAGTGACGCAACAGTAGAAAAAGCGCCACTCTTCAACCAACGTTTCCACAAGAAGTCTGTTATGTACGGTTTTCTATCATTCTCTTCTTAGCCTCGATTATTACATATGTTAAATAAGTTTGCGTTCTGTTAGAGAAAAGAAAATCGGATGCGGCATTTGAATGAAGTTTTTTGAGTAAAGAATTATTGACGAGTGAACGGAACTCCATGGGAGGTGATGACGAGCGGCAATCAAATTAATTAGCAAGTATACTGAATGACTGATATCTGGCCATGCATTATTAAAGCAATATATTACGAGTCTTCGTTATTATTATAAGGGCTGATAGTGAATATAAAGGTGTGAAGTTTGAAGAGGGCATATACTGCTCGCAGCTTTACTTGTATTTACAGATATGGCAACGTTTTGCGGAAATTGTAACAAACGTGAGAAGTGTATCTCGCTATATCTGTTTAACCCTTTACCTAACCTGAAAAGCAGACGACACTTGCAAAAAAAATTCTTGAGTAACTAATTTATTTCATGTTTTGTCTCAGAAACATAGGTTATGACCCCTATGGGGTCATAACCTATGTTTTTGAGACAAAAAATGAAAAAATAATGACAATTGATTGGCGATTTTTGAGAATAGCGCTGGTCGGTTTTTACCGTTACGTTAGGTAAAGGGTTAATCAGTAATGAGTGTGTGTTGTTTTTTCCACTCATAATAAAAGAAGACTATATGAATTGTTGAAATATTAACCCCACCACCGCCGGGGAGAGAAAAGTCTGGCCTCAGGGTTAATTCTGTGACGGGGCCCCTTTCGAAAGTGTCAGGATACTGATGCAGATATATGTCGATGTCACGAGCGATTATAGGAGGGCGGGGGTTCTCCCTTCCAAGAAATTTTTGAAATCAGCTATTAAATGGAGACTTCTGGCGGCTTTTGGGAAGCCAAAACTCGTTATTTTTTGGGCCATCAAAATGACGTTTTTAGCAGCATATTTCACAAATTTTCAAGTTCATCAGTGAATATCCCGTGACCTTGAGATATACCTTTTGACTACACAATTCTTGAAGTGAAATCTTTATTACGCCAAGCTGATTTAATAAAGTTATCAGTTCAAGAATCATGCAGTTCAAAATTACAACCGTCGGTCAAATGCAGAGCTCCATTCGCAATATAGCCACCTTCTAAACTATTGGCACAGGAGCCATAACTTTGGGAGGGGAGGGGGGGGGTGTCAGGCCTGACTCAAGAATCCTGGACTCCTGGGCCAAGCCCAAGCGCCCGAATGTCCGGGACCCGGGGCTACTACTCCCCCCATCCCCCGGGCCCTGCTCACCACACCGAAGTATATGATTTTTGCGTGATGCAAAAATTGGTAGTCCGCAAATGGACAACACAATAAACATCTACCTGGACAGGAGATTCGGGGTAAATTTTATCTTACAGCCCTTCAGGACGGTAGGATTAATTAATTACTGACCCCCCCCCCCCCCCCCCCTACCACCACCACAGATAGAAACGCCCATGTGTATCTGTATAGTAATGTACCATTCTTTTTTCGGTGCTGAAAAGGTTGGGCGAGATGGCCGTTCATTCAAAATATTTCTCAGACGTTACACTAACAATCGAAGTGTTGTGTTCTTTTGCGCGAATTTATTTATTTATTTATTTATTTATTTATTTATTTATTTATTTATTTATTTATTTATTTATTTACATGGTTTCTGTGTAATCTACACTTTTGAGCGTCTTTTGTCAAGTATAGGTCGCTCGAATAAAACAGAATGAAATGGAATAGAGCAAATAGTGCAACGGAATGGAAACGGTGAATAGGGGCAATCGTGGGTATGCAGGATTAGGGTTAGGTATATTTCCATTCCGTCTAAGTCTCCGTTCTCCAGCAACACCCACTCCCGGCTTTGGTTTACTCGGATAGAGAATATTTCAAGTAGGAGGAAAAATTTGAAAGGGGTGGGTTCTTTGACTTGTCGCCTCGGAAATTATTAATACTTCCACGTTCATTTTCGTGGAGTAGTAAAAAAATATGTTCTTCAAACGTTTGGAGACCCCATGAGGCCCGGAGCCCTCTGATCTTATTCTAGTCCCTCCCTGTTGGTAAGCCACCACAGAGGTACATCGTGCGACAAAGGCTATGAGTCTCTTTTTTCATTTGCGAATTCGACAAACATGTTCATAGTTCCACACCGCTGTAGAACAGAGACAATAATTAACCACGCCTTAGTTTAATGCCCGAAGTAAAACATAAAATAACTGTTTATAATCTTGACGCAACGAATCGTTACGCACTGGACTCCTTATAATCAATGTTTGTCTTCATTTCACGGCAAGGCACGAATCGATTAACCCTTTACCCAACGTAACGGCCAAAAAAAGCCAGCGCTATTCACTAAAATCGCCAATTAATTTTCATTATTTTTTTCATTTTTTGTCTCAAAAACATAGGTTATGACCCCTCTTTGGAACGAGCTCGTCGAGCTCGTTCCAAAGAGGGGTCATAACCTATGTTTTTGAGACAAAAAATGAAAAAAAAATAGTTATTTAAGAATTTTGTTTGCAAGTGTCGTCTACTTTTCATGTTAGGTAAAGGATTAAGTTTCGATGATATTTCAATGATTTTGAATTTTTGAAACTGAAAAATTAATGTTGATTATGTTTCAATGGCAACATTTGCACCTGTTACGTGAAAAGCAGTGTGTAAAATAAAAAAACTTCAACCCTTCAACCCAAGAGATCCTGGATGTGATCGTCATTACAAGACTAGGTACAACCATTGGCTTTTAACACCCAATGCAACGAGTTCATTTATTTATTTATTTATTTATTTATTTATTTATTTATTTATTGGTGTTTAAGGTCACATATCTCTGCACAATGACTAATCATGACCACGACAGTTTTAGGGGTGGAGGAAACCGGAGTACCCGGAGAGAACCACCGTGCAACGGCGAGCAACTGTCAGCTCCCCAACATACTAACTCCACACAATCAGGGTTAATATTGGTTGAAGACATGTGCACCATCGACGTGCAGTAAGACTTAGTACACAGCGTCACCGTGCCCCCACGTGGGCAATGGGGGTGAAGTGTCTTGCCCAAGGACACAACGCGGTTGCCGCAGGTGGGATTCGAACCGAGGACCTCTCGGCTTGCAGCCTGCACCTCTACCAACTGAGCCACCGCGCCCCCAACGAGTTCATTGAACTCGTAATAATGCTGGGCCATTAGTTACGTTTTTTTGAGATAGAAAATGAAAATGTTTATTTATTACAGAAATCGTTTTGCAATTGTGGGTTAGACAAAGGGTTTATAGAATAATTTTAACACCTTCAGTGTCAAGATCGTTCAGATCAGCCACAAAGCTCCACCTCTAAACCTTTTCAGTCACCTGACCACAGGCTGTTACATAGAACACTGTTGAGAAGAACTCAGAGAGTAGGGTTCTGCGAAGCTTAGGGATTCGATTTCGAATCATACGTTGGTATTCGGTTCGATTCGAAATCGGCTGTCCGATTCGTTTTCCTTCGAATCTTTTCGCTGGAATTTCGCTTGGTGTCGGCCATCTTAGTCGCTTCGCAAAACATATAGCTGAGATAGAAATTGTTAATAAATAATGTTGAAAATAGAGGCCGAGTGTAATTTCCGTTCTGCACCCATGCCACCATCCATAATAATTCCAGTTTCACTAGTTACAACCGGTGTTGAAAGCAAATTCAATGTTCCCAAGCAATGTCGACGAGGTGCCCACGGTTGCTAGCCTCGTGCAATGTCAGGTACAAAATTCTCGAACCTGTTTCTGTTTTTGAACACAAATCCTTACTGGGTAATATTCCAACTTCATCAGCAAGGTATGCCTTCGGCGAAGGCATGCCTTGCTGAGGTAGTTGGAATATTTTATCACTTGGGACGTCAAGGCGCCTGTAATCGATTCGAAGTTCGATTCGATTTCGAATAATAGACTCGATTCGATTTGAGATTCCATTCGAATCGAAAATATGTATCCTATCAGAGAGCCTTTACAAGTGTTTCCTATAACGCCATTTTTTGACGATAGTAAGCCAGAACACAAGATGGAAGAGTGCGGAGGATGGGAATATCCTATCAGAGAGCCTTTACAAGTGTTTCCTATAACGCCATTTTTTGACGATAGTAAGCCAGAACACAAGATGGAAGAGTGCGGAGGATGGGAATCAACTTTCCGCCTTGGGAGTCTTTCCTGTATTTAACGAAGACCGAGGGCGCGCGTGAAATCCAGAAAAAACACCAGTAAGAGTCGTTGATTCTTATCACCCATACTCTACACGAGATGGGTTCTGTATTTATACCATGATTACCGTCAATTCACCACAATAACTTATTTTATCCCATGATTACCTATTCTACAATATATGGAAAGCCTATGACAAAAATTTTAGCTTTACACGCCAGCCGTGATGAAGACGCCAGCAATGGGATTTCAGTACTTGAAATTTACACCTACAATCGGACTACATCCAAGTTGACCTTTGGTGACGTAGGCCAGAATGCAAACTTGTCTAAATTTATCGCACGTCGCCTCGCGAAGAGTGAAATGACAGCTCCAATTATTCATTACGTTTTTAAATGAGTTTACCCCATAAGACACCAAAACGTAACAAACACGCATTGTCTCATGTTAATAAAGCATCAATAACTCGAAATGGTATGTTATTATGCTATTAAAGTGAAAAGGGAACCGTTTCATTTTCCATTTTGGTTCGGCGATATAATTGACAGCGGCCCACCGATGCTTGTGTAAACAAAAAACAGATCCGCACGTATGTACGTCTGGTGCTCAGTAAAATTGAGAAAAAATAATAGCTACTCTTAATAATCTGACAATCATGGTATAAATAAAATATACCCAAAGTAGCTTGGTGTATCAAATGTTCACCACTCGTGTTGAAGTGATGTTAACCGCGCGCCGAAGGCTCGAGGTTAACACCACTTCACCTCTCGCGGTGAACATTTGGTACATCACTAAGATGGGTAACGACCAATCAGATGCTTTCTTACATGACGTTCTTACAGGAAGGTCGGATTCCACGCTCGGTGTACCTACCACATTTCTTCATGACTGTATTATGCGAGTGACGTTGAATACACACAACAATAGTGGTATAAAATAAACAGATAAGATCTTTCTCTCTTTCCAACATGGATCACGTCACTGAATTAGTTACTTTCACCGGCATATATCATCACCGGTTTCTATAAAATACTGATTTATTTTATCTGTGCTGCTGGGGCTATATTTCGTAGAAAGTTGCTCAAACTTTGTGAAGCATATTTTATCCGCGTCTTTATGACTGCGATATCAAATTCAATCTGGTGATAACGACACAGCTCAAAATGCCCTATCAAACATTACCGATAAAAACAAGTTAAAAATACTAGCAATCCAGTTGCCGGTACAGTACATGTAGAGTGTATTATCACCAAATCATCCGCGGAGTGGAGATTCCACTCAAGCAATAATTGCAAATTTGCTGCAAAGCATAACGAGTACAAGAAAAGTTCCAGCCAATAGACCTCCGGGTTGAACCCGGAGGTCCATTGGCTGTAACGTTTCTTGTGTTTATGTCCGTATGGACAGAATTTGAAAGTTATAGTTTGAGTGATAACTCCACTTTGCGGGTGATTTAGTTGCAATCTACTTTCTACGTACTGTACTTCGGTCGTAAAATATTACGGTGAAAATACCATATTTAACTACTTTTGACATTGCTGACCTTTTTATTTCATTTTCAGCAGAAATTGAGGAGTTAGGCTGATACTTCGCGTTACTTCTTTACGCGAGAAGGTTGTTGGTTTGCCATACAGAATAGGCTAATTAACATCTTTAACGTGCAGCCGTGTGGCAGCGGGTTAAATTATTAGTTAGTCTACCTTGCAACTTGATTCTTCTAAAACAAGGCACCTATGGTCACGGACGATTCTATTTTTCAAAACTATGAATTAAATAGATGAATGCGTTCGATTAAAACAATACTGCTCCATTAAAAAAAACAGCACTCCACTATTAGTTTATAATAGTATTATGAAACTACGCGGGAACAGTCATTAGAGAAAAATTGATGACAATCAATTTGACCGGGCATTATTTATTTTATTTATTTATTTATTTATTTATTTATTTATTTATTTATTGCTCTCAGCATTTCTGGTTATATCACAGCTGCACCAAGGTATGAAGTCAACTTTAGCCAGTCGCTTAGCTATGTTGTCCGTTTTAGAGGAGATTCACCCCAGCCGTTGGATCTGTGTCCTACTTTACTGGTAAAGCAAAACATATTTACCCCAGTAAACAAGCACTGCTCCCATTTGATGTACATCATGAAAACAGATCTACCTTTATTAATATTAAATTCTGTTTTTTAGACTGGATCAATTTAGGTTTTGAACCTACTGCACTAATCATGAAATACGTAACCTGCCAATATCGGTAAATCATCTGAACTGTGACAGATCTGAGAACATTTTTTTTAATCACGGCATTCGTGTTCGAACTGTCATTTTTTATAGCACCAGATCGATTTGGGCGGAGGAATAATATTGAACGAGAAACCGAAGGCTTCGAGTTCACTATTATCCCTCCGCCAAAATCGATCGAGAGCGGTAAAAAATGACAGTTCGAGCGCGTATGATGTTCTGTATTTATTGTATGCCTACAGTTTACTAAAAAAAATACTAATCGATTTTGGCGGCGGGATAATATTGAACGTGAACGAGAAGCCTTCGGCTTCTTCTTCAGTATTATCCCTCCGCCGAAATTGATCTCGTGTGGTAAAAAATGACAGTTCGAACACGTATTCAGTTCTGTATTTATTGCACGCCTACAGTCTACAAAAACATATTAAAAACACCGCCAAAAATAACCCAAATGTAAAAAAAAAGATACAGTTAAATCGTTCGCGCACGTGATCCGTATTGTTCTAGGACAATACAAAACTAGAGGTACTGTGAGCAAACTCACAAAGTGATACCCCCGCGCCTGAAATGTATAAGTTACATTATCTCCCCTTGGGAAATGTCAGAACGGAATTATATTGCTTCATGGACATCTTCATATGGAGTTCTTCCATTGTGCAAAGTTTCATGAAAATTCTTCAAACGGTTTAGGGGGAGTTGCGCTTACAAGAATGGACAGACGGTATAAGTTAGATTATCTCTCCTTGGAAATGTCAGAACGGAATTATATTGCTTCATGCACATCTTCATGTGGAGTTCTTCCACTGTGCAAAGTTTCATTAAAATTCTTAAAACGGTTTAGGAGGAGTTGCGCTTACAAGAATGGACAGACGGTATACGTTAGATTATCTCCCCTTGGAAATGTCAGAACGGAATTATATTGCTTCATGCACATCTTTATATGGAGTTCTTCCACTGTGTAAAGTTTCATGAAAATTCTTCAAACAGTTTAGGAGGAGTTGCGCTTACAAGGACGGACGGACGGACGGACGGACGGACGGACAGGGTGATTCCTATATACCCCCCAAACTTTGTTTGCGGGGGGTATAAAAATTATTGTTCGCTTTGGTTTTTGCAGAAAAAGCGTGTATTTTTATTTTAAATAAAAGCATGGGAGGGCAATAAAGTTTATTAACGGCTCAACAGAAATGTTTTACAGCTCAAGAGTTTATTAGCGGCCCTCGACTTCGTCTCGGGCCGCTCAAGGGATGTTAACAATTTCTGTTGGGCCGTTGATACACCGTAATGCTAGACAAAGTCATGTTATTTCTTGTATTGCCACTTCGTACAGCGGGTACACTGTATTTAAATTATATGGGAAATAAGAAAAATAAATGAAGTTTGAAGTTTTCGAATTAAAAAAAAATAGCGAAACTACCATCTGATTTGTTGACAAACAAATCGGGTAACATGACTATGGTCTGATTCTGATCAGTCTACAGTGCAATTTGGAAAGTTTGATGATGAAATATATCTTTGAAATGCGAACTTTAAGAGTTTATTCATCAAAGATGTCATCACTTATTTCATGCGTATCGCTTCCTATATTTGATACATTATCTATCCTTGACAAAAAGGGAAACACTTGAAACGAATTGTGTTCACAAATTAAAAATCCGAATTGAATTTCGATCCAAATGGAAATCTGGGAAACAATCTTATTGGTCGGTTGAGAGATGTGACGTCATTGTCTATATTTAGACGTGTCGGACTGTTATTGACTTGTCGGGCTGTGTAGTCAATGACGGCCCGACACGTCTCTTGACTTGTACTTGTTGAGCATTACTCTTGAGTGTCCAATAACCACACATGTATGATTATTCTTTTTCGAACAAAATTCCCACCTGTATGATTCTTATTTGACCCTCTATGAGTATTAATTTTCAGCAATCGAATGTGCAGAGTGGCTGCTTATCTCAAGAAGTTCACCAAAACAAACTAGTAAAGTACATGTACAAGTAAACACAGGATGCAATGGAAATGTTAATGGGTAGAGAGCTGGAAGCATATATTTGGGCTTTATTCTGAAGTATTCCTACCATAACTTTAAGACCTAGTACCCAGTGGATGTGATTCATACCATCCCTGAAATAGAATAAATTAGTCTATAAGGGTTTGCCTTGATGCAATTTATGGGAGAGTGCCTACAGGCACTCTCCCATGAACTGCAACAAGTCAAATCCATGTGAAAATTATGATAACCGAAAGTAATTTAGCTCTCCACCACTTCAAAAGCAACAGGCATCTGAAAACGGTTCAGAGCATAGCGGTTGGCTCACATCTTGAAATTTTCCACCCTATACTATTATTCGACCCTGTACTATTATTAATTTTCACGAAATTTTCCACCCTGCACTATTATTTTGTACTATTATTAGGCACTCGAGACTACGAGGTTTCAACGGCCGGTAAAACATCGTTAATGTGCTTGGAACGCCCGCAAAAGTGTTAATAATAGTTTGTTACTGTGCGTTTGTTTCCTTGGTCGTTATACACCGTCCATCAAATCCTTACCAACCTTGACACGTCTATTCATCTCAGTACAAAGAAAATCACCGTGGGGTCGGGATTGATTGATTTTATTTTACAGCATATAAATATACAATAAGACAGGTTACAGATGAATACTCTGCAAGGAAATGACATAGACTAAATTCTGTCTTCCCGCCATTCTTTTTGAGGAAAAGAATATTCATGACAGCAAGGTTTGTGATGTTGGCACAACAGATTTAGTGATGGAACCTCTTTATGGAAAGATACTGTGGTGAATAGTATACGGTTTGTGAGAGAAACGATACCAATGCACGAGACGGCAGATCAACCCCTTAAACATAGAACACAGAAAGCGCCGACGGGCCGCCAGTCCGCGAACCGTTGGATACGACCAACCACTACGGGCCGAAAACCCATCGCCAGTTCCTGAGACCTATATTCGCGGGTTATAGAAACTCGTCGGGTGGAGAAACCACACTGATACCTCTGTAGCATTCCCACAACTGTACAACGAGGTAGACAAGGGATACGACTTGTTAATTAGTACAGTAATTAATACAATAAGCAACACGCTAAAAACTAAAGTGTTAAAAACTACACTTGAAGTGCTGTATTTAACACTTACTAAGTGCTGAACTAGCACTTTGTTCAAGTGTAGATATCCCAGAACTTGACAGGTGTTACAATAATACCACTTGATAAGTGTAATGTTGCGACACTTAAAAGGAAACAACGCAGATGACGCGGATCAGACTCGAACTCTCGAGTCTGAACCGCGTCATCTGCGTTGTGTCCTTTTAATTATGTACCCACCAAGCGCAAATCAAATTATGGACGATTCTGGAAGAACCACCAATCCTAGACACATGGGAAGTGCCATCCATTCAATTTTCAGATGTCTGACGAGTGTAATGTCTAAGTGCTTAAAGCATTGCACTTTGAGTGTTAAAATCAAACCCTTAGAGTTAGAATGGTTTTAACACCTTGAAAGTGTCAGTTTTAACACTTTAGTTTTTAGTGTGAACAATTCGGTGAGGGCCATAGTTTCTATCATTCTCACGTGGGCAAAGGGACGACAGGATCTATGACAGACGTTTGCTGTTACAGAAATATGATGGTGGCTGATTTTTCTTACTAATAGCAATCAGGACACTATGGGTTATTACAGTATACTGTTTACTGGTACGAATCAAGAAACTCTTCACCAAGCTTCTCTTAAATTGAGCCCTGGGAATATTTTGCTTTGGGGGCGTGACTTGGTTCTATAAGTTTCTAAAGGTGTGAGGAGGGAGTTTAGCGGAAACTTGTGTTCTTGGTTCAGAAGTCTGGAGTTTCCCTGATTGGTAGTATTTTCCGTTGTCGAATAATCGGTAAATTGTATCCCGTTTTAGATGTTTAAGATGTATCCCGTTTTAGATGTTTAATAATTCAAAGAAAATTTGATGAAAAAACTATTGTTTCTAAAGGTAAAGAGTTAAGAACATCGATGTTAAACCCCAAGAAGCCGTTGGAAGCATTTGTCTTCCATGTACATTCATCAAAGCTTTGATGTTCTGAACTTTTGAACCATCAGTGTAATAATCAAGACCGGTCGGCAGTTGCGAAGTTCGCAACTGCCGACCGGTCTTGATCATAACACTGACGGTTCAAAAGTTCAGAACATCAAAGCTTTGAATGTCCCTAAAAGTTGATCTTCTTCGTTGTTTACTTGAGGTAGGTCAGCTGACTTGAACTTCATTTTTATCGACTTCAAAGAGAGGGAGAGGGGGTGGGGGTCATCTAGGTACGATTAATCGATTATTTGCGACGATTAATCGATTCCTAAAATAAAAAATCGTGACAGCCCTAGTTCAAGTTATAAGTTTCACCAATATCAAAGGACAGTGCCTTTTTATTCCAACAACTGATGTCAAATTTTCTTCTTCCTGCTGATGTGGTAAAATATAACCCTGAATATGGCCCCCTGTATGCCACTTTTCATCAAAAATTTATGATATGATTCATAAATTAACTGCTATTGACACAAAACAAGCCTCTTGTGATATTGAATTTCCCATTAGTGATAATTTATAAATTACACTATGTCTTGTGAAGACATTTCACACTGTGTTTGATGAATATTCTGCAACTTTTTAAAGAAAAAAAACAAAGTTTTTCCTGTTAAGGCACCTAGAATCGTTAGTATGACACTGACAAAACATAAAACACAGATTTCTTTCCAACAGTATCACCAGTACTGCTAGTGTGGTATCTCATAACAATGTTAAAATGCCTAAAACCATCAATTATTGATTCTTTAGAGCAATGCTTGTGCTGCAAGTACCCATAAGTGCACTTTCACTAATTTAGTTTTTAGCCCCACAGACATCCATTCAGACAAAAAGAGTGAAATTGTAGAAAATATGTTTCCAAAGAGGATGAATCAGATATTTGCTTGTAGCATAGAGTGGTCTTTGATGTTTAATATATTTGTTTGAGTGTTGGGGCTGGGGGTATTTTTTTAGGCCCAAAAGTCATCAAATCACCCTCTTTATTTGTCTGGAATATCAACAATAATGCAAGGTGTCATTAGAATGTTTCAAATGTTTATTGAAACAATATATTTTTCCAAGGCTGCTTATTTTTAGAGATTGCATCATTTCAAGGTGGCTAACTCTAATTCTCACATTTTCTACAGTGATACCAATTATTGAACACGGGGAGCTATTTTAGTCTTCCGGGCAACTCCAATTCAAATATTCACCGTCGCGATACCATTAACATCCCTGATACGATAGAGTCGTTCGTAAGAGTACGCAAGCAGTTTAATCTTCATCCCCTTCACCCTGATGTCAAAACACCAAAATTTCAGAAAGCTGTTTTGTCCCATAATGCATCTAGAAATTTAACCAGTTCAATTTCGTTTGACAGAGCTCAATGAGCTCTGTCAAACGAGATTGAATTGGTTAAATTTCTAGTTGCATTATGGGAATTTTTTTCTGCCTGAAATTTAAATATTTTGACATCAGAGTGCAAGGGGTTATGCAAATCATCAACCAATTTAATCACGGCTGACAATTTTCGTCAGTGAAAGAGATTTGCGGAAAGTTAGCTCCCCTTAATTTCCTAAAGCTGGCAGTAAATTTAACACTATGGGTATAGGAATTTCACATAAAAATTTAAATTTCAGAATGTTATCGAATTTGTATTATCGATGTACGCATCATTTCACAAACTCCATTCATTTTTCTGTAGAGTAGTATAAAAATACAGAAGCTGGAGTTTTACGATTTCTTTTCCAATCAATTTGAATGTTTGACTATTATTATCCGCTTAGACACATTTAAAAATAAGAAAACGGTCTTCGCCAGCTTTTGATATTCTGTAACTTTATCCCGTTCAATATATGCGTACCGTGATATTGTAAGTTACTAGCGGGTGAATACCCGGCGTTACACGGGAGAAGATGGTTATATCAGATCGGTCGAGAAACGGAGGAATATATCAAGGTCACCAGTTTGAATGTCAAGGTCACACCGCACGGACACCCAGATGAAGGCAAAATGGTCGATGGGTCAATATACCCGCACATATGAAATTTTAACCCGATCGGCCCAGCCGTTTTCGAAATAAAAGGTCATGGTCACCAATTTCAAGGTCAAGGACATCACGCACGGCCACCCCGATAAAGGCCAAATAATCGATGGGTCAATATACCCGCACATATGAAATTTTAGCCCGATCGGCCAAGCCGTTTTCGAAATAAAAGGTCAAAGTCAACAATTTCAAGGTCAAGGTCACCCCGCACAGGCACGGCACCCCACCCTTCCATGTTTCTCGCAGGAACGAATTGCCCCCGTGGACAAAATTTGAGATCGATCGGTCAAGAAACGGAGGAGTTCACCCGGAAAAAAAGATAGATAGATAGAGACATACAGACATTCGCATTTATATATTAGATTGTGATGAATTGACGGTTTGCGGCTTGGAGCTTATGTTCAACCGAGACGCGAAGCGTCGAGGTTGAACATACGCTCCGAGCCGCAAACCCCAGACCATGTTACCGCCAATTCATCACAATTACGCATATTTTCCAATAGACAGTACCCATAGCCCAAAACCTACATTGTGAGACACGACAGGCTTATTTACTAAACTTGTGATCGTTAAAAGTTGCCTTGTTCAAGGCAACTTTTAACGATCACAGGTTTAGTAAATAAACCTCTCGTGTATCCACGACGGCACTGGATAAGTAAATAAACCTCTCGTGTATCCATGACGGCACTGGATAAATAATCAATAAACCAGATAAACTCGTTCCATCTTAGTTCAAATCGTAAATCGGTTTGTAATTTAAACAACACTTCGCCCGGAACACCGTCCGCTGCACACGTGAAACATCCCGAAAAATGAAGCGGCTTGCTAGTCACTCCGTTGATGAAGCAGTTACGAAACGGACGACGTCATTTCAAATATTTCGCGTTGTGACGTCAGACGGTAACATTTGCCACTCGAGCCGTAAACATAGAATATTATAAGCGAGCTCTCGTCCAATCAGAGAAGGATGATTTTAGTCTTGATGGAACATATAACTAGGAAGTGAGATTTGCTATATTTTTCTGGAAAGAATAAAAAATTGCCAAATTACTGCAAAAACACATTCGCTAAAAAGCCAAAGTGGACAGGTTAGTCATCGGAGGTGTGATACTGATAGACTTCGAAAGTTCTCGGTTATTTACGTTTATTAAATGTTACAAAAGGAAACTTGGCTCTATTTTCCATTGCTGTTTTCACGACAATTACTTGCCTCTTAATTGTACCTTCCGCGCTCGTCTAATAATGTCGAGGGAGATAACTTTATTGAAATATGATTTTCAAGACGACATAAGTCATCGTCGTTTGCGTGTGGCAGTTTAATATTTTCACAAACATTTCAACCTCGACGGACAGAATTGTGATAAAAGTGATATTTTTCTCAATCAGATCGCAGCTGGGTCGAGATTTCGTAACTAAAATATTTGGAAATCAAAAACGAATAAAGAAACACGAAGATAGCATCTGGCATTCAATACCATAGTATTTCTTGTTCAAAAAGTTAAATTCTTATTACTTCCCCTTGTTACATAAATAAGGGCGCAATCACGAAAAGGACACCTTCATGAAGTATCAACAACGACTGCACTTCGCCGAACCACCCACTTTCGTCGTTAGCGTGTGGCAGTTTAATATTTTCACAAACATTTCAACCTCGACGGACAGAATTGTGATAAAAGTGATATTTTTCTCAATCAGATCGCAGCTGGGTCGAGATTTCGTAACTAAAATATTTGGAAATCGAAAACGAATAAAGAAACACGAAGATAGCATCTGGCATTCAATGTCATCGTATATCTTGTTCAAAAAGTTAATTTCTTATTACTTCCCCTTGTTACATAAATAAGGGCGCAATCACGAAAGGACACCTTCATGAAGTATCAACAACGGCTGCACTTCGTCGAATCACCCACCAGAACATTCACTGATGGCCAGAAGCAGACCATACTTGGTAATGAAGGCCAAATAACGGCAAGTATTGAAACTACACGACAGACTCTACTTGCTTTAACCCTTTACCTAACGTAACGGCCAAAACCGGCCAGCGCGATTCTCAAAAATCGCCAATGAATTTTTATTATTTTTTCAATTTTTGTCTCAAAAACATAGGTTATGACCCCTCGTTGGAACGAGCTCGTCGAGCTCGTTCCAACAAGGGGTCATAACCTATGTTTTTGAGACAAAAAATAAAAAAAATTAGTTTTTCAAGAATTATTTTTGCAAGTGTCGTCTGCTTTTCATGTTAGGTAAAGGGTTAAGGTCGACACCACGCTACACAGTTGTACAGTAAAAATGAGACTGGGGCAGGTTACACTTGCCGATGAATTCCACTCTACCTAACAAACGAACAAACGACCGTAAGCTGTAGACAAAACCTGCCTGGAGATTAACTGAGAACCATCATCATCCTCATCATCATCATCATCATCATCATCGTCATCATCATCATCAGGATCATCAACAACGTGTTGAAAAAATAGAAAAGATAAAAACGATCCTACGTTTTGTATTGGAACAGTGAAATTAGATATTGTAGATCAGTATAAATACTTAGGTCTTGAATTCACATACAATGGAAACACAAAACAAGTTCAAGAGAATTTAAGTACAAAGGATCGAAAGCAATGGTTTTCCTTACAAATTGTCTCAGATAGTTACTTGACTCAACTCTTGATGTGAAATGTAAACTTTTTGATAAATTGACAAAGCCTATTTTATTATATGGTTGCGAGATATGGTCCCCATGACCTTTATACTCCTTTTGTGGACACTACAGCCTGTGAACAAGTCACCGAATATTTTGTAAACAAATATTAATGTTGATTAGAAAGGCATCTAATCACGCAGAACGAGGAGAGTTGGGTAGATATCCTATTGTGAACGATGCTATCTTACATCTCCATAAATATTTCGATAAATTATCCAAAATTGCTGACGATAACATACTCTCCAACTCATTTAAGGAGTCGCTCAAATATAAACTTCCGAAAACTTAGATAACTCCTTTATCTCGTTACAATATTAAAGTTTCCGATGCTAATACGTTAACCAATAGTAATGGAAAATGCCCGAGTGATGTACTAGAATCACAGCATAGAAAAAAAAATTTCTGAAGATATGTTTAATGATGACAAAATGAAAGGCTGTAGTAAGTTACGAACGTATCGATTAGTTCAAAATGAATACACGCTTGAACCTTATCTGAAAATCACCAGATCTCGACAGGCCCGTGAACTGTTTACACAACAATTCACAGCCATCTATCACTACTTTTGTATGCCCCCCCCCCCCCCTCCCCCACAACCATTCTGTTAGACGAAACAACCATCGCCTTATTTTTTTTAAATCCGACTTTAAGAAATCCGCATGTCTCCAGTCTTGTCAAAGTGTGATGTGGGCCTTGGCGTCCATTCGTCAGAGTGAAGTCCCTTAACATCACAAACCTTGACAGCTTTTCTTGACACAGACATGGTTTGGAACGGCATTGGAAGGGAGTCGTATAGGAAGGTTCTGTTTGAACTTTGTCATCAGCGCTGAACCAAACTCTACGACCTTGTCCGTTTTGATAGATCCAGGACTTACCTTTTCTGTTACGATGTTGACAACGGTTTCAGTGTGTTGTGACGCACCCACAGGATCTATGCACATCTCAAATTTGGAGCGGAGACCTTTGCAGTGAATAGCATCGGACGCAATTCGCTCTTTGCCCTCCTCTTTGAGAAAAAAATTGGGATCTCTCTGTGTTCTTGCCCTCACACATCTCTGATATGCTTTGAGTTGAGGATCCAGAGACAAGCAATCTTAGAGTCTGTATCTTAAGGGTTTCTAATTTGAGAGTAATGCCTGTAATACCCGACTTACCGTGACCATATCTCATAAATGTATTCTCTATGAACATGTCACTCCATAACCTGTTCCAAAGACCCGGAATGTGTCTTATGACATGTTCACCTCTCATCTCAGAACATTAGGATCCAGATTCTCGATTTGGCGGAGGTAGTACATGCCATACATCGCGTAAATGGTATGCCGTACTCTGCAAAAAATATAGGTTCTCTTTAGAACCAAAAACTGGTTCTAATCTTGTCCCTGAGATGGAACCAGCTCTGTTTAAACAGTATTTATTTCAAATCAAATAAATTTATAAAGATTAACATTAAATATTAACAGAATTAAACATAAATTGAGGGGGTTTCAGCCGTAAGTTTAGAGCTTATACGAGGTTGCCTCAAAACATTATTAAGCAAAGGAGATATGAACAGTTGGCATATCGAATCAGTTTTGGTTCTGCACAGAACCAAAACTGGTTCGATATGCCAACTGTCAATATCTCCTTTGTTTCAAAATGTTTGGCGACTGCATTGATTAAGCTCCAAGTTTAGTGCTGAATCTACTTCAGTTTATGAAATATTCTGTTAAAATTGAATGCTAATCTTGGTAAATTTATTTGATATGAAATAAATACTGTTTAAACAGAACTGGTTCCATCTCAGGGACAAGATTAGAACCAGTCTTGGTTCTAAAGAGAACCTATATTTTTTGCAGTGTATGCGAAAAAGTATGGCAACACACCTCGCACAACATGAAGGTGAAGGGGCCAGTCACCTTCCCGTTCAGCACGAAATTACAACATCATAAGGAAAACCAGCTTCAGAAAAGCATCCGCCCACATTTTTGCCCGACTTTCATCACTTAAATCTTCCAATAAAGACGACAGATCTTCCGTGTATTCAAAGTTGTTTTTCTCGAATGAATAATTTTCGGAGAAGTTCTGCCAATAAACGCATAGTTCTTACGTACATTGGAAGATTTTTCCAACGAGAAATTTTACCACCCCTCCAAACACCAATTGCAGCACATCAGCCAAACATGAGTCAACCATCAGCTTTCCCACGGCACCCATGAAGCCCATAATCAGATGCATACCACTAAACGGGGAATAAAAGATAGAAAGTCGTCCAGGGACGCCCACAATACCTGCACCGCGATGATTTTACACAGCTGTTGATCAGTTATGAACATCGTAAACCTCTGTCCTGCATCCAGTGTCAATTGTTGGGCCTTTTTCATAAGAGTGGCAACAGTTTCGGGATTGGCCGGTGTCATGTCGATCTATGGGAGATATTTGGCTCGAGTACAACATTCAGGAAACATTCCAGACTAACAAGAAATAAAAGTGTTACACTCGTTAAATTCTGGACCACTTTCCTTTTGCAGAACATCACTTAAGAATGCAAAACAGGTCTCTGTGGCCCTTCGAGTTGCCAGTGCTGAATGGCTGAACGTGGAGTGACGGGGTGCACCTTTTTGAGCGAGAAATAGGCATGTCCGGGCGTTTTGGTCCGTGATAACGAATAACATCCAACTGATTGACAGTAGTCTCTGACTTTTCATACTTTTTAACGCACGCAAAAGAACCATCAATTTACTCTCTTTCACTATAGATACTACTACACTTCTTTTTGGCTCAGAATTTTTCAGTAACGAGGAGAATAGGCTAATTTTGATATAGTGCTAGACTTCATCTTACAGAGTGGCCGGTTCCTCTGACGAGTGATGACACCTGTCTTTTTTTTTTGTTGTTGTTGTTTTTAAGATGCTTAACCTTCATTAAGAATTCCTCTATAGGTGTCCGCGCGATTAAGGCAATGTACCATAATTTTACTATCTAGTTATTGATAGAGTATCTTAAATTCAAGATCTTATTTTCTATTCAACTTTATCTAAAGACAATGCACCATGTATTCGGGATGGCTTCTTCTTCTTCTCCTTCTTCTTTATTTTACTTCTTCTTCTTGTATCTTTTTTACTCTTTGACTTCATCTATTTTTTTATCGGTTAGACCACTTCTGATTTTCCGTATGTGTAGTTTAGACAACTGCGTATATCGCTGCCTAAGGGACTGAGCTTGTTGGTCAACTTATTCTAATCATGAAATTAGTATAAATCGTTTTTTTCAATTTTTTTTTTCTCTGAAGAGCTGCTGGTGTGACAGGAATGATAGTCCGTAGGAACGTTAGTCCCTCTGGACTATTATTTCGCGGAATTATAGTCCTAGGTCTAACATTTCTAGGAATAGTAGTCCGGCGGACTACTATTCCTAGAAATGTTAGACCTAGGACTATAATTCCGCGGAATAATAGTCCAGAGGGACTAATTTTCCTACGGACTATCATTCCTGTCACACCGGCACTCCCCAGCTGCACTTGCAAAACAAAATAGCAGTGTTTGGCGAACATGTACCTATTTGTGCATTGAATAATGCCATTTGTGTGCATATGAGTAATATTAGATGTTTTTCTGGTAAATGAACGATTATATATGAGAAATTCAGCATCTGCGACGAATGTCTCAAATTGCTCAATGCTGCCAGTAAACATTTTCTGAATTTGGAGACGTTCCTCTCCGAGAAAAAACTTTGGACGCGACTTTGAGGTTGGGCAGAAAGTTGACATTTGGCGGTCGGACTAGCATGTTCTGTGTAATTGCATTCATATCGCGCTGAGCGTCAAGGTGATAGCTTGAATTTATGAGTTTGTTGTTTAAAAAAAGGTGTATAAAGTTTTTGATAATCTTTCGCATTCTGGCTAAATATGAAGCGTAAAGATAGGTATATGATGGACCCTGAAAGCACATTTGTCATTTAAACAGGCCAGCACTAATAATTCATGCGCTGCTAGTTGAGCATGGAATGTTATGTCAATTACGGGATTTCTGTTTAACGCCATAATGAGATGGCTGGTAAAAGATTAAAGATATTAAACGCCGCTGGTCCCATGCAGTCATTATCTATGTAATTATGTCCAGTTAATGGGTAAATGTCAACATATACAGAAAATACGAGATTTTCGAAGAATATGAAAGAGTATATTAAATTAAGTCGGAGGTTTTCTTGAAAAATTCATTCCTGCCTCAAGGCGTGCAAGACCATGGGTCGTAGGCGAGGGGCTGGGGCTGTCTCAAGCTATAGGTTAGAGGAGGAGCCGCATCGGTGAGAAAGTGTAGGCACGTTGTGATGAAGGGGTGCCACAGAGCTCATAGTTCCAGTGGATCAGTTGCGAGCCAAGTCTGTGGCCATATATGAGTGTAGAATCAAAAATACAAAGTACGAGCTCCAGGAGCTCAAGAAATCTGTTATTTTGGTAGACGGTTTCACCTGTTGTAGAAGACAAGCCATATACAGATTGGGTAGGATTTACCTGTACGACATTATTCTGAGATAAAGGGAGGGGAGCATTTAATCCCTTAAATGACGACTGCTTGAGTGAAAAACGTCCAGTCAATTGATGATATATTAGTGGCCGTAGTGACATTCCGCCACAGGTTAGAGCAAAGGCGTCTGGTAAAGTGGCAATACGATAGTGGCCGTGCAACGGTAGTGAAAGAGTGAAGCTCCAGTTGTATGTTCGTGAAAAGGGGACCAGAGTCCGAACACCGGCGACGCGGAAGAAGAAGCCAGCGACGACAGAGAACGCGGAACCGCAAAGTGATTCAAAAACTGTTTGTGGGTGGGGTGGGATTGAAGTTTGTATTTTATTCATTGGATTTTATGTAAGTTATAAATTACCATATTTTTTATCCGTATTACAATTGTTAATTTCAGTGAACCACTGTTGGATTTATGCATTTTTAGGAAAAGTCCTTGACCCCCTCGGGATAAGAACCACCCCCAACAAAAACGAAACGGGCCGTTTCGACACGATGAGACATGCATTCCGCACGTAGTCAGGTGACACTCCTGGTGTCAAGGCTGAAGACGCCGGTGAATCTATTTCAGAAACACACCTGACACCAAACAATGAAGTAATAAGCACAATTTTATTCTTTAATTGGACAGTTAGTGTTGAATGGTTATATGAATACTCCAATATAAACAAGTATTAAGCAGAACATACTTGAAATGTTTTAAGAGTGGCATACTAAATGACTTGGCATAAAATTGAAGTTTTTAATGATAGTCATAAATGAAGGATGACTAACGATCTGCGTAGTAATAAATAAATAAATAAGTTCACAGTAATTAATTACAAAAGGATAGCGTCACGGAAAAGCCTTCACAACGGCAACAGTACAATAATTATACGCAACATGCAGACACCATAAAATGTAACCCTTTACCATACCGTAATGGTCGAAATCGGCCCAACGTTACTCACAAAAATCAGTATTCAAATTTTGGGTTTTTTTTAATTTTTACCTCCGAAACATAGCTTATGATACCTCTTTGGAACAAGTTCAATGAGTTCGTTCCAATGAGAGGGCCATACGCTATGTTTTTTAAAGAACAAAATGAAATTATTCAATTAAACGATATTTTTTTTTTTTTTTTTTGCCAATGGTGCCGAGTGAAGGATTTGAGTACCATGGTGTATTTCTTTTGACAAGTAGATTTGTCAATTATTTTTGGTCATCAAAATTTGTTTACGTATCTTTGTCTGGTTACAATAATTCATGGGAGAGTACAAAATACAAGAAGCACGTGCAACCTTTCATCACACGGACGACCGGGTTGTACCCGGTGGTCCATGTGATGAAAGTTTGCAAGTGTTCTGAACAATTATAAATACTTTTCGAGTGGAGAATATATGGCTCTAGGATAAAGTAATACTCCACTCTCTTCATTTTGTAAAAACAGTGGAATGTTAATATATGTTTACGTCATTACATGTCGATGCATCAGAGTAGAGTTTAGGAATGATGTTAATGGTTGTCAAGGTGATAGCTTAAAGTTCAGATATTTTCGATAATCTTTCTCTCTGGGCGAAACATAAAACGAAACGATGGGTATCTGGCAAATCCCAAAACCCGATTTGTCACTTAAACAGACCAGCAATAAGTCAAGCGCTGCTAATTATTAAGCATGAAGTTTAAAGTCCATTTTTCGCATTTGTTGAAAGACACATGGGCTTTCTGATAATCGATTAAAGAAGTAAGAGAGACCAGCGTTCTCCTGTACTCATTATCTGTGTAATTATGGCCAGTTAATAGGTAATTGTTGGAAAAACAGTGCACACCCATATTACGCATCTGGCCTGTCACCGAATGTCAGGATACGCCGAAATGTGAGTCAAAGAAACTTTAAAGCGAACATTAAATTAAGATAGATCTAAGCAGCCAAGTTCAAGAGAATCAATTAAAATGAGCATTGACGTTCTGGCTATGGAAATAAAAATCGGAGGGTTTCTCGAAAATTCATTCCAGTCCGAGGGTATGTAAGGCTGTGGATCGTAGGTCGCAGGAGCTGGGGATGTCCCATGCTACAGGTTAGAGTAGGTGCCGCGTCTGCGTGAGAGTAAAAGCACGTTGTAATGTGGGGAGCTCATATTTAGAACAAGGGCAGTCGCGGGCCAAGTCGGTGGCCATATCTGAGAATAGGATCAGAAATAGAAAGTCCGAGATCGAGGAGCTATAAGTATTTAGGAAGACGGCATACCTGTTGTAGAAGGCAAGATATGCGCAGGCAGAGTAGGCTTGCCTGTATGAACATTATTCTGAGATAGACGTAGGGAAGAGTTTAACCCTATTGGCGGTGACTGCTTAAGTGAAAAGCGTTCAGTAAAGTGACAATATGTTAGTGGCCGTGCGACTCCAGTGGTAGGGTGACATTCCGTCATTTGTTAGAGCAACGGCGTCCGATGAAGTGACGATACGTTTGTGGCCGTGCGACGGCAGTGAAAGAGTGAAGTAAAGAGAAGAGGCAACCAAAGAACAAACACCAGCGAGAAGGAGGAACAACCAGCGACAACAGAGAATGTGGGTCCGCAAGTGACTCAAAAACTGTGTGGGTGGGGGTGATTGACAAAAGTGCACTTACTCAGCGCGCTATTACTTCAAAATAGTGTACAATACAGTCATACGACGTCTAGTTTCAACTATATACAGAGCCATTGGTAATTCATCAAATGAGTACTCTCAATGTAATATCTATACACAGTTAATTGGTAGAGTGCTAAATTATTTTTGGCCATCAAAATTTGTTCACATATCTTTGCCTTGTTACAATTTATGGGAGAGTGCCAACAGGCACTCTCCCATAAATTGTAACAAGACATGTTCTTACAGACTGTGGTGGTGAAGGGTGCACATTTACCAACTTCAAAATTAACATTTTCCTGCGAAACAACAGGGATTGATATCTTACATTCCAGATAATATTCGACCAATATATACTGAGTCAAAAATGAAAGTATAATAAACTTTGAGGAGCAATGGTTTTAGTATTATCGACTTCAATCCCAAACAAATTATTGTAAATTCATATTTCGAATCTAGCTGTATGAATTTGCATAATTTCATGTTCTTACTGTTGCCAGCGTCACGTTGGGATGTCGCATTTCAGACATGGGGTGAAATGAAAAGTTCACACATGCAGTCAATAGTGTGTATGTCCACCGTTTTCCTCTTGGATGGTAGACATCGATAGCGCATGGACCTAATAAGTCTCTGGATGTCACCCTGTGATATTGCGTTCCATTCATACCTTAGAGCACTACGTAAATCGCCTAACGTCTGAAGATCATGAGTCGTACTCGACAGTTCAATTGATCCCAAAGATTCTCGATTGGCGACAAATCTGGCGAAAGTGGCGGCCAGGGAAGAAGTTCGATGCTCTGCTCCTCAAGAAAAGTCACGACAGATACCTGCCACGTGGCATCGGGCATTGTCTTGCTGGAATAACTGCAATCCGACGTAAGTGTTGAACAACAGCGTTAAAAATTTCGTCCCTATATCGCTGTCCATTCAGATTACCATCGATGAAGATCAGCTTCGTTCGATGGTGCAAGGAAATACCTGCCCAAACCATTGCACTACCCCCGCCGAAACGGTCGCATTTCCGCACGCAAGCATCAGAAGATCGTTCTCATCGTCGGCGATACACTCTTGCCCTACCATCAGGGCGCCGTAGACAAAATCGTGATTCACCACTAAAAAGAACTGTGCTCCAACTCTGCGGAGTCCAGCGAACACGCTGACGTACCCATTCCATTCTGACGGTACGATGACGTTGAGTAAGGATCGGTTCGTGGTATGGACGCCTACTTCGGATACCGTGTTCAGCGAGTCTGTTGCGGACAGTTTATGCACTAATTCTATTGTTAGTTCTACTAGGAGTAATTGCTGCTGTCCTCGCCGCCGGAAGGAAGCGATCCCGCAAGTGAGACGTCCTGGGGTGTCCGTCTTGTGCAGGGGTCGTAACCCTCGGTCGACCTAAACGCGGTCGGTCGGCAGTAAATCCAGTGGTTCTATACCTTCCAATGAGACGGTAAATAGTGGCCACAGTGACTCCGAATTCAGCAGCGAGCTCATCTGGAGTATCTCAGCTTCATGCATACCAATGGCACGCAACCTCTGATTTTCGGTTAACCTTGGCATTTTTTAAAATGTCGGAAGACAAAAACTAGCGTGTTTTCTAATAACCCAGGCTCTCTAGCACAACATAACACAAAGAAAATCGTCGATCACCCATTCAATTTGACATTCCTGGGTAGCACGTGCCATTTTGAAATCCATAGCAAAATTGTATACGGTTGGGTGGACAACAACAACATGTCATTAAACTCTTTGCTCGACTTCTTGTCCACGAACATGCAACATTAGAACTATTATATTTCAGCTTTTATGCTATTTTTTCACATTTGGACCACGGGTACGACTTCATGATCTTCAGTGGTAGGCGCTTTACGTAATGTTCTAAGGCAAGAGTGGAACGCAATGCCACAGGGTGACATCCAGGGACTTATCAGGTCCATGCGCCGTCGATGTCTTGCCATCAAACAGGCAAACGATGGACATACACGCTATTGACTGCATGTGTGAACTTTTCATTTCACCCCATGACTGAATTATGACGCTGGCAACAGTGAAATGATATTATGCAAATTCATACAGCTGGACTCAAAATATGAATTTACAATAATTTGTTTGGGATTAAAGTCGATAATACTAAAAAAAATTATCCTCCAAATTTATTATGCTTTCTTTTTTGACTCAGTATATATGTGTCCAAAAACAACTAGATAGTTTCATTTGTGTGCAAAGCACACCATAGTACATGTGTATATCCCCGCACTTGAATTCTTGATTGTTGGATAATGCTTGATACAGACAGAAATGAAAATATTATATATGTTATATATGTCATATTGTATATTATATATATATGAAATATTATATGGCACATTAAACTGATTGATAATATTAGTTATCCTTGTGTTTTCCAGGGTGTTTGGGAATTTACACCGGTTTGGAAACTCATACACCCTGAGGCGAAGTCGAATTCCCATACACCCTGGACTGGAAAACACAAAGATAACGGATTTATTTCCAAGAATTTTAGTGTACTTAACCTACACTGTGGGCAAAAACTGACCGAAAATTCAGAAAATTCGTACTTTGCAAGTTTCTTAAATAAAACCAGACAAATATGGATGTCATTGGAACTGGTTCTTAAATGACAATTGTGTCGCTAGGGGTGCCACATGGTGCCGAATCAAAAATCCGAAACCTTTATTTATTTATTGGGGTTTAACGACACTCTCGACTGCCAGGATCACCTTGTGTCGGACAGTTTTGCGGGTGGAGGAAACCGGATTAACCGGAAAGAACCACCGAACAACGGAGAGCAACTGACAGGCTCCCCAAGGTACTAACTCCACAGAAGCAGGGTTAGCATTGTTTGAAGACAAGCGTACCATCGACGTGCAGTACGCCTTAGTGTACAACGCCACCGTGCTCCCACGTGGGCAATTGGAATTAAGTATCTTGCCCATGACACAACGCGGTTGCCGCAGTGGGATTCGAACCGAGAACCTCTCGGCTTGCAGCCTGCATCTCTACCTACTGAGCCACCGTGCTCCTTCCGAAACCTTTATTCACATCTAGAGACCCTACCTGAACATATGAACACACTTTCAACATTTCGAATTAAAACCCCGATGAGCCTTTTGCCGCAAACCGATTGTCTAACGACAAAAGTGGCACGACGGGAGCTTCATGGTGCTGGATCAAAAATTCGAAACCTTTTTGCACATTTAGATACCCTACCTGAACATATGAACACACTTTAAGCATTTCGATTTAAAACTCGTAGGGGCCTTTTGCCGGAAACACATTCTCTAATGACAAAAGTGGTGCGGCGGGTGCCACACGTGGCCCAATTAAAAAATCCGAACCTTTATGGACATCCAGACACCCTACCAGAACATATGAACAACATTTCAGAATTTCGAATTAAAACCGCTTGGAGCTTTCGCCGGAAACCGATTCATTAACGACAAAGGTGCACTACGGGCACCACATGGGGCAGAATTAAAATTCAAAAACCTTTATGCACATCTAGACATCCTACTGGAACATATGAACACACTTTCAACGTTTCCAATTAAAACCCCTAGGAGTCTTCCACCGTTTCTCTAACGACAGAAGTGGTACTGCGGGCGCCACATGGGGACAAATCAAAAATCTGAAACCCTTACGCACATCTAGACAGCCTACCAGGACATATGAACTCACTTTCAACATTTCGAATTAAAACCTCTAAGAGCCTTCCATCGGAAACTGATTTTCTAGCAATAAAAGTGGTTCCACTGGGGCCAAATCAAAATTCCGAAACCCTTATGTACATCTACAGATGCTATTCCTGAACACCTTGGCATCGTTCAAAGGTTTCGAATTAAACACTCTAGGAGCCTTTCAATGGAAACCGATTTTCCAACAGTAACAAATGTTGGAACCACTTGGGGCCAAATCAAAATTCCGAAACCTTTATGCACATCTACATATGCTACGCGACTACCTCAGCGTAGTTTAAATGTTTCGAATTACATACTCTTGGTGATATGAAGTTCAGACAGGACGGAGATCACCACAATATCCCCGATTTTTTCAAAAATGCGGGGATAAAAATGTATATTTAATAACGATTGTTCACGATAGCGGCCGATTTGAATTCTTTTGTGTTCAAGTTGAGCGTAAACATTATCCGTAAGTGCCGTGATCTATTTCAGAATGGGAACATGATTTGTTTTTGCTGTCAAATACTGTTATGCGATTCTTGGAAAGAGCTACCTTGGAACTTTCCAACACCGTATAGCATAACACCATACCACCCAGCTTTATTTTCCGGGATCATCTGACAAAACTCCTGTGGGGTTAATAACCAATTTTAAAATCATTTTTTTCTGAACATCTGTGAACGTGATAAAAAATATAACAACTTATTTTTGAGTATCTCTGGAAATCGTCAGAGGGGAAGTAAAAGAATGAAATATTGAAAATCTTTTTTTTTTCTTATTAAAGTGTGAAATTTGTTGTTCCATAGCACAAACTGTTTTGTTGAATGGCCTCCAATGCAGAGTAAAAGATTAACGACAGAAACATTAAGAGTCACATCACAAATCTGGTGCTGAGACTTTAGTTGTGAAACTGTTAAGTTAATTTCTTCCTCATCTGTCCAGACATTACTCAGGACCACAGCCGGTCGAGGAATGTGGTGGCTATTCGCCACCTACAAACTTACCAGACGTAAAATTACCACCTAAAATAAGTTTTGGAATCACACAAGTAATTTCAAGCATTGACAATATTTCTTGGGAAGCTCTCCCTGAGAGCTTCCCAAGAAATCATGTCAAGGTTTGGAATTATCAACAAAAAAGTAAACACTTTTTCTTGTTGTTCTTATCTGCAGATAATAATTTAATTTTTTCATAGAAAATTGCCTTGCATTGAGTGGAAATTGTCGCCTTTCCTAATGATTGCATAACAATATTCAACCCTTAGAAATTTGTCCAGAAAATTCTTCATTTGGAGAGATGGACTAGCCCTCTGAAACAAATGGCATATCATAAGAGCGCATCTTTCTCAGTACATTTTCGTTTTGTATTAGCGCGTCTGAAAAGTTCTTGAGGTGTCGCAATCTACTCCATTTCGTCAATGTTTCTTACACGAAATTGTGTTGTAGTTCGGATACTTGATGGCATATCGTTCATTGGGTGCAACAAGGCGCTACCTGTAATGCTATATGTGTTGTTGCCGATGACGTCATATACACCATCGCAGGTGGAGCCTTGTTGCACTCAAGGAATGGTATGTCATCCATGGAAGTTCGGGATTTTTTGTCAAAATTGTTTCATTTTTGATAGTGTTATTACCGGAACAAGACATTGTTTATATCCGTAACTGACCCCTATTTGAATGTTGAACAGTTTGGCTCAGTCAAGCTAACCCTTTTCACAGATACCGAATGAATAGCTGCCACGGTAGGTTACTGGTCAATTATCCTGTCAAAATCGATTTCATAATACGACCAGTGGCCAATACTATAAAAATCGCAACATCGACGCCGTAGCTGCGACGGGTGGTGCAATCTCACAATATTCTAAGTTCATCAAGGGCCATAACTCCAAGAAAAATATTTGGAACAATACGTGCATTGAAGAGTGGCTAGACATCAATAAGGTACACTTATATGCCAAATATAAAGTCATTCCATCAAGTATTTCAAAAGTTATTGAGTTTTGAAACTCGTTGGTCACAGACAGACAGACCGACCGACCGACCGACCAACCGACCGACCGACCGACCGACACACCGACAGACAGACAGACCGACATTGCCACTCATAGAGCTGCTAGTCGCAGCTAAAACTTTTACAATTGTATTTTCAAGAATTGTATTTTCTAGTTATGACTTTAAATGGGTTAAAATGAATCATCAGCATTTTCAAAGATCTGGCAATTTGCCAGCTGGCAAATTGCCATATCTTTTAAAATGCTAATGATTCATTTTAGCCAATTATATCAAGAGGTATACATTACAATTCAATAAAATACAATTGTAAAAGCTTTATAGTCTTGCCGCCTGGACGAAAGTTTCAGAATATAGCTGAGCTGTTCCTCACAACCCGCTGTCCCTCCATCATTATGAGAATCAAACAGGCCGGGAAACTGAATGTTTGTCAATGATAGCAGAGCAACTGTTCTTAGGTAGAAATGATGGTTTCGTTTTCTTGCTAGTGTTCCCAATGTAGGACATTGCTAAACATAAAATGCTTCGCAAAAAGCAAAAAGCGATGCGATACAACTTTTAAATTACATAACATTGATCCTAGTAACTGAAATTACATAAAATTGATTTCAGTAAATGAAATTCCAACACATTTATGATAGAATTATAAGGTTATTATTATTTGGTATTATTCTGGGAATTGAATATGTGCTAAACAAATGCTCAACCTGAGAACTTTGAACAATTCACACTATCCTAACATTAAATCAGATCTTATGCAGAAATGATAAATTTTCGATGTTTCATCATTTGGTAACTATTTATTTATTTATTTATTTATTGGTGTTTAAGGTCATATACTTATGCACAATGGATAATCATGACCGTGACAGTTTTACGGTGGGAGAAGCCGGAGTACCCGGAGAGAACCACCGAACAACGACGAACAGCTCCCCAAAATCGTAACTCCGCACTGTAGCAAAGGCAGGGTTAGATTGGTTGAAGACATGCATACTATTGACGTGCAGTACGCCTTAGCACACGGTGTCATCGTGCTCCCATGTGGACAATCGGGGTTAAGTGCCTTGCAAAAGGACACAACGCGGAGTCCGAATTGATCGCTCAGACGGTCACCCGTCCAGTGATTAACCGGGCTCGACGTTGCTTAACTTCGGTGATCTGATGAGAACCGGTTACCGCAATGCCACCGCACACCCTCATTTTGTAACTGTGAATGATGGTATTAACTCAGGATAACGATTTTACATAATGTGATTTTCTCGAAGGTCATTTCGAGGATTTTTTTATTACGATAAATAAACGCACTACAGAAATCTCGTACCGATTGACATCATGCATACTTATGAAGCTCGATATTCCGTAAACTGTAGTTGTAAATAGCAACAGTTAGAATTTTTGCCAATTTGAAACCGGCGAGTTGGAATTTTGGGAAGTAAAGGAGACATCAGCATCACCAAAGAAGCTCTGAAATCCAGATAGACAGAATTTCTAACTACTCATGACTTGCCCTCCTGATTTCCGACTATAGGAAACTTTGACCAGGATTCGGCCCTCCACCCCTGTCGCCACGTCCCTGACTGTACACTGTAAAACATTACCGTAATTCTACGGTTAACTACTGTCAGATGACTGTCTTAATACAACGGTCTCGAGGCTGTTAATTAATTTTAACGTTGTTGCCGTAGAAAAACTGCGAATTTGATCCAATGAACGTATTTCTCCCGTGACGCTATCCAATTACGTCGAACAGCGGTAAAATGGTGAAGTATGGGATAGGCCTTGCCACATGCCACTCTGGAAGTCGCCATTTCCAAGAAGGATGCCTGATCTTTTGAAGACGAACACAACGTATTACTATCAATTTGTAAGTCTGTGGCCAAGTGAATCATGTTCATTGGAGTCTTGGACATGAAAATCAAACAACGTCAATCTTTTATGCGTATTATTGTTTCGGTAATGATGGAGAATAACAGACTGTTTGTACTGCGTCACCGATATTCGATGGATCTCATGGCTTGTGGCCACGGATCTCCACTAAGGCCTGCACACCCATATGCTTTTATTAGTTCTAGGTAAAATGCGGTTAATGATGGTTGGAATTAAATTACGGTCAAAATGACCGGTGGCAGTGTTCCAGCCATATGGCTGGAACACTGCCACCGGTCATTTTGAACGTAATTATTTTAATGGTAATTCTTACGGGAAAATAAAGGAGGGCGCGGTGGCTCAGTTGGTAGAGGTGCAGGCTGCAAGCCGAGAGGTCCTCGGTTCGAATCCCACCTGCGGCAACCGCGTTGTGTCCTTGGGCAAGACACTTCACCCCGATTGCCTACATGGGGGCACGATGACGCTGTGTACTGAGGCGTACTGCACGTCGATGGTGCGCATGTCTTCAACCAATCTAACCCTGCCTGTGCTGCGGTGCAGAGTTCAGAGTTACGATGTTGGGGAGCTGACAGCTGCTCGCCGTTGCTCGGTGGTTCTCTCCGCGTACTCAGCCTTCTTCCACCCGTAAAACTGTCACGGTCACGATTAGCCATTGTGCATAAGTATGTGACCTTAAACACCAATAAATAAATAAATACGGGAAAATAAGGCAAATGACGGTTAAAAATGTTTACGGTCATATGTCAGCTAGTTTCCAGGCATATGACCGTACAAATAACGGCAAACTGCGAAAAAAATACGGGAATATACGGCAAATGACAGTTTTCAGGGAAAACTAGAAGAAAATGCAAAATGGATTACGTTATTTCTCTATACACTTTTGGACGTGTAAGGTGTCATACCATTGAGTGCAATACTTTTTGTTTTCAATAAGATGCTCTGGTTTTTTGCCTCATACATTATTCAGCACTTTACATGATAACCATGTCCCAGACGGCTAGTGCTTTGCGTGATGTATTGCCTTACTCTCAAATGTTGACAGTGGGTTACAACTTCCCGTTACTACACTTACTTGCAGGCATTAAGTAACGAGACGTTAGGTTTCCATTAGCGTGACATGTTAGTGGGTAATTTTACGCCATAAATTGTCTGTAAACTCATAGAGTGTCAGTACAGTGCGTCAAGAAAGCTATACACTTTCCTCGGAGCTACCATCTCCATGATAACTTGAAACTTGTGGTTTGTTGATAGCATGCAAACAGGGGCGACAGAGGGGAACAAAACGTTGGAGATCGCCAATTTTACAAAAAGCGGGGACGATGGGGTGTGTGACCAATGAGGGGTAAAGCTCACATTCTGTTTTGTTTTTTTGGGGGGGTGGGGGGGGGGGTGGGGCGCACAGACAAAGATCTAGTGAATTTGCGCATAGCAGATGGTATGGGAGGGGCTGTGTGGGGAAACGTTTTTAAAATGAGACTCCCTTCAATCGCATCTGGTGGCTTCTGGGGGAGGGAAATGGAAAAACGGGGGGGGGGGGGGGTCATACTCATTTCCCGAAATATATTATGAGGTTGCAATTTTTGCAATCGAACTGGAAAGAAGGATGTTCTTAGTGTATGACGTTGTCACAGCAGGTGCTGTTTCTTTTCTTCTGGGGGCGTTGGGGGGGGTGGAGGGTGAACTGCACTTTGAACAGCTACAGTCACACCGTGTGAGACAGTTTTAGGGAGGAAGCCGGAGTACCCAGAGAGAACCACCGAGCACTGGTGACAACAGGCCGAGTTCCCAGCTTACTAACTTGGCACAAAAAGAGATAGAAAAGTATTGAGGCACCATCGACGCGCAGTACGCCTCAGTAATAACTTTGTGACAAAATGGACTTCTCTGTATAAGGTTACCTTTGCGGTCAAATAAACTTCACTTTTGGATTTTCGTTGCTGTTAAATACATTTAATTGTAACCCTAATTTTGTAGCTGCTTAAATCGAAGCTATAGAGTTAAAACTAGAAGTCCTATCATGAAATGTGCAGAAATGGCACGTCAATCTGCGCGTTGATCTACGTGTTATGGCCATAGTAAGGCTATCAAATTCTGTACATATGGTCTGTGCACAAGCAATGTTTCATGCAATGGACTTCCGGGTAACCCTGAGGTCCATTGGCAGAAACATTGCCTGTGTTTGCTATAAATAACCAGGAGAACCTGCCGTGCTTTGGATGTCATTCGATATGGCAATTGCGCGCAATTCCTACGCGCAATTAATCCTGGTTAAGCGCACAGTTAGTGACAGGACTTCTAGTTTTAACTGTAACCTTGAAGCTAAATGCAAAGTTTAGTGTTTGGCTAACTTTATTGCGAAGTAAATATTACTGCATGGTCAGTGGAGAGCTTCGCAATAGATGATGTCAATATTCGGTTGGTAGGCTGTTGAGAACATGTGGAGAGAGCTATCAACATCGACAACCTTTAACAGAAATATTCTAGAAAATTGTTCTACTACTAACTTTGAGATTATTACTAACTTAGTTTCATATCGCCCCAGATGTCAGCCCAAGGTGACCTCATATCAGCCTCAGACCGAAGGTCGAAAACTGATGTGAAGTTACTGAGGACTGATATCTCGGTCTATATGCAACTGACCAAGAAATAACCTCGTTATTTATTAAACGAAAACAAACAAGAACACGATGTTCTCAGATCGTCCCCCGAGTTCCAATGTATACTGGCACATAGAACACATTGGAACTCAAGGGACGAGAAATGTTACAATTTTCTGACAGTGTTATTGTTTCTCGTTCTTTTCTCCAAGTCCGAAGTTTATTCTTCTTCTAGTTCAGCTATTCGAAAGGAACGGCTTCCCCAGTCGGCAGGAAGCCGTGACATTCGGATAGCAGAGCTACCTCTTCTCCCAATTCGACGAATCACCGCTCACAACTCTGGAGCTGAGTCTGCGCTGAATTTTCAGCATTATTTATTTATTTATTTATTTATTTATTTATTTTTACGGGTGAAGGAAGCCGGAGTACCTGGAGAGAACCACCGAGCATCGACGAGCAACTGTCAGCTCCTCAACATTCTAACTTTGTTCAAGCTCAGCTCAAGCAGGGTAACAGCGGTTGAAGGCATGTACACCACTGACGTGCAGTACGCCTCAGTACACGGCGCCATCGTGCCCCCATGTAGGCAACCCGGATAAAGTGCCTTGCCCAAGTACACAACGCGGGTCGTCCCGGGCGGGGATCGAACTCGGGACCTCTAGCATAGAAGTCCACCAGTCTACCACTGAGCCACCGCGCTTCCGAATTTTCAATACAACTCTCTTCTTCTCTTCATCCACCAAACCATTACGTACAAGCATCTTTAATTTCTCATCATATGAAAAAAAAACCCAGCTTCAAATCATGCCATTGTGCCTGATAATGCCAATTATCCCTCTTTCGTTCTGTTTTTCATGGAAACAAACTGCTTGCATCAAGTAACGCATCGGGGGGGGGGGGGGTGGGCAACTCTAGCTTGGTTTATATCGGCCGAGATCGGTGTCCTATCAGCCGAATTTGAAGTGACATCTGCCAGTTTGATAACGGGCAACTGCTTGAAAGAAAATCATTTCTAATCAATAAACTAACTTTTAGGAGGATATAGGAATCACCCAAGTCGTGCACGAACATCGCATCAATGGTTAAATGCTTTACAAGTGAGCCAAGTGTAAGACCAGTTAAGGCACATGTTCTCAACAGCCTACCAACCGAATATTGTTCAAACTGATTTTCCCCGCCAATATGGTGTGTGTGTGTGGGGGGAGTGTGTGTGTGTGGGTGGGGGGGGGGGGGGGGGTAAAGGGCGATAACTTTAAAACATTAACAAATCTACAGGATCACTGTATATAAAGTATTGATTTTTGGCAAGCAGAATGTTATGCATTAAAGTTTGTTCCAAGTCAAGTTCTTCGTCCATATTTCAGTTCATTTTAGTTACTCAAAAGTTGCTTTGGAGCTCCAAAATACACACGTTTTAATTTTTCTTTTGTGGAACCCATGTACAGAAAGTCTTGATTTTGCACGCAGCATCTTCAACTAAATTACTTTCAAGTTTTGGGGGACATATCTCATGAAAAAAAGCTCATTTTCTTAAACACAGAGCTTCGTATTCATAATACATATAGCTATGGAATTCCATATACTGTACGTTTCATGTTTGCTCTATTTATTTATTTATTAATTGGTGATTAAGGTCACATAAGTATGCACAATGGCTAATCGTGACCGTGACAGTTTTACGGGTGGAGGAAGCCGGAGTACCCGGAGAGAACCACCGAGCATCGACGAGCAACTGTCAGCTCAACATTCTAAGTGTGATCAAGCTCCGCTCAAGCAGGATTACAGCGGTTGAAGACATATGCACCATCGACGTGCAGTACACCTTAGTACACGGCGGCATCGTGCCATCATGCAGGCAACCGAGATAAATTGCCTTGCCCAAGGACACAACGCGGGTCGTCCCGGACAGGGACCTCTAGCATAGACGTCCAACAGTCTACCAGCCTACTAGCAGCTGCTACTAGGTGAATAGAGCAAAAATTTATCCAAGACTTTTATTGTTCGAATAAACGTCCATTCATGTTATAAAAATGGGGACCTCTAGCATAGAAGTCCAACAGTCTACCACCCTACTAGCAAATGCTACTAGGTGAATAGAGCAAAAATTTATCCAAGACTTTTATTGTTCGAATAAACGTTCATTCATGTTATAAAATATATTATATTACATGCAGCTCATTTAATACTTGGATGCTGGTCTTTTTGCATTTAAATAACCATGGAAACAATACAGATAACGCTATGGCGTCGAATGCAATGGAGGTGCGAAAAAGCGCTACTACTCTCCCGTTTCCTCACAGTCCTACCTCAATATCTGTTAATATGTACCACTATAATCTCCCGGCTCTGTAATTCCATGTGTAAGATGACCCAGTACGTCTTTCAACATAGGAGAGGTGAGCTCACAAAATAAAATAAATAGAGAGTAATCGCTTGACTGGACTGGTTACGTGAAATAATTCATGAGAGGTGAGGAACGTTGTAAACACACAAGTGCGCGAATGCGCACGAGTGTTTTACAATATAGTCCCTCGCCTCGAATGAATTATTTCACGTAACCAGTCCAGTCAAGGGATTACTCTGTTTATTACTTTGCATTAGTAATGGTAATTATATTGTTTAACCCTTTACCTTACGTAACAGCAAGCGTTATTCTCAGAAATCGGCAATTAATTTTCATTATTTTTTTCATTTTCTGTCTCCAAAACATAGGTTATGACCCCTCATTGGAACGAGCTCGACGAGATCGTTCCAATGAGGGGTCATAACCTATGTTTTTGAGACAAAAAATGAAATTAATAGCTATTCAATCATTTTTTTTTTTTTTTTTTTTTGCAAGTGTCGTCTGCTTTTCATATTGGGTAAAGGGTTAAAAAACAAAAAAAACAATGAAGTCCCCATTACATGCACGGCAAAGCGTCTTCGGAAATCCCGGAAATCCCAGTAAATCACACTTTGTTAAGTAATAATTGTTCTTTATGTTGATATTTTTAGATTTGTTATGTACTTTTAACATCTTTTTTTCTTTTGAATGTTTCATTCTGTTATTGCTATTGTTCTGTTTTTGCAATCTTCCTCTCAGTTGGTGTTAATTGCTTGAATAACTCTTATCTTAATGTTGTGTCGTCAAATGCAGTGGAGGTGCGAAAAATCTATCCCCTCCCATTTGGTTCCAGCCCTACCCCAAAGGTCATTAAACATCACTATAATGATAACAAATACACCAAGAGGAATAGTTAAGGGCGTCCATTGTCCATTTCTGACATTTTAAATTTATCGCAATTTACATCTCTCCAAGATGTGATCATTCATTACTTATTAAAAACGTTATGCTTTCAGGGATTAAAAACTGTTTTCATGGGCTTAAAATACTATCACCGTGTACGGCGGATTTCGTACAAATCCCACTCAAAATTTCCACAAGCATCTTCCAGAAGTCTGGCCACACTGTACTGTCATCGGACAGTTACTGTTGTTCAGGCCTGAGATACGCTCGGCGTTCAAGAGACGAGTGACACAGTATGTTGCGGTTTTGTACGTTAAAAGGCAGCATACGCCTTGTCGTTATTGGGACTATTCAGTGTTGGGTGAATTTCCTTGAATGACTTCTGGAAAGGAGCTAGCGATTTTAAAATAATCTAGTCTCAACTGGTACTGCAATTAAAGAGTTACCTGTTATGGCCGTAAAGTAGAACTTTTAGCAGGAAAAACAGTACCATTCCGCGGCCATTTCACGCTCATGCCCAAGCTGTTACACCAGACAAATTCTGTAAGGAAATGGACGCTGTTATGGCCTGGGAATGAAATGGTTTCGCGCGCCTAAGGCGAGCTGGGATGCTGTGGGACAAGCCCCTTTCGACCCACTTTGACTGTTTAAGATCTTGTAGCTACATGTCTTGGCGTGTTGAAGGAGGAAAAAGATTCGGGTACTCAGCAGATGTCCCAGGCTTAGATGGTCAAGAAGAACGTTCGTTTGTCTTTGTATTGGTCGTTGACTGAAATTGATTGAATCCTCGGGTGAGGATCAGAGCGAGAGAGGGGCCTCTAACAAAGGTGCTAGCTCTTCCCAAGGGTTCTGTAGTGTTATTTTCGGGCAAGTAAAGTCTGCCACTTTGAAGATTGATCATGATTCGGTGGAGGGCCATCATTGGCAAGTATTGTCTGCCTCGGGCGTTTGATCGAAGCAGGAGTTGGTTATGGCCTGGAGCCAGTCCACCCCTTAAATATTCCATCACCAATGTTTACATGTAGATTCACTCGTCTGGAATATTTCAGTTGGTCGGATAAGCGAACCTACCATAAACATTTAGTTTATTTGAATCAAAGCAAGAAATGTTTCTCATTCGAGACTTGATTTGACACGCTTTTTCAGGCCTGGCATTCTTAAAACTGCAGGAGGGCTAAAAATCGCTCTCCTCACGTGGCCCAGGGGAGCGATTAGCTCTCCTCAAACTGACAAAAGCTAAAAGTGGCAAAATGAAGTTGTACTATTAATGAATTTTGCCTAGTGGGCTTTGTACGTACATTTTATTTGGTGCTGTTAACCTTGATAAGGTCCGGAGGTGTGGGAGGGGCAGAGTGGTCATATTGCAGAGACCACTAACATGGCAAGAGATCTGGAAATCTGTGGGTTTGGGGAACAGGCTGTTGTGGTAATCATTATTTTCTAAGGCTAGGAGGGCTATTTTTCGCCCTCCTCAATTGTTTTAAGGCGAGCAGTAGGCGAGCGAATAAATCGCTTTCCTGAAAACGCCAGGCCTGCTTTTTTACCCTTTGAACCCGGAATACAGCTTTTCTGATGCAGGATCATGATATAACTTGACTTCATTAACTAGATTGTTGCTCGGTGAATTTGTGTGGTAGACCCATCACGATTTGTAACGTGCAGCAAATATTGATTGGTCTTACTGAGAATTTTTTTCACTTTTGTCACAATTTGCTTTGTACATACATATTGTTTTCACAACAATAATGAGTTGAAAGGAATATGCTGCTGTTAGCTTGTCACAATTTTCTTGGTACATGCATATTGTTTTCACAACAATAACGCGTTGAAAGGAATATACTGTTGTTGGCTTGCATTAGTTGTTACTTATTTCTTCTGATGCACAACTTTGTTGTTTTTATAACTCATTGCACTGTACTGTTCAACCAGCTCTGTGTTATACATGCTCCCCTTGGGGAAAGTTCTGTGGCTTGTGTATATGCTCTGTTGGTAAATAAAAATCAATCTACTTATGAAGAATTGTAAAACTCGAAGCGGGCACTCTACAGGGTTCGGTCCTTAGCCCGCTTCTATTTATAATATATGTGAATGACATTGACAAAGTAGGGAAGAACCGTGTTGAACTATATCAATTCTCAGACGACAAAGGAATGTGGACGGCCAGTAAGTCTCGAAACATAATACAAAACCGTCTGCAGGGTACCATCCGCGACCTTGAAGACTGGTGCGCTCTGTGCCGCATCATTCCAAATTCCGCGAAAACACAAAAAATCACATTCTACAAAAAGCAAAGGAAAAAACTCTGTCCCTAATATTGAGTTTAAGCTTTACGGCCATAAACTTGAAGCTAGTAATGAGGCAAAGTTTCTGGGATTCACCCTGGATAGCAGTCTCAATTTAAACAATCACGGAAACTCAGTCACTGTCAAAGCCACTAAACACATCAATATCCTGAAAATGATTAGAGGTAAAAATTGGGGAGCCAATAAAGAAGTTCTCCTCAAGCTTTACAAATCATATATACGCCCAGTACTAGAGGATGGGGCCATAATAACAAGTGGCCGGAATAAAACTAACATTGAAAAACTACAACGGGTCCAAAATCATACCTTGCGCGTGGCTCTGCGCAAGCCCACGTGGACATCGATAAAACAACTTCACAGGATAGCAAAAAATAGACACTAAAGCAGTGCGCTTAAAAGATCTTCAAAGCAAAACTCTAAATAGACTTCAAGACAGCGAATTAATAATAGAACTCAATGCGCATCGCATCCTCAATAGGAAAACTAAATAATCTGGGGCGTGTCCTTCGAAAGGGTTAAAGATTACATCATTGCGATAGGATGAGCCAGGCGTTCTGTGACATAAATTCAGAACTGACAGGATACGCATGAAAGCTTGCCTCTGTTACCAGTGGGAGTTGCAAACAGCGAGGAAACCCTCCACCTGCTACCGGGCCTCCCCTCCCCGAGATATAAATTTCGGGGGAAAAATGCTGGCTTCCCCATTCACATGTCACTGGCCGTCACGGACGGAAAAGTTGTAAATTAAAAACCGAATTGCTCTAATTTCCCGCTCTCTATCTTTTCTACCTCCTCTGTCTCATCAGACACACTACCAAACTGAATGACAAACTATGAGGGATTGAAACACTCCTCATCAGAAAACCCAACAAGACCAAGGCAAGGATTAATCTCTTGCCAGCAAACTTTTTGGGGAGTGGGGGGGGGGGGGGGGGGTGGTCATTTGGAATTCCCGAAGGATAACCAGATACCTCATAATCACATACGGCATCCTATCTCCCAGAAGGCTTGATGGATGACTCCCGGTTTTTCAAAAGTAAACAGTTGGAGCTTTCTCTATTCCTTTTTTTGTAACTGCTATGGTCATATACCGGTGCCGCTACCAAACCGGCGTTGCTGTTTGGTTTTCTATTCTATTCTTTCCTTAAATTTGCCATCGCATAACATTATATTCTGGCTCGCCACCATGGTGGGACTCAAACCTCTACCATCGACAAGCTGGAACCGAACTCTCTAATAGTCTTAATGGCGTTGAGTGATTGATTATTGACGATCTATCACTCCAACGTAAACTGCCGGGAATTCTAACCGCGTGCATACCCCCCCCCCCCCCACCCCACCCCCGACCCTATTTGAGGCAATAGGAAAGCTAGGCCTGTGTAACCCAAGTGAAATAAAATAAGGTTAACCGGGTCGCAAGGGGGTTGTAAATCCCACACTGTCCCTGCGCGCCTTCGGCGCGCTGAAACCTTTCATTCATTCATTCTTCATTCAGGATTGTTCATTTCCATTCAGAACCACTGTGACACCTTAGGATTTCAAGTTGACCCCTCAACCATTACAATGGACTTTGAGCTTGCTGCCACGAAGGCAGTGACAGAAACATTTGGATCACATGTTCTCATTCATGGGTGTTTTTATCATCTAACCCAAAGTACGTGGAGGAAAGTGCAAAGTTTGGGGTAAGTTACTCGCTACAGGGAGGAAGACAATGTAAAATTGTTCTATGGAATGCTTGACAGTTTAGCATTTCTTCCAGTGGAGGACATTCATGAAGGTATACCTTATCTTCATGGGGCCACACTAGATGGCCTTGAACTACTATTGGATTATTTTGATAGTACTTAAGTGTCAGGTTCTTTTCGAACCATCATCAAGACCCGATGGAACTGTTCCTGCAATAAAAGTAAGGCGGGTGCCTCCTATGTTTCCGCCTCTCATTTGGAATGTTCATGGCATAACTGTTTGTGGCGGTTCCCGCACAAATAGCATTTGTGAAGGATGGACAGTGAAAAAAAAATTGGCCGTTTTGTTAGGTAAAGGATTAAGATTCGTTTTTGCCAAGGGAGGGGGTTTGAGCAAGTTGTCAATTAATATGAGGGGGTTTGACTTAGGGGTCTTCACCGAGGGGGTTTTGACATGGATTCGTCAACACACAGTCAATAACAGCATCGAATTCATTATAGCATTAGACTGGTGGCCTCAGAGCTTTTCTCAAGCCCTGTTCCATTTCGGACTTAACCCTTGAAGACGAGGGTCCTATTACGTCAGATGGACATGATATATACTGTATTCATAAGGCAATGATATATCCTGTTTTTATACGGTACATGTCTGCTCAGTGAATTTGTGGGGTAGACCAATCAATATTTTCAACGTGCATCCTTCGGATTGCACGTTGAAAATATTAATTGGTCTACGCCAAGTAATGTATTTGGGCCCTTCCAGCCAACACAATGAACTTACGTGGTGGATAGGTTGTGGCGGTATAGCTCCAAGGGTTTAAGAGAGGATTCACCATACGCAAGTGTGACGGTATAAGTCCAAGATTTACTATTTTGAAATCCGACGCTGACAGTCCTGGGTGGGAGGGGGGGGGTTATTGGCACCAGACATTTCTGTGTGAATTTCCTATAGTATTGTCGACTGTAAAATTTACCTTACCGAGAAACCATCTGTATTTAAACGGTTAAGGCTTTACATGTTAAAACATGTCCAAATACATTGAGAATATCCGTAAACTCCTTTTCTTTGTGAGATTAGTGCACTTGAGGATTTACAAAACCTTGAGGAGGAGTAATTGTTTGTGAATATTGTAAAGTCGATAGTGCAAACATTATCAATAAATACTTCCATTAAGCCGCAGTTAACCCTCTAATTTATATAATGTTCCTATCCAACCAGCGTTATTCATAAACAAGAAGAATGTTACTAAGGTAACACATGCCCCCCCCCCCCCTCCCCTTGTGACCGCCACTTTGCAGATGCGGCGGAAACTATTATACGCGACACACCTGACTGTCCTTAACATTTGTAAAAAGTTTAACAGTTGTACTATGATTCGTTTCCGAGTTATGGCTGAGACACGAATATTGACCAATTTTTAGTGTGACCTTGAAATGTGACCTTGACTTTGAAGGTACGGACCCGGCTATGGTGTGTGACACATCCTCCCATGGTCCTTTATACTTGTGTTAAGTTTGATGACTGTGGCTCTAACCGTGTTCAGCGTGACCTTGAAATGTGACCTTGACCTTGACCTTATGGACCTGGCTGTGGTGCGTGACACATCCACATGTTGTCCTTTATAATTGAGTGATGTTAGATGATTGTAGCCCTAATAGTTTTGGAGTTATGCTTGAGACACGATTTGTGACCCTGAACATATGAAGGTCAATTGTGACCTTCTCCTTGCAGATGCGGCGGAAACTATTATACACGACACACCTTCTGATTGTCCTTAACATTTGTAAAAAGTTTAACAACTGTACTATGATTCGTTTCTGAGTTACGGCTGAGACACGAATATTGACCGATTTTTAGTGTGACCTTGAAATGTGACCTTGACCTTGAAGGTACGAACCCGGCTATGGTGTGTGACACATCCACCCATAGTCCTTTATAATTGTGTGAAGTTTGATGACTGTGGCCCTAACCGTTTTCGAGTTATTGGCTCGGACACACACACACGCACACACACACACACACGGACGGACGGACGGACACACGGCACACACACACTCCAATCACTATATGCCACCGACCTAAGTCGGGGGGGGGGGGGGGCAGAAAAATTACTATTCCAAGTTTATTAGTTACTTTAGTGCTCATACCTCATGAGTTCTCAGGAGCGGTGGCGGAATGTAACAAAAAGTGGGGAATCAACAATATAACATAAAATGGTTGCTCAGCACTGAAGGGCGTAGCCCAGGCTCTTTGTGAGAGGGAGCGGGTCACTCAGGCAGAAAGATATTGTGAACCCGAGCACGGCGTGCAGTATGGGTGGTTCCACTCTTATAGGTGGTGGGCTGGAATATTATTAAAAATTATGAGAATTTCATATAAAAATTGAAATTGTTGATGAAGTTGTATCATTGATGTGAACGTCATTTCAGAAACTTCAGCTGGATTTTTATCCCAATGAATTTGAACATTTGACTTATTCTCTGTTGAAACTCCTTTTAAGAACAAGAAAATGGCATTTTCACCATCTTTTGATGTCTTGTAACTTTTTTGTGTTAATTATATCAACAGTGTGTGAATCCATCGTGACATATCATACAGACAGAGTCCTTTCCATTAACATAAAACTCTAGGAAGGTGAAATTTGCTATTTTTCCCTGGGAAGAATAAAAGCTTGCAAATTAGTTTTTTTTTGTTTTGTTTTTTTTTTATTATGGTATAACGACATATTAACAGCCGGGTCATATCATGTCGGTGACAGTTTTACGGGTGAAGGAAGTCGGAGTACGCGGTGAGACCCACCGAGCAACGACGAGCAGCTGTCAGCTCTCCAACATCGTAACTCCACACTGCAGCACAGGCAGGGTTAGATTGGTTGAAGACATGCGCACCTTCGACGTGCAGTACGCCTTAGTACACAATGTCATCGTGACCCCATGCAGGCAATCGGGCTTAAGTGCCTTGCCCAAGGACACAACGCGGGAGCGCGAATCAGTCGCTGAAATGGTCACCCATCCAACTACTAACCGCGCTCGACGTTGCTTCACTTCGATGATCTGACGAGAACCTGTTTGCAAATTAGTTTAAAAACATAAACTATTAATTACCGAAGCCAAAGTGAAAAGTTGGTGTTGAGAGGTGTTATTCTTAATGACGAATTATATGTGAACTAATTGCCTCTAATTAGCTTGCCATGAAAAGACAAGTTTCCTTATGTTACTTTCTGTAAATGAAAACAACAGACAGCTCCGTTTATTAAAAGTAAACTTGGCTTTGCTTTTCTACTGATGTCATAGGACAGTTACCTGCTTCTTAACTGGACACTTTCCCGATGAATTTCAACGTTTGGGCAAATATTCTCTATTGAAACCCATTTAATATAACACAACGCCGCTTTTACCATCTTTTGATGTGCAGTAACCTTTTTCTGTCCACTGTATCAACCTTGTGCGTACCGTAACATATAATACAGACACTGGAGGCGCGGTGGCTCAGTAGGTAGAGGTACAGGCTGCAAACCAAAATGATGGGATCTTCAATATACCGATATATGTTGAAAGCGGCTATATGAATGCTGAGAGGGTTTTTTGGTCATGTATTGAATAATGTATTTTGGATACACACACTGGAAGCTTGAAAGGGTTAACTGGTAGAGTGGTAAATTATATTTGGCCACCAAAATCTGTTAACATGTCTTTGCCTTGTTACAATTTATAGGAGAGTGCCTATGGGCACTCTCCTATAAATTTTAACAAGGCAAATCTTAACAGACGAAATAATATCACTTCAAAGATAATATGAAGCACAGCCAATGAATTTGAAGCCTTAAAGTTGCAGTGCCTGCACTTCGGAATAAAGCCCAAATATGGGCTTTCAGCACTCTACCAGTTAAACTAATATGTGTATACTTCAATGAAATAATTAATAACTGTCGAAGGTACCCTGAAAAAGGTCTCCACAAACTTTAGTATTGACGTTATGTGGGGTTATAAGACGGGACTGAATAATATAACAGAATATCGTTTAGGCCTTAAAAAGTTAAAAGTCTGTTTCTCAGGCCCTCCCGCATCGCCCTTTTGGCTGCCACATGCTCTCTTTTTATTACCAATACAAACTTAACAAAATAAAAATTAAATAGGTAATGTCTGATAATTTACCCAAGTTAATAGGGGGCGCGGTGGCTCAGTAGGTAGAGGTGCAGGCTGCAAGCCGAGAGATCCTCGGTTCGAATCCCACCTGCGGCAACCGCGTTGTGTCCGTGGGCAAGACACTTCACCCCCAATGCCCACGTGGGGGTGGGGGGGGGGGGGCACTGTAGCGTTGTGTACTAAGGCATACTGCACGCCGATGGTGCACCTGTCTTCAGCCAATGCTAACCCTGCTTGCGTGGAGTTAGTATGTTGGAGAGCTGACAGTTGCTCGGTGTTTCTCACCGGGTACTCTGGCTTCCTCCACCCGTAAAACTGTCATAGTCACGATTAGCCATTTTGCAGAAATATGTGACCTTAAAACAACAATAAATACAGACTCTGTACTTTCCATTAATATAAAACCCTATGAGGTAAGACTTGCTATTTTTTCAGCGGAAAATAAAAAAATTGCAAACGACTGTAAAAACACATATTTGCGAAACAAAAAGCCAAAGTGGTTACTTACTAAGTATATGTATCTGCAATACTGATATTCTTTATGGTGGGTTATCTGCGAAATTGCTGCCTGTTGTTTTCGCTTATTAAAAATTACAAAAGGAAACTTGGCTTTTTTATACTGTTGCCATAGGGGTTTTCTCAACAATTACTTGCTTGTTAATTGGGCCATCTCTAATAAGTTAAAGGGAGGTAACTTTATAAAAAAAAAGTCGATTTCCATGACGTTATGAGTCAGGGAGACAGTTGCGGGCCTGTTTATAGCGATGGCCCAAGAAGAAAACGATTGTAAGTAGTGTATTCAACCGATGATCGGAACCGGCCACCACAATCGATCGATTGTGGGTAATCGGATGACAACGGCAACGGCTCCTGTAACATCGGTTCAACCGATTGTTGCCAAGCATTCTGTGATGATTCATAAACCGCATTTTATTATCTTCTGCAATTGTTCAATTGTAAAGCTTATACAAGTGGGCGTACTTTCGACAATCGTTAGTTTATGTCGGAAAAGTGAAGGTTGCATTCCATTGACTCAGGTCGCGGTAAAAATTACTAGTTGCGCGCACTTCGGTGGTAAATGTGGCTCTGAGAGCCACGTTTGCCGCCCAAGTGTGCGCGACTGGTAATTTCACTGGACTCGAGTCAACGAAGTTTAACACTGTAAAATATGTTCAGTTTAATGTAGTTCTTTCGAGCCTCGACTTGTCTAGTAGTACACGGTATTACAATCGAAACGGCCTCAGAATCGGCCGATTGTGAGCTCAAATACCAGTAATCGGTCCACGGCCATTTTTGGTAATCGGGTGTACACAAGTTGTAAGATGAAGTCGAAAGTTCGTGGGAAAGTGCTCAAGTAAAACAATTGGACAATGTTGATGGAGGCGAATAGTTCAAAACGTTTAGTTCGTTGCAGATGGCATAATTCAGTATTAAATTAAATAAAACATGATTCATTTATTTTATTTATTTATTTATTTATTTATTTATTTATTTATTTATTTATTTATTTATTGGTGTTTAAGGTCATATACTTATGCACAATGGCTAATCATGACCGTGGCAGTTTTACGGGTGGAAGAACCCGGAGAGAACCACCGAGCAACGACGAGCACCTGCCAGCTCCCCAACATCGTAACTCCGCACTGCAGCACAGGTAGGGTTAGATTGGTTGAAGACATGCGTACCGTCGACGTGCAGTACACTTTAGTACACGGCGTCATCGTGCCCACATGTAGGCAATCGGGGTTTAGTGCCTTGTCCAAGGACACAACGCGGGAGTCCGAATTGACCGCTCAGACGGTCACCCATCCAATGGGCTCGACGTTGCTCAACTTCGGTGATCTGACGAGAACCGGTTACCGTAACGCCACCGCCCCCCAATGATTCATTAAATGAATAATACAATGAAACAATTCAGATAAAATTATTCTGATAAAATTATTCTAATTCACATGAACAATCTGACGCAATCCGAGTAATACACCACATTGCGTTTATTATTATTATTATTATTAGGGTTTAACGACACATTAACAGCCAGGGTCATATAATGTCGGTGAGAGTTTGACGGGTGGAGGAAGCCGGAGTACCCGGAGAGAACCACCTAGCAACGACGAGCAGCTGTCTGCTCCCCAACATCGTAACTCTGGACTGTGCACCGCGGCGGCACAGGCAGGGTTAGATTGGTTGAAGACATGCGCACCATCGACGTGCAGTACGCCTTAGTACACAGCGTCATCGTGACCCCATGTAGGCAATCGGGGTCAAGTGCCTTGCCCAAGGACACAACGCGGGAGCACGAATCAGTCGCTGAAATGGTCACCCATCCAACTACTTGCCGCGCTCGACGTTGCTTAACTTCGGTGATCTGACGAGAACCGGTTACTGCGACGCCACCGCGACGCCACCGCGCCCCCCACATTGCGTTACATTGTTTATTATCAGTTTAATTATTTGAACAAGGTAGTATAATAACAATAATAATAATTTTCAGCCTAAAATCCACAAAATGTGCTCTTTGGCTTTACACACAAAAAAAGGGAAATGATTTCTTATCTACATATTGGTGCAGAAAGCTTGTTTGTAGAGATGCCTTTTCAAACCAGCTTTGAATGACTCAGTTTCCTGTGGTCGTCTCAGGTGACTCGGTAAAAGGTTCCAGAGATTAGTGGCGGCGATCAAAAAGGCCCGGTCACCCGCGGATGCTAATTTTGAAACAGGTTGGACCAAGGTGAACGAGTCCGAAGAACGGAGGTCTCTGGCAGGTGTGTAGTATGTGACCAGATCTGAGAGATATGATGGTGCCAGGTCATTAATACATTTATATGTCAGAAGGATTATTTTATATTGAATTCTTTGTTGGACAGGAAGCCAGTGGTGGTCAGCTAGGATAGGTGTTATGTGGCACGACTTCCTATTTCGAGTTACACACCTAGCAGCACAATTTTGGACATGTTGAAGCTTGTCCAGTGACGCCTTTTTGCAACGGTATAACAGTGAGTTGCAATAATCAAGACGACTAGTGACAAAAAAGCGTGGACTAATTGTTCAGCTGTGTGTTTGTCTATCAACATTCGCATCCTGCTGATATTTCCAAGATGGTAGAATGCAGTATGGCACTAATAAATTATTCAGGATGATTTCTCCTACAGTATTTGTCGCGATTATCTGGCATTTAAAAGAAGCATGCCTCACAGAACACTGATTATTATATTTATTTATTGGTGTTTAAGGTCACATACTTATGCACAATGGCTAATCGTGACCGTGACAGTTTTACGGGTGGAGGAAGCCGGAGTACCCGGAGAGAATCACCGAGCAACGACGAGCAGCTGTCAGCTCTCCAACATCGTAACTCTGAACTCTGCACCGCAGCACAGGCAGGGTTAGATTGGTTGAAGACATGCGCACCATCGACGTGCAGTACGCCTCAGTACACAGAGTCATCGTGCCCCCATGTAGGCAATCGGGGTGAAGTGTCTTGCCCAAGGACACAACGCGGTTGCCGCAGGTGGGATTCGAACCGAGGACCTTGCAGCCTGAACCTCTACCAACTGAGCCACCGCGCCCCCAGAACACTGATAAATGCAAGAGTGTTAACTGGTAGAGTGCTAGAAGCCACTATCAGGGCTTTAATATGAAGAGCAGATACCCCAGCATAAAGGGGTCAACTTCTGTAGATGTGGTTTATATTATCTTAGAAGTGAAATTACTTTGTCTATATGGGTTTGCATTGTTACAATTTATCCCTTAAATTGTAACAAGGCAAAGGCATGTGAACAAATTTTGACAAGCAAAAATAACTTAGCACTCTACCAGTTAAGACGTAAGTAGGGGCATAACCAGTGAAAACAAAGTGTGTGTGGTAGGGGGGGGGGTCAAAATATTTTCCGTGGGCAATATTTTTTAGAGGATCCACACCCCAAGTTAGACCAAAATACCGGGTACTTTCCCTTAACCATTTTACTGCCACGCCCCCTTTAGCCATATACACACTAAAAACTAAAGTGTTAAAACTGACACTTTCTAGGTGTTAAACCCATTCTAACTCTTAGGGTTTGATTTTAACACTCAAAGTGCAATGCTTTAAGCACTTAGACATTACAATCGTCAGACATCTGAAACTTGAATGGATGGCACTTCCCATGTGTCTAGCATTGGTGGTTCTTCCAGAATCGTCCATTATTTGATTCGCGCTTGGTGGGTACATAATTAAAAGGACACAACGCAGATGACGCGGATCAGGCTCGAGAGTTCGAGCCTGATCCGCGTCATCTGCGTTGTTTCCTTTTAAGTGTCGCAACATTACACTTGTCAAGTGGTATTATTGTAACACGTGTCAAGTTCTGGGATACTTACACTTGAACAAAGTGCTAGTTCAGCACTTAGTAAGTGTTAAATACAGCACTTCAAGTGTAGTTTTTAACACTTTAGTTTTTAGCGTGTATGGAGGACCTCTATGTACGCTCGAATGCGAGGAGGTTTAATAAAATTTATGACATACTTGAAACTCTATCATCTGATTAATTGTTGGAAAGGGCTCTCTGAGGCCTTTCCAACAATTAATCAGATGGTAGGTTTGATTTGCGCATACCAGAACGCACAGATAATCATCATAAAATAGGTGACAATGGTTGCTTTCGGCAGCAAAATCTCGCCCGAACAAGCATTTGTTTCCAGAAATTAAATCCGTGATGCGTGCTTGAAATTTTTGGAATGTTTCGTTTAATATCAACGCCTCTATAAAGCCCCCCTCTCCCAGACTTTAGTTAGTTTAAACAGTATTTATTAAAGCATTTGTTTCAATGTATACACTTCACAATGATTGTTCAAAGAAGTAAATCGTCAATGTACATGATACAGTAGTATACAGAAAGGCAATAAATATAAGAAAACAGGTTTCTGAGTAGAAAAGGGATTCGACAGAAAGCTTACAGCTTATGTAAGTCGTCTCCCTAGCTCATTTGAAAAATTAGTCCTTCAGGTGGTATAAATCTGTAAAAGAGCTCACGTATCGTTGCGTGAAGGCCGGCCCCCCTCCAATACGAAAAGGAGGAAGACGACCCCGACCGCCAGTCAACGATACGTGAGATTGTTTAAACTTTAGATTGAATAGGGTAAGGAAAGAAAGAGCCGGAAGAAAAGATGATCAAAGAAAGAGAGGAGAAGATTCAGAAAAATAACAGAGCAAAACCTAATTTGACCAACTTGAACACTAGATATGTTAACTTAAAACTCCATAGCGTAATAAGTGCGGTATTTAATTCTTACTTTTAGTTCCTTTGATAAGAGTTTTGCATACTAGACTCGGTGGTGTTGAGGCGTGTGTGGGCCTTCCACTCAAGACATAGGTCAGTGGGTCCTATTTCACCAGTTGTACAGAACTTTGCATTATCCTAACTGCAATAAATGTTCACTCTTGGAAAATTCTTCATTCCTCACCCTGACGTCACGGGGGTCATATGTCGGAAAAATGCAATTTTGTCCAATTTTCATAAAATTTTAGTATGTTGTTGAGTATGAAAAACAGAGGCGAAACGTGTTTTTGGATTTCGCTGTTTTTAAGTCACTTTAGATTGTTGCATTTTCTTATTAAAACCGCCAATTTTGTGACACGCACACCTCCTCACTTCTTAAAGATAGATTTCAAATTTCGTACATCTCTTTCTAGTTATCTGAAGATGATCCATTTTGTTTTACTTTTCGGAATTTCAACAATTCATTGGAAGGAGCCGGATTCTAAGGGTTTATTTTAAAGATTTTCAATTTTCAACTCTTTTTTAATTCTAGCTCTCTGAAAGGTTGGAAATATACTCTCCACAAAAAACATATCTAAAATTGTATTGACGTCCTACGAAATTCTCAACCGCTATACCCGAACGCTGAGGTGACGACATAGAGAGTCATGTTGTAAAAAATGAAAATGCGTCAGATTTTTCTGAAATTTTAGTATGTTGTAGAGCTAAAAAAAATTGGTAGATAGTTTTGGGGATTTTTTTTTGTTTTTCGATGCAACTTTTTGGGTTTTGAGGGTTTTTTTTCGATGTAACGCTACGTGAGGGTTTTACGTCACTTTGAGGCCTAGCCTATTTTCTATATTCTTAATTAAAAGCCCTGCGTTCCTGGGTTCCAATGCGTCCTATTAATACAGGATACACTTATGGAACTTACTACGGCGAATTTCGAATATTCGAATCGAAGTCGAGTCGATCAGCAAATTCGAGTCAAAAGTAAAATCACGAACATAAAAATAAAATCGAATATGAAAAAAAACAACTTATCAACAAATGTCTCGGTATTCGTACATTCATACATTTACTGCTGGCTGAATTGTCAAAGCAATGCGAGGAATTAAGCGCGAACCGGAATCACACATCGTCCACATGGAACTTGTTAGGGGCGTGGTGGCGTTGCGGTAATCGGTTCTCGCCAGATCACCGAAATTAAGCAACATCGAGCCCGGTTAGTCCTCGGATGGGTGACCGTCTGAGCGATCGATTCGGACACTCCCGCGTTGAGTCCTTGGGCAAGGCACTTAACCCCGATTGTCCACTTGGGGTCACGATGACGCCGTGTACTAAGGCGTACTGCATGTCGATGATGTGCATGTCTTCAACCAATCTAACCCTGCCTGTGCTGCAGTGCGGAGTTACGGTGCTGGGGAGCTGGCAGGTGCTCGTCGTTGCTCGGTGGTTCTCTCCGGGTACTCCGGCTTCCTTCATCCGTACAACTGTCACGGTCATGATTAGCCATTGTGCATAAGTATGTGACCTTAAACACCAATAAATAAATAATAATTACCAATGTCATTTGGAATCACGCATGTCGCGTGATTCCAAATGACATCGGTAATACACTCATATTTTACAGTGGATAAAGCCACGTCCACATTCACGTGTAATACATGTAAGACGTCCTACAAAACCCAAGTGACAGGGTCTACATCTCACCTCTGGTACACACCAGTAAGAAGCACCCATCGCTTCATAATAAGGCAAGGTCGGAAGATGCCAAGCTTAAAGTCAAGAAGGGAGCGAAGCAATCACGGGTATATGCAGATTCTTTGTCTCCTATCCAACCATGTGTTCAAGAGTGTTGCATTGTTAACATGCGAACTATTGAATGTTAGTGAATATGTGGCTAAATCATCAGTACAGTGCCAAAAACAATCCCAGTGTTGCTAATTTTAACTGGAAATATCGCAAACGAAGCCGCATTTGTACACCTGGTTTCAGCCAACATGGTTCGAATTCGATGTTCGGTCGACATTTTTTGGCAAGTTCGAGTCGAACGTCGAGTCGAAAAAAATCCATATTCGCAGGAGCCAACTTACCACACCTATGTACGATCATGTTTTTCATTTGAATTTGACACACTCGATGGGGAGCACGGTGGCTTAGAAGGTAGAGGTGCATGCTGCAAGCCGAGAGGTCCTCGGTTCGAATCCCACCTGCGGCAACCGCTTTGTGTCCTTGGGCAAGACACTTCATCTCCATTGCACGCGTGGGGGCACGGTGGCGTTATGTACTAAGACGTACTGCCCGTCGATGGTGCACTTGTCTTCAACCAATGCTAACCCTGCTTGTGTGGAGTTAGTATGTTGGGGAGCTGACAGTTGCTCGCCGTTGCTAGGTGGTTCTCTCCGGGTACTCCGGCTTCCTCCACCCGTAAAACTGTAACGGCCATGATTAGTCATTGTGCATAAATATGTGACCTTAAACATCAATAAATAAATAAATGATACACTCGATGTCAACGATGATAAATTTACGTTTGTGCTGTACCTTTTATTTTCAAACTCATTTTGAGCCTCAGCTTTCCGAATTTTCAGGAATATACTCTCCGCAAAAACCTTATCTAACAAGAGCAACGCGAAGCGTGGCATATGCCCTCGAGCGGTGTCATAAAAGGGTAGGTAAGTCTCTCGGGGATATAATCAAAATCAAAAGGAAGCTTCCTCCAGACACCAACAATGCATCACAAAAAAAAATAAAATTGATCTGAATCAGCATTCATAAGTTATCAGACAGAAACCAAATTCAAGATGGCCACCATGGAAGCCATATTGAATTGGTTATCTGATCTAAAATCGAACGGAAGCTCCCTCCACCCATCAAAAATGCATAACCAAAAAATGAAACTGATTCCAGTCAGTATTTATTAGTTATTGGACGGAAACCAAATTCAAGATAGCCGCCTTGGAAGCTCAAATGAATTGGCCACTGGCGGCCATCTTGGTTCAGCTGACTGGTCCAACATTGAAAGAAAGCTTCCTCTAGACAGCAACAATGCATAATTCAAAAATAAAAATGATTCGAGTCGGCATTTATTAGTTATTGGTCGGAAACCAAATTCAATATTACCGCCATGGTGGTCATATTGAATTAGCAAGCTCATCCAAAAACTGGTCCAACATTGGAAGAAAGCTTCCTCTAGACAACAACAATGCATAATTCAAAAATAAAAATGATTCAAGTCAGCATCCATTAGTTATTGGAAGGAAACCAAATTCAATATGGCGAGCATGGCGGCCACATAGAATTGTTTGAATTGGCTAGCTGATTCAAAATAAAACTTAGATGTGAGTCTTCCATGGAAGACGTCTGTCGCCTGCACTATATTTTAATATTTCAGGCAGAATTCTAAGTGCAAAAGGGGCATAACTCTGGAAAAAATACAGCGGATCAAAAAATAAAATAGGAGGTGCACAATGCCATTATGTGATAAAGAATCACTGAAAGTTTCATCAAAATCCATTCATAGGTTAAAGAGGAGTGGCGGATAAGAGAAAGTGTGACGCGGATGATGCGGACGACGACGCAGACGACGCGGACGACGCAAGACGACAAAAGTAATCCCTATATGTCGCTCCCCACTTCGTGGGGCGGCGACACAAAAAGCAGCTTCCTCTTGCAAACAATAATGCATAACCAAAAAATAAAATTGATTCGAGTCAGTTTTCATCAGTTATTGGGAGGAAACCAAATTCAAGATGGCCGTGGTGATGAATTGGCCATTGGCGGCCATGTTAGTTCAGCTGACTGGCCCAAAATCGAAAGAAAGCTTCCTCAAGACACCAACAATGCACAATCAAAACATAAAAATGATTAGAGTCAGCGCTCATTAGTTATTCGACGGAAACAAAATTCAATATGGCTTCCATGGCGACCTTATTGAATAGGCTAGCTGGACCAAAATCGAAAGGAATCATTGTCTGGTCATCCACAAGTAACACCTAAAATTATGATTTGATCAAATAAAGGGTTCTTTAGTTATTTGACGGAAACCAAAAGTTAACGGACGGACGACGGACGCCGGACGGACATGGTGAAAACATAATTCCCCAGAGAGGTTATCGGGGACATAACAAATGTGGTGCCATCATAGGAAATTCTCAACCGTTATACCCGAACGCTGAGTTGACACCATAGAGGGTGATATGGTCAAAACTTAAATTTTGTCGGATTTCCATGAAAGTTTAGTATGTTGCAGAGCTAAACAAAATAAGCGATAGCTGGGGGGGGGGGGGGGGGGCGGTCTTCTGTATTTCGTTTTTTCTGCCATTTTGACGTTTTTACGTCACTTCAAAGTTTATCCTATTTTCAAAGGCGTCACCGGGGATGAGAGGGTGGATGGGTGACCATCCACCCTCTCGCCCCCGGTGACGCCTTTGAAAATAGGATAAACTTTGAAGTGAATAAACGAACCCCATTTTACGTTTATTCAAGAACTGAGAATGCAAATAAATTCCCAAAGGCCACCAGAGAGCTCAATTTATCAATCTGACACTAAATTAAAAAAAATTCCCGGAACGGGGCATGCCCCCGGAACCCCTAGTATGCTCATGCATACTTGGGTGGAGGTACGGGGGTGTCCGGGACCTTAATCTCACCACTCCCGAGAGTACACCGGGGGTAAAACTTGGTACATCTTCCAAGTGTACCCCCGGTGTACCTTTTTCATCAAAGTCGAACCCCTTTAGAAAAATCCTGGCGACGCCCATGACGTTTGACACATTTCATTAAAAACAAGCGACGGGGGTAGGCTTGATTGATCGGCTTAATACGTAAAATCCGTGCTTCGTTGGATGCGTTCTGGAAATTCGCTTTGCGATTTCAGACCATCTGGTTTCCCTTGTGATATCGCTACAAAATTTGGCCAATTGCGATGGCGTGCGTCTTTGACAAATTAATTGAAATGTCGCAAATGTGTTCCTTGTGACAGTCAAAAGACAACTTTCTACTTGGCAGCTGACGTTTGTATTGTCTGCCAAGTTAAGTAACTCGATTAAGTTGGGAAATTTAGAAAGAAGACTAGCGTTCTGATTTCAGACGATGTTTGACATTTTGTATTCCCACGTTACGAATCAACACAATGATGTCAATCATTTGGTACCACATACTAAAAGGAAACACGAGATGTCTGCGGAATAACGTGCGATTTAAATACTAGAGCGGAAGGTTGTTCAACTTTTTTAATGAAATTTTTCTTCTCTCACCAAAACTTCAGACGACAATCAATCGATACCAACATGGTGGCCAGTAATTCAGATCACTAGAATGTCTGTTGTTAGAGTTTAAACAGCTTCACATAAGTGACAGACAGCAAAAACAAACACCATCTGGTGGAAAGAGTGGGGGAGGGGGGGGGGGGGGGGGGTCCGAAACTATTACCAGACTTTGGGAGGGGAGAGTGTGCGCAATGTTTGCCGGACTGAGACATGAAAGTTCGGGTACTGCGATTCAAATTTTGAGTCTACAATGCGGCCGCCGTGGACTGGTCACCTTCCACGGATGGCCGATATGCCATCAGACGCATTAATATTAGATTTCTAATAAAAATTATAGAAAAAATCATCAAAACTTTAATTAATAAAGCACCGGGTACAACCTGGTGCTTCATTAATTAAAGTTTGCTGATGATGATTTTTATTACCTGGTAAACGCATGCGTGGATATCACTGCCCATGCGTGGATTACGACCAGACTAAAGCGACTGTACTATACTCGAATCAAGAATTGAATCAGGGGATTTAAAGTCGAATCTTCAATCTCGAATCGAATATCGAATCGAATAGAATCTCGAATCGAATCGAACCTCGAATCGAATCTCGAACTGAATCTACAATCCAATCTCCAGTCGAATCTTCAATCGAACCTTGAATCGAATCGAATCTCGAACTGAATCTACAATCCAATCACCAGTCGAATCTTCAATCGAACCTTGAATCGAATCGAATTTCGAACTGAATCTACAATCCAATCTCCAGTCGAATCTCCAATCGAACCTTGAATCGAATCGAATCTCGAATCAAATCTCGAATCGAATCTCGAACTGAATATGCAATCCAATCTCTAATCGAACCTTGAATCGAACCTCGAATCGAATTGAATCGAATCGAATCGAGTCTTGAATTGAAACTCACAGTTCTTCACAGGTTGTATATATTTCACCTTTTTTATATTGTCAGTCTCCACTCAAGTATTGTCTGCAACGGCGACTTTCTTGTACAAAGCAATCAAAAATGAGAAATATTCGTAAACGGAATCAATGTTAATTCCAGATGCGGAATATCTTTGAACTCTTCTTCTATCATGAGGTCTCCTATACGGGAGACCTGATGGGAGAAGAGTAGTTCAGGAGAAGACAGTAGAGTTTTGATAAAACCTCAACGATTGGAAGATTTACAAATCAGCGAGATTCCAATCGAGTCGAAAAATCGTGGCGATTTTGAATCGAATGGATTTTAAAAGCTTTACAGGCCCTTGAAGAAGTGAAGTGGTCTGGTTAGTGATTGTAAGTTGTCTGAAAGACTCGGTTCGTTTTTTAACCCATTGAATCTCAGTGGCCGTTTTTCCGGCCAGGAACATGAAACGTCATTAAATAGGACGGCTGTTCAGTAAATGTGTGGGGCAGACGAATCAGTATTTTTAACGTGCAGCCTGGAGGCTGCACGTTGAAAATATTGATTGGTCTATCCCCACATAATGAATATGGACTCTTCTATCTGCTGCCATTGAACTGGTATGGAAGATAACACTACAGTTCAAAGGGTTAAACTCTTATTTGGCTTTATTCGGTACAGGGGAATTATTTTGAAGATGAATTTGTTGATGAATGCTAGTTTAAGATGGACTGTAACAATAGAACAGTTTTGCACAGCAGTATACATGTCCCAGACACACGTCATCTTTAAACTAATACATAGGGATTCCCTCAGTTTATACTGGAATTCTCCCAGTTTTTCGTTAATTTCACAAAAATAAAAAACTTAAGCGTATGATATTTAAAAATTACAATCTACTATAGGTGTGTTAGTATTTGGAAAAAAACATTTTCTGGTGTAGATGCCCCCACAAAAGTTAAGAGGCTTCTAGAAGAAAAGGGTCTATTCTTTCAGTATAGCAGATATGAAATTCTTGTGTGTAGAACCTCTCCTACGTTCATGAACAAATTTTGATAAAACCTTTAAAGCATTATTTACGAGCAAGTTTCGATAATTTTAACTCAGTTATCTCCCCTTGCACTTAAATATATTATTGGTAACGGGGGGGGGGGGGGGGGGGGGGGTGGGGGGTGGGTGGTCAAGGAGGCCATAAAAAAAATTTCCGATGCTTGCAAATTTTTTCCTCAGACACTTTTGGGCAAATTTCTATACCATTATCGGTGAAGTATCATCCAAGAACCAATAAAAAGACCCTCAAGTTATCAGGGGGTAGCTACCATGGGTTATATACGATTATAAAACTGTTATTGCGGCAGAACAATGATTCGGCTCATAGTGATACAATGTATGACATATTGAATAATGCAAGTTAAAAGGCATCACTAATCAGCTGTCGCATAGAGATTTTTTTTGCTACATCAGCACCCTTTACTTTGATATTGAAGTACACTTTCTCATCCGCAATTATCTCTCTTTATGTCAGTCCATGCTGGTTCATGCATGTAGACAAAAAAAATCAACAATTTGTATGATATTTTACAAAGCTCTCTGAACTCTGTCGAATACTATATATATTGTTGGTTTCTACAACATGTCTGAACACATGGAGAGATAACTATGGGTAAAAAGTTAATGATATGACATTCAAGAGTGTTAATGAATTACAATAGAACATGCCTTAAGAGACCGATGTCTTTGGAGACCATGTTTTATATGGACATACCTGGACATACCAGCTTTGATTTGATTTGTTATGGGAGACCATCTGCCTTAAGAGACCACTTTGGTCTGATAAAACGGATGTTCTTTCAAGACCTGTCCTACTGTACAAGGTCAATCACTCAATACTGAATGATAAAATTGGTTATAGTGCAGTATGGTGGGAAGGATGATGCAGAAGCATGTATTTAGTGGGGGTGGGTGGTTCAGATAACCCCGGAAAATCGGTGTCTGCAAATTTTTTCCTACACCACCCCCCCCCCCTCCCTGTTGGTAATGAATGAAATAAACAAATTCGTCTATTGAATACAAATTTCGGATCAATTTAAGGCCCTGAGAGGCTACGGGATTCTATTCGATTTCGAATTTTAAGTCGCTATTCGGTTCGAAGCGAAATCGACTGCCCGATTAGTTTCCTTTCGAAACTTTTCTCAAAAATGTACAGAAATCTCACAAAACGTGCCACGACCCATATTAATTTCAGTCTCACTTGTCACAACAGTTGAAGGAAAAGTTAAGAGTTCCAAACAGTGTCGACGATCTCTACTGCTCGCGGATAGCGCTGTGCGTGCCTGGAACCGGTAATTCTAACGGTTCCTGTTTTTAAACTATAATCCTTACTGGATAATATTTCAACCACATCATCAAGGCATGCCTTCGACGAAGGCATGCCTTGATGATGCAGTTGGAATATTTTATCAGTCGGACCTTGCATCATCACAATCGGAACAAATAAGGTTTACAGTCTCTCTCCTCCAATGGGTCATTTTCAAGATGCGCGCGACTACATTTAACTTGAATTTAACACTTGCCATTTGCCATTCTATTTTATTTATTATTTTGATTGTCTAGAGGATGACAGGAAGACAGTCGCAAGGCTATGTCACTCCCCACAGTATACATTTATACATCATTCAATCATTTTGTAACTTTACTCTCTCTCTCTCTCTCATTTGTATTTGTATGCTGTGAAATAAAGATTGAATTGAACTGAATTGAACTGAATTGATGCCCCGGAATCGATTCGAGGTTCGATTCGATTTCGAATAATCAACCCGATTCGATTCGAATCAAAAATGTGTGATTCGAATCGGCTGCATGATTCGTTTCCATTCGAATCTTTGTACTGGGATATATCTTAGCATCAGTTATCTTCGTCGTCTCACAATACGTATAGTTCTGATGGAAATTGTACATAAATAATATTAAAAATAAAGACTGGCTGTAGTTTCCGCTATCTAAAAAGAATCAACATCTGTACCCATGCCACCAGCCATGCTAATAATTCCAGTCTCACTGGACACTATCACCGTTGCAGGCCTGGAATTCTTAAAAATGCAGGAGGGCTAAAAATCGCTCCTCTCGCATGGCGTAGGGGAGCGATTAGCTTTCCTCAAGCTTACAAAAGCTAAACGTGGCAATATAAAGTTTTACTGCTGATGTATTCTGCCCAGTTGGCTTTGTACATTTTGTTTGGTGCTGCTATCGAGGCAGTCTCCGAGAGATGGCCACACTGCCCCTCCCACACCTCCGGGCCTTGGCAAGGCCCGGGGGTGTGGGAGGGGCAGTGTGGCCGTGTTAAAGAGACCACTAACATAGCACTGATCTGAAAAGATGTGGGTTTTAGGAATAGGCGGTTATGGTAATTATTTTCTAAGGCCAGGAGGGCTAGTTTTCGCCCTCCTTAATTTTTTTAAGGCGAGCTGTAGGCGAGCGAATAAATCGCTCTCCTGAAAATGCCAGGCCTGCCGTTGAACGAAAATCTCAAGTTTCCAGGCAATATCAACGGTGATTTGTTGCAAGCGACTAGTTCTTCCGATGATTCTCGAAGCCGTTTAGGTTTTTGAACCATAATCCTTACTGCAACTACATCATCAAGGCATGCCTTCGACGAATGATACAGTTAGGCACTTTTATCAGTCGGGACTTGCGCCATCACAGTCGAACCAAATAGGTTTACAGTCACTCTCCTCCAATCGGTCATTTTCAAGATGCCCCGGAGTCGATTCGGGGTTCGATTCGATTTCGACGATTTGAGATTCGATTCGAATCAAAAATGTTCACAGGACCCAATTTATTTATTTATTTATTTATTTATTTATTTATTTATTTATTTATTTATTGGTGTTTAAGGTCACATATTTCTGCACAATGGCTAATCATGACCACGACAGTTTTACGGGTGGAGGAAGCCAGAGTACCCGGAGAAAACCACCGATCAACGGCGAGCAACTGTCATCTCCCCAACATACTAACTCCACACAAGCAGGGTTAGCGTTGGATGAAGACAGGTGCACGATCGACGTGGAGTACGCCTCAGTGCACAGCATCACCGTGCCCCCACGCGGGCAATGGTGGTGAAGTGTCTTGCCCAAGGACACAACGCGGTTGAGGACCTCTCGGCTTGCAGCCTGTACCTCTACCTACTGACCCACCGCGCCCCCACGCAGAACCCAATATCAATGTATGCGGGGTGTCAATCAATCCAATACTATTGGTATTTCTCATCTTTAAATTTTGACACACTGTAATAAAGACAAATAAATATTGGTTGCACTGAAAGCAACGCGAAAAAAGAAAGACAAAATCATTTATTATAATTTTGATTCAATGCATCAGCATTATAAAACGATTGTACGTTCATATTTAATTAATAGTTGTCTTTGTTCAACAACAAGGTTTCGACTGCAGATCACACAGAGCCAAATTGGAATTCGGAAAGAAAGTCGGTAACATGAACTATATCGTATCGTTCAAAACGCTTGTATCCAGTGGAGCATTCAGGCATAAGAGTCACTAGAGGCCAACTTTGCAGATAAATTATTCGTTTTGATTATCTTTAATTTATTTGGGCTTAACGACACTTTAAAATGCCATTGTCATATCGTGTCGGACAGTTTTACGAGTGGGGGTAGCCGGAGTACACGGAGGGAACCATCGAGCAGCGGTGAGAAACTGTCAGACTGCCCAACACCTAATTCTAAACAGGCAGATAGAGGAAAGGAAGATGCAAGAGCAGCGTAGATGTGCAGTACGTACAGTACCATGGCGTTGTGGTGGCGTTGTGTACTAAGGCGTACTGCACGTCGATGGTGCACTTGTCTTCAACCAATGCTAAATCTGCGTGTGTATTGTTAGTATGTTGGGGAGCTGGCAGTTGCTCGCCGTTGCTCGGTGGTTCTCTCAGGGTACTCCGGCTTCCTCCACCCGTATAACTGTCACCGACATGACAGTCGAGGTCATGATTAGCCGTTGTGCAGAAATATGTGACCTTAAACACCAATGAATAAATAAATACTGTATCTATATACAGCGCCATCGTTGCCCCACACAGGCAATCGGGATTAAGTGTCTTACCCAAGGACACAACTCCGGTACAGTTAAAACTAGAAGTCCTGTCATGAAATGCGCACAAATAGCACGTCGATCTGCGTGTTAATCTACGCGTTATGATCATAGTAAGGCTACAAATTCTGCACATATGGCCTGTGCACAAGCAATGTTTCAGCCAATGGACCTCCGGGTAACCCGGAGGTCCACTGGCAGAAACATTGCCAGTGTTTGCTATGAGTAACCAGGATAACCTGTCGTGTTTTGGGTGCCATTCGATATGACAATTGCGCGCAATTCCAACGCGCAATTAAGTCTAGATATGCGCACAGTTCGCGACAGGACTTCTAGTGTTAACTGTACCTCTGATCAGGATCGACTCGCATAGGGTCCTGCGAAGCTTCGATTCGATTTCGAATCATAAGTTGCTATTCGGTTCGATTTGAATCGGCTGCACGATTCGTTTCCATTCGAATCTTTTTACTGGGATATATCTTAGCATCAGTCATCTTCGTCGTCTCACAATACGTTTTGTTCTGATGGAAATTGTTCATAAATGATATTGAAAATAAAGACTGACTGTAGTTTCCGCTATCTAAAGAGAAACAACATATGTACCCAGCCACCAGCCATACTAATAAATCCGGTATCACTGGACACTACCACCGTTGAACGAAAATCTCAAGTTTCCAAGCAACATCAAAGATGATTTGTTGCTAGCGGCTTGTTCTACCGATGATTCTCGCAGCCGTTTTGGTTTTTGAACCATAATTCTTATTATTTATTTATTGGTGTTTAAGGTCACATACTTATGCACAATGGCTAATCGTGACCGTTACATTTTCATGGGTGGGGGAAGTCGGAGTACCTGGAGAGAACCACCGAGCATCGACGAGCAACAGTCAGCTCCTCAACATTCTAACTCTGTTCAACCTCCATTCAAGCAGGGTTACAGCAATTGAAGACATGTGCACCATCGACGTGCAGTACGCCTTAGTACACGGCGTCATCATTCCGCCATGAAACCAAATACTTATATTACGGACTTCCAGGCCATGTTTGGACCAGCGGATTTTTGCATCAATTCAAGGTGAATACGTGTTGAATTATTGCTGGAAATGATCGGTATCCACTCAAAAATACAAGATTTACTTTTCATTATACGTTTTTAGAACAAATTTATCATTTCCAGTGATAATTTGACTCGTAATTAACCTTGAAGTGATGCTTTAAAAGCCGCCATTTTGATTGATACCGTGAAAGTGAAAATTTCTATATCTTCACAGTGGGGGATACGATTTCTATCTTTCTGCAATTTCTTCAATAATCTATCGTTTAGCGTATAATAAATTTCATTATTTTTCAAATATTATTTAAAATATGTAAATAAAACCATACAAATATGGATGCCTTTGGGGCAAGCGCAGAGCTCGTCCCAACGTCATTGATATTTGATTGTTTTTTTATACAAAAACGTTGCATCAAGCTCATCAAGATAATAAATTTTGGTTCAGAACACTTGGGTAAATTAAGGGATAACAGAGTTTACATTTAATTAATTATGCAATTACTCTACTGTTGGAATTGAGCTGTAATTTAGCCACAATATTTCAGCTCTATCAGTCTACACCTTATTTCTACTAGTACTGTAGAAAAATTTGAGATCATTGTTAATTGGACATTGGAGTAGTTTGAGGATTAACAAACTATGTGGTGGCCAGACTGATATTCTTTGCTCTAAGAATAATCTGTACAATTACAAGGCTCAGTTATGATCAATTTGTCTTCTATCTGACAACTGTTTTCATCACACCTGAGCATCTGCTAGGAAACAGTTCTTTGAAGGTCAAGACAAAAAGTTCTTATCAATCAGACTTTGCAGTGAATTAACCTGCAACAGTTAAAAATATTGTAACAGGTATAAAAAAAATACAAACTATTATCAAATATTTTAATTTAATATTTTCTAATTTTATTTAAGTCTTTTGGCGCGGAATAATCTGAGAAATAGAATTCTTAGCGCCTAATATTCATCAGAAAATTTACAAAAAGTACAGGTTGCTAGACTAAAGCGTTATTATTTTAAAAGATGTTCTAATGATCTCATTGACAGTTTTTCAAATGATTTCCTGTATATATTTAAATGGCACCTTTATACTTTCAAGGGACGATATGGTTGTTCATGGATAGGACATAAATGGTGCATGAAACATTGGAATACGTATGTTTGTTCAACCATTTACCCAACGAATCGGCCGTAATATGCAACTTCAGCAGTTGACAAAATATTATTTTTTTTAAAATTTCAACAAAACCATATCATGTGACCCCTTGTTGGAACGAGCTCGTCGAGCTCGTTCCAACGAGAGGTCACATGATATGGGTTTGTTGAAATTTTTTGAAAAATTTGAAAAATTGATATTTAAAATAATAAATTTTGATATCGTCTGGGTTGGGTAAAGGGTTACAAGCACTTGGAAATAGACACACACAGTTGGCTAAAATGACAACTGCAGTACCTTTCCGAGGTCTTCGTCTGTCGACTTTAGTCGCCTGTCGCGCTAAAAGAGTTAAATATATTGAAAAACCAGGCACTTCGAATGTACTAGTTTAATTCTTGACTACTCTCTGGGATTTATTTATTTATTTATTTATTTATGTTTAAGGTCACATATTTATGCACAATGGCTAATCATGACCGCGACAGTTTTACGGGTGGAGGAAGCCGGAGTACCCGGAGAGAACCACCGAGCAACGACGAGCAGCTGCCAGCTCCCCAACATCGTAACTCCGCACTGCAGCACAGGCAGGGTTAGATTGGTTGAAGACATGCGTACCATCGACGTGCAGTACGCCTTAGTACACGGCGTCATCGTGCCCCCACGCGGGCAATGGATCTGGGATTGATAATCACAATTCTTTTCAGAAAATACTCTACATATTAAAAACAACAAAAGTGTTCAAAAAGTATTCATGAATACACATACAATTTGACTGTAATCGAAGATTCAAGAAGAATACTTAAAAATTTCATGAATATTGAATACATCCGAAAACTTGAAAAAATGTATTGAATACGACTGAATATCGGAAGGAATACGAAGACCCCAACCTGACATGAACTGGATCGCATCGTTCATAACGCTTTTATATACAGTGACGCATTCAGGTATAGGTGTCACCAGAGACCAACTTTGCAGATTATTTATTCGTTTGATTATGTATTATTTATTGGGGTCTAACGACACTTTAAACAACCAGTGCCATACAGTGTCGGATAGTTTTGCGAGAGGAGGTAGTCGGAGGACAAGGAGGGAACATTCGAACAGCGGCGAGCAATTGTCAGACTCTCCAACACCTTCTTATTCAAAATAGATAGAGGCGAGGAGGATGCAACTGCACACTCGACGTACATCACACCCCAGTGCACAGCGTCATCGTTCCCCCCACTAGGGCTATCGGGATTACACAACTCCGGTACCTCGGATCAGGATCGAACCTTATAGGCCTCGTGAGTCGATTCGATTTTGAATCTCAAGTTGCTATATAATTCGATTCGAATCGGCTGCACGATATATTGGTTTCCATTCGAATCTTTTCACTGGAATATAGCTTGGCATCAGTCATCTTCGTCGTTTCACAATACGTATAGTTCCGGTGGAAATTGCACGTACATCAGCGTATTGAAAATAAAGAGTGTAGTTTCTGCTGTCTAAACATATGTACCCATGCCACATGCCATGCTAATTACAGTCTAACTCGACACCACTACTGTTGAAAGAAAAGTTAAAGTTTAAAGTAGTGTAGTACCGATGATTCTCACACCCCTTTCTATTTTTGAACCATAATCCTTCCACTAACCAGACTAGACGTTGTTTAACTCTTTTGGCGCGGAATAATCTGAGAGACAGAATTCTTAGCGCCTTATATTCATCAAGAATTTTAAAAAAATTAAAAAAGTAAAAGTAAAATTTAAAAAGTATAGGTTGTTAGACTAAAGCGTTATTATTTTAAAAGATGTTCTAATGACCTCATTGACAGTTTTTCAAATGATTTTCTGTATATATTTAAATGGCACCTTTATACTTTCAAGGGACGATATCGTTGTTCATGGATAGGACATAAATGGTGCATGAAACATAGGAATACGTATGTTTGTTCAACCATTTACCCAACGAATCCCCCCCCCCCCCCGCGTAATATGCAACTTCAGCAGTTGAAAAAATATTATTTTTCAAAATATTTCAACAAAACCATATCATGTGACCCCTCGTTGGAACGAGCTCGTTCCAACGAGAGGTCACATGATATGGTTTTGTTGAAACTTTTTGAAAAATTTGAAAAAGGATATTTAAAACAAGAAATTTTGATATCGTCTGGGTTGGGTAAAGGGCTAAAAGCACTTGGAAATGGACACACACAGTTGGCTAAAATGACTACTGCAGTACATTTCCGCGGTTTGCTGTCTGCCGACTTTAGTCGCCTGTCGCGCCAAAAGAGTTAACTTCGGTGATCTGACGAGAACCGGTTACCCCAACGCCACCAAGCCCCCAACAACTTTTCATAAAATGAAAATGAAAGAGCTCAAATTTGTTACATGGAAGAATGGATCGGGAAAATGTGGAATTGAATTTTATAAGCATACAAGGCTGTAAGAAAGGAATACAAGTGGTCACTTCTGCTTTATTGTATTGAACTGGAACACTGATACAGATCGACGTATACATGGTAGGCTTGTATTGGGAAGGCGTATACACATACTATTTATTTATTTATTGGTGTTTAAGGTCACATAGACGCCCCTTTACGGGATATACAAATTAAACGATATGTAAAGCTTACAATTGAGCCTGTTTGTAGCAACCGCCAGTTCATACAGGAGAAGTGAAGGTTGCATTCCATTGACTCAGGTCGCAGTAAAGTTTCCAGTTGCGAGCACTTGGGTGGTAAACGTGGCTCCGAGAGCCACGTTTACTGCCCAAGTGTGCACGACTGGTAATTTTACTGGACCTGAGTCAACGGAGTTTAACACTGTGAAATACGTTCAAATTAATGTAGTTCTTTCGAGTCGACTTATCTAGTAGTGAACGGACTGTACACACTGTAAAATATGTTCAATTTAATGCAGTTCTTTCGAGCCTCGACTTGTGTGGTTGTGTACGGTATTACAATCGGAATCGGCATCAGAATCGGCCGATTGTGAGCTCAAATAACCAGTAATCGGTCAGCGGTCATTTTTTGGTAATCGGTTGAACACTAATTGTAAGATGAAGTCGAAGTACATTGCAGCTGGAATAATTCAGTATTTTTTATTTATTGGTGTTTAAGGTCATATATACATATGCACAATGGCTAATCGTGACCGTGACAGTTATACGGGTGGAGGAAGCCGGAGTACCCGGAGAGAACCACCGAGCATCGACGAGCAACTGTCAGCTCCTCAATATTCTAACTCTGTTCAAGCTCCGCTATTTTAACAACGAAGAGGGTGTGCGGTGGCTCAGTGGTTACTGAATTGTACTTCAAACCGAAAGGTCAATGATTCGATTCCCGCCAGGGGTAACTGCGTTGTGTCCTTGGGCACTTAATCCCGATTGCCGATTGCCAAAGTGGGGGTCCGGTGATGCTCTGTACTGAGGCATATTGCACGTCGATGGTGAGCTGGTCTTCAACCAGTACTAACCCTGCTTGTGTGAGTTAGTACGGTGGCGAGTCTGAAAGTTGCTCGCCTCTCCGCTGTGATTCTCTCCGGGTATTCGACTTCTTCCACCCGTAAAAATGTCCGACCCGAGTTGACCCTGGCTGTCGAAAGTGTCCTTAAATATCAATAAAATGGTGCGAGGAATTAATTATGACAATGAGGGAGGATTGTATTGAGGAAGAGAAGAAACAAGAGAGTTGTACACGAAATTCAAATCAAATTAGAGAACAGACTTTACTGCATCTGTGTGGTAAATAAAACAAACCTTGAGCTACTTTTTTCAGTCCAGTTCAAGCTGTCCATTAACTGAAAATTTGCTGATGGTGTTCGTCCCAATGTGCTAGTTAGCAGGTGTTTCTTGTTTTGTCAGGGTTGATTGAGTAAGTGAGGGGTTGATATAGTACTTTTCAATGGAGATCTTCAATGGAGATCTCTCACATAGAAGTAGTGACAACCCAAAGTTAAAAAATCGAAAGAGAAAAAGTCATAGAGGATTGTAACTGGCTGGAGGAGCGGGGGATCAAAGCAAAAAGGAACTTGGGTGGCCGGGTGATAGAGATGGGCAAAAACCGAACCGATACCGATATCATGGTGATACCAAAAAACCGAACCGAACCAATCGATGAATACCAAAACCGTCTGAATTTTCACATTTTCCTATCTTCGCAATTTATAAGTCCCGACGAAGCTTGATAAAAGTTGAAAGGTTTATTTTCATGAAAGAAGTGACTGATTTTCTTTTCAGTTTTGTTAACCCTCAATGGACTGGTCAATTGTCCTAAATTCCCACTAGACTACAACCTGTACATTTCTAGTCAGGTCTTGGTTGCCGGTTTAGGCAGCCAAGACCTGACTAAAATCTCTGACCAGGCGTCTATTGTCAGCAGGACTTCCTAAAGATGACCTGGTTAGGGCACACGTTGTGATATAATAAACGCCTGAAATAGGTCTTTAATCATTAAGATGCGTTTATTTATTTTTTGGCGTTTAAGATCACATATTTTTGCACAATGGCTAATCATGACCACAGCATGAGTTTCAACTCAAGACCAATGGCTAATCATGACCACAACATGAGTATCAACTCAAGACCAGAGCCTGTTTACCGCAGTGAACAGGCACTGCTCCACTTCCCGGGGTCCCCGCGGGGAATTAAGGTGCGTTTAGAACAAGTCACTAAATTACTGTAGATAATAGACTTGTGGTCAAAAAAGAATGCCACTGTTAAGCTCATTGCCAGTGTCATTTATATAGCGTTGTGTTAGTATGATACTGCAACAATTTATTCTGTTTTTCCTTTTGTGAATTCCTCGTTGGTACTATCAGCAAATCACTATCAATACCGAACCGATACCGAGGTAGGCCCCCCTAAAATTACCGAAACCGATACCGAACTCAAAATTCCAATATCGCCCATCTCTACCGGGTGATAAAAAGAAGTCAGGTTTTGAAGTGTACCTTAATGGCACCAAGCGGGGATGCTGTTTAAGCAATGGTCGCGGTCGGTGAAGCTTTGGGGAAAAAGGAGAAAGACAGTGAAAAGGAGTGCCAAATATGTAGTATAGGGTGTAGTAGAAACCCTAGCACACTTTTTATCAGAAAAAGTCCAAAATTCACTGGGAGAAAAATGGGGAAGTGGGATGGGAGAATGGATGATGTGAAGGTTTTGGACGACACAGAGGATATGATAAGTACGCCTATCGGAGAGATTAGGAAGAATGAGGTACGGGATGCCATCAAACAGTTCGTTCCCGGATGTTGGGAAAAGAGGCGATGTGTGAGTATAGGGGACATTTGAGAGCACAGGGTTAATCAAGGCCCTCTCGCCTGAGAACCGTTACAAATCAGCAGTCGGCCAAAGTGTTATTATTGTCCAATCTGATTTTGGGTGTGTGTGTGGGGAGTGGGGGGTGGGGGGGGGTGGGGTGGAGTTTGTCAGGTGTGATTTTGACGGGGATTTATGTCGTGGGGAGATTTTGATAGTATCCCAAACATGAGCGCTATTGAAAATATATCGCCATTTTGTCAGAAAATTTGGAAAAAGAAAAAAAATCGCTTCGTGAGCGTGTGACACTGTGGATGATTTACAAATACAAGAGTGCATTTTGGGTGGTGATCATGTGATAGGAAAGAATAAACTATCTTGTCCCTATATCCCGATAAATTCGATGTTTTGATTGGTCAGAATGCCATGGACAAATAGCCATGGCAAAGGATGCTCCCAACATCCAAGGTATATGAAAGCGTGCAACATACAGGGTATACGCGCACGCGAAACATCGGGGGTATATGGTTTAAACGAAAGCTTTCCGCTTTTGCGCGCCCCGAAATAAAAATCGAACCAAAAACCCCGAAAATAGTCACAAATATCATCAGATTTCCGACAATTCAATCATAAAAATAAAATAAGAGCAAACAATAATCGTCTCCTGAGTACCAATGTAGGCACATAGAACTCATTGGAACTCGGGGAGCGAAATGTCAACAAAATACTGTTTACTCGTTTCCTTAACGACCCAAGGGATGTAACTCTGTCTGTTGTCTTCTGCGATTATAAAAACAAAATAATTATCACGAATTTGGTCCAAATGATTTGTGGAGCTGAGAAATGCGTCCACAAATTCATTTCCACTCTGTTATATTTATTTATTTATTTATTTATTTATTTATTTATTTATTTATTTATTTATTGATGTTTAAGGTCACATATTTATGCACAATTGCTAATCATGACCGTAACAGTTTTACGGGTGGAGGAAGCCGGAGTACCCGGAGAGAACCACCGAGCAAAGACGAGCAGCTGCCAGCTCCCCAACATCGTAACACCACACTGCAGCACAGGCAGGGTTAGATTGGTTGAAGACATGCGTAACATCGACGTGCAGTATTTCCACTCTGTTTGTATTGTTTCAAACTGGACAAAAACGCTATCACCGCCCACATGTATGGTATATGGAGATTTAATACCTGGATGTCTCATTTAAACACCCCACCTGCTTCTCGGTGTTTAAAAACCGACATCCAGGTATTAAATCCCATATACCATACATGTTGGCGGAGATAACTTATAATATTATAATTATTTTTTGGGAATATGACGTTCGTGTTATAATTAAATTTACAATTGTATTGAAAAAGATCTCCTCTGTCGGGTAAACTATACAAAGAACCAAATCGATTCGTGTCGGCACGTAACGAATCGCCTTCAGGCCCACAAAGTAGATCTTCTGTTTCTCAAGCCACTTCCTGTAAAATTGCATGTGGGCGAGCGGTTTGATTATTTTATTTTTTACTTTCGTAACTATTTCTTTGCCATCACAAGTTCATGTTCTTGGTTCGTTTTTATGATTTTGGCATAATAGTCTACAGAAGAGCATGGGTGGTGGTGCATTTCGTCCATTGAATGCAAGAAGGCTTTGCACATCTGAAGCATTGCAAAGCCTTGTTGCATTCAAGGGACAAATTTATCAATTTAATTAACTTGGGTAAAATATCAGACACAAACCATTTAAATTTTATTTTTTAAAGTTTGCATTGATTATAAAAAAGAGAGCATGCGACAGGCAATGAAAAACATGTGCGAGGGCCTGAGAAACAGATTTTTAACTTTTTGATATATTTTATAGATAAGAATTGATAGAAAAGACAGCCAATCTGGCTAAGTCTTTCCCTGTCAGTATAACATATTCATCTTTGGATATCAAATTTTATGCCCTTGACATGGATGTGCAGTATGTAAACTGAGTTGTGTTTATGAAAAATGGCGAATAAAATATATCTAAATCTGGAAAAACTCTCGAGTCTGAACCGATGACACAAACACCACAGCGATGAAAGAGTTACCCACCTTTACAACCACTATTAAGGAGTGGGAGTTTGTTTGTTGGTGTTTAACGACACTTTCAACAGGCAAGGTCACATCGTGTCAAACAGTTTTACGGATGGAGGAAGCCGGAGTACCCGAAGAGAACCCACCGAGCAGCGGCAAGCAACTGTTAGGCTTCCCAATTTACTAACACTGCACAAGCAGGGTTAGCAGCGGTTGAAGACAAGCGCACAATCGACGTGCAATACGCCTTAGTACACAGCGCCACCATGCCTCCCGTATGGGGAAACGGGATTAAGTGTCGTGCCCAATGACACAACGCACTTGCCTCTGGTTTAAAATCCTTTGCTCTGATCACTGATCAACAGCTTTCCCAATTTATTACACGCCTGTTCTACGAAATCCCCGTCTACAGCAACACTAAACCATGCGGAAAATGAAAATTCATTCCGAAGGCAGGTGCGGAACAGAAATCGTTGACGGACTATTTTTATAAAGAAGCGAAATTTCATTGGAATTTTCTACAAATCGTGCAACGCAATTAAATTTGAATCGCTGGCGATAGCCAAAAATCGTCCCCCTGAGTTCCAATGTGTCCTATGCGCCAGTAGGCTGCCAGTAGGCACATAGAACACATTGGAAATCAGGTGACGAAATGGTAACACGGGTTCCCCTCGCAAATGTGGTTGGCGATCAAATGTGTTCTTTTTGTTGGTAGCTAATAGTTGTCAAATGAATTGCGTAGTGTCCTTCTAAAAATTATTTTTATAGAAGTGAAGGGGTTTAATAAACACAGAACGTTATGCCTGTGTGAATGGCTTAATCGGTATGGCACTTGTGCCATCGCAGAAGGATAAAACTCGAGGCCTGCGGCCGCTCGTTCTATCCTTCCGCGCTGACACTCGTGTCATATCAATTAACCCATTCACACACGCGTATCGTTCTGTGTATTAATGGAAGTGTACAGCAGGAACATAGGAAGCATCTAGAGCACGGCGGGGGTGGGGGGGGGGCAGGGTGGGTGTGCACGAACATACAAGGGTACCCAGACACAAATATATATCAGTGGTGACTAATGGGCCTTAGTGGCATGATAGAAATACAATACACAAAGCTGTGTTTGGAACAATTATCTCATCTGTTAAGTATGGAGGCAAAAATGTGCATTTATCTTAACTGGACGGGACGTTGTCGAGACCAATACATCGGCGGAATCTTCAGTGACATAAGAGTGAAGTGTCTATTAATCCTTTGAACTCTAGTGGTATAGTCCATGGCAGTTCAATGTCAGCAATTAGAAGAGTCCATATCCATTATTTGGGGTAGACCAATCAATATTTACAACGTTCAGCCTCGGGGCAGCACGTTGAAAATACTGATTGGTCTGCCCCACACATTTACTGAACAGCAGTCGTATATGATGACGTTATGACGTATCGTGTTCCTGGTCGGAAAAAGGCTGCTCGGGTTTAAAGCGTTAACTCCTTTCTTGTTAATTCTAATACGACTGCACTCTCCACCTCCCTCTCCCTTCCCCCTCTCTCCCTTCCAATGCCGCCCAATGCCGTAACCACCGAGCCACCACTGTAAGATTCTATCCTCAAAGTGATGTCCCGAGTTCGATACCCGTCCGGGACGACCGCGTTGTGCCCTTGTCTTCAACCGCTGTAACCCTGCTTGAGCGGAACTTGAACAGAGTTAGAATGTTGAGTAGCTGACTGTTGCTCGTCGATGCTCGGTGGTTCTCTCCGAGTACTCCGGCTTCCTCCACCCGTAAAAGTGACACGGTCCCGATTAGCCATTGTGCATAAGTATGTGTCCTTAAACACCAATAAATAAATAAATAAATAAATAAATAAATAAATAAATAAATAAATAAATAAATAAATAAATCCTCAAAGTGGCAAGTTCAGAGTAATGTTTATCGTGACATTTTTTCAAGTTCAATGTAATTTATACATGTATCCAATCGTTAGGGCGGAAAGTATTAGGAAAAGATGGAGTTACTGGAATGATGTCCTAAAATAAAGATACTCTTCTCTTATGATGTTCATATAGAATATACTCATAGTAGCTTGGTGTACCAAATGTTCACCACGAGTGGTGAAGTGGTGTTAACCGCAAGCCTTTGGCGCGCGGTTAACACCACTTCGCCACGAGTGGTGAACATTTGGTACACCAAGCTACATTGGGTATATTTTATTTATACCATGATCGTTAGATTAATTAGAGTTTAAATGTTAAGTAAATCATTATTCACACGTGCGAAGCTGTTTTTGCTAACATAAGCACCAGTGGGCGGTACTTCCGCTGGCAATTTTATCGCCGAAACGAAATAGAAAACGAAACGCGCAAATTACGGGGCCCTTTTCATTTTAATAACATAATAACAAACTATTTCGAGTTATGGATGCTTTATTAACATGAGACAACGTATGTTTGTTATGTTATGAGGTAAACTAATTTAAAAACGTAATAAATAATTACCGGTTTCATTTCACTCTTCACGAGGCGACGAGTGATAAATCTAGACAAGTTTGCATTCAAAGCGAGGTCACCAAAGATCATTTTGGATGTAGTTCCACTGTAGGTGTAAATTTTAACTATTGAAATCCCATTGCTAGCGTGTTCACCACGGATGGCGTGTAAAGCTAAAATTTATGTCATAGGCTTTTTAAATATAGTAGAATGGGCAATCATGGTATAATTCGAATATACACACATTTTTTTTTATTGTTAAAGGTAAACTGTATCATTATATTCTTATGTTTATATGTTGTTAAGTTGTTCAATATATTTTTCTACTGAATTTATGTCAATAAAAATAAAAATGACAAGCCCAGTTTATCATGACATTTTTCTACACAGGTCCACTGCAACATTTATGACTTTGTGACGTGTAGGCTTCCAGTTAATCCCATCGATCCAATCAGGTTGATGAGTCGAGGTTAATCACAGATAAGAAATTATTAACTACTTTCTCCATCTTTCATTGCACTTTTCTTCTATTTTGACGTCACGTTTTGTTTTATTGATGTGTTGAACATCACTCTGTCCCATCAGTGTTTCAGTAACTATTACTACAAATATTATTATTGTATCCCTTAATTATATACACACTGTATTATTAGCATCCCTGCTTTGCGTGTTCATAAATACGGTATAATTCTTAGTTGAATATGATTCTAAGGACATTCACCAAGTACATTAGTCTGAGAAATACGTTGGTCGAAAACTGGTACAGGTTAAAGTGAGGTCCTGCGAGGCTTTGAAATTCGATCCGAAATTCGATCTCAAATCATCCCGATTATTCGATTTTAATCGCGGCGATTCAGAAATTTTCGACTCATCGAAATGTTTTCAAAATCCCACAAAGTGTCTCTTCTATAACTCTTCTTTACCGATTATGGAAGAAAGAGTTCAACGAGGTTCCGCTTTCGACACTCTTTTTATTCCGTTCTGGAATATTCCACACTTTTTATTGATTTGCCCGAACAGACGAGTCGCTGTGCACTACTTTTTGAGTGGGGAATAACAATATTTACATTGAAAGGAGTGCAATCTATTTTATTTATTTATTTATTTATTTATTTATTTATTTATTTATTTATTTATTTATTTATTTATTTATTTATTTGGGTTTAACGACACTTCCGACAGTCAGGGCCACTTCGTGTCGTAGTTTTACGGGTGGTGTTAGCCGCAGTACCCAGAGAGAATCACCGATCAACGGCGAGAAACTGTCAGGCTCCCCAACATACAAACTCCACACAAGCAGGGTTAGCATTGGCCGAAGACAACTGTACCATCGACGTGCAGTGCGCCTCAGTACACAGCGCCACCGTAACCACTGCGCTCCCAGTTGGAGTCAGTGGCGGCGCCATGGAGGGGTATGTGGGGGTACTTACCCCTCCACTTTTTTCGTCAAGAGTAGTAAAACAATACTATCATTTTAATTTTTGTTGAATTGAACGTTGCGGTGTAAAGGTCGGTATGCTTAATCCCATATTCCCAAATGCACTAAATCAGAGAAGTTTTGAAATTATATTTGCCCCCCCCCCCCCCCACCCCCACCCCTCGTCCCCCCACAAACACGCTAGCTGCAAACAACAAACAAGAGTCGAAGGTCCAAAATGCAACAAGGCATGCCGCGTCTAAACGGACTGAAATATAGTACTTAAGAGGAGTATTCGACGAATGCTAGAATCGAGAGCGTGCAAGGCATCCGTTTGGAATTCATCCAACGGCAGTTTTAAAAAAATAAATAAAATTTAATATTTTAGAAAAATTCTCAAAGGTATAACTCAATGAAATCATGCAAATATGAATATCATTGGAACCGGCTTATTTAGCCGGTTCCAATGATATCCATATTCGCATGATTTTGTTGCAAAACAGTTTAAAAAAATCTCAACTTAGGGAGAGGACCCTCCCCCCCCCCCCCAGAAACCCACCCGAGATCGGCGCTGCACAATCCTCAACTGTACCCCCTCACTTTTGTAACTCTGGAGCAGCCACTGGCTAAGGCTTGGGGCTTCTCCGAAACATTTTTTGAAAAATATCACCCTCCCGGCGGTCACACAACTCAAAGGGGCCACCTTTCTCCAATTCAAGACTTCTAGATATCTTCGGGATATACTTTCCGGCATCGAAATCCTTGTACCCCCCCCCCCCCCCACACACACACACACACACACACACACACAGACACACACACAAACCAAATTCTGCCCCCATGTTGATACCTGGCTACACACCTGAAAAGAGAGGCCCGACATTACTGTTATCAGCTTACACTGATAACTAGGTCCTAAAAAGATCCAATTATTTAATTTTGCCATTCGGCCCCTGAGTTCCAATGTGTTCTATGTGCCTGTGGCGCCGCCACTAGTGAGAGTCAATATATACAACTTGAAAATCTGGTGAGATTCGATTCGATTCAAAATCTTTTGCCTGACTCGATTCAGTATTTGATACGACCAGAGGGGGCGTGGTGGCTCAGTTGGTAGAGGTGCAGGCTGCAAGCCGAGAGGTTCTCGGTTCGAATTCCACCTGCAGCAACCGCGTTGTGTCCTTGGGCAAGACACTTCACCCCCACTGCCCACGTGGGGGCACGGTGACGTTGTGTACTAAGGCGTACTGCACGTCGATGGTGCATCTGTCTTCAACCAATGCTAACCCTGCTTGTGTGGAGTTAGTATGTTGGGGAGCTGACAGTTACTCGCCGTTGCTGGGTGGTTCTCTCTGGGTACTCCGGCTTCCTCCACCCGTAAAACTGTCACGGTCATGGCTAGCCATTGTGCAGAAATATGTGACCTTAAACACCAATAAATCAATAAATAAGTAAATACGACCAGAGATTTGAGATTCGCAGAATTCCAGGATTTGGTGTGTACAGCTTATCATGATAATGTGCATGTCCTGTGATTTGTATCAGATTCGAGGTGGTGTCCAGAATGTGATCCCATTTTTGGACACCACCGAGAATCTGAAGCAAACCACAGGACATGCACATTATCATGATAATTCATTTATCTAACAATTCTGTCACATAAACAGATTAAATCTTAAATTATTAAAACAATTTTGGGACATAATGTTGGGTCGATCACTGAAACGTACATAGAATGTATTCATGCGCCTGTTATGATAGCCCGTTGCGTTACTAGAAACGAGTCGTCTATATGATACGGAATCAGAATGAGTCGTCTATATGATGCGGAACCGGAACACATTTTGTGATACATACCGTTTTTCGTGTTTTTCAGGCCAAAATCAATATGATTGTTAGATAAATGGTGTGACCTGTTGTTGTGTCAAGTACGATGTTATTGGCCCAGAAGTGGATAGAGAGAACCTATACCAGTGGGATACAGCATATTTTAAAGAGAGGTGCACATATACGATAATGGAAACAAGAATAAACTGTAGTGTGTTACGTAATGCCACAAAATTGTTGCCTTTTTTATACATAATTTTCCCACAATGTAGGTTGAAGTATTAAGTCAACCAAAATTCTTGGAAATAAATCCGTTTTCCTTGTGTTTTCCAGGGTGTATGGGAATTTACACAGGTTTGGGAACTCATACACCCCTCGGCTTCGCCTCAGGGTGTATAAGTTCCGAAACCGGTGTAAATTCCCATACACCCTGGAAAACACAAGGATAACTCATAATAGTTTGATAATCAACCAATAGTGGAACAATTACCAGTGAATGTAATAAAAATCAGCTCGTAGAGTAATAATCACTCAGTACTGTAATAAAACCCCACCAGTAGTGTAATAACCAGTAATAGAAAGTAGTAGTGTAATAAACAACCGTGAAATTCAACATTTTTCCAATGAAATTTCAAAACATTTTTGGGGTGGCCGAAATTATAGTTTTGGTACATCAGAGATTTTTATTTACACATCGAAAGTTCTACAACAATTTGGGTCATATATGTGTTTGGTAGGATGCGGTGACGTAAAGCGTTTTCACTGTTTCATGAGCGTATATACTGGTGTGTAAGGTCACTTTCTGCATCTGTGGTTATATCACTGTCGAAATATTGGTATAAATTGATAGTTGGCCAATTATTTATGGTTTTGGCGTTCTTTTTGGCGAATGCTTAACCCAATTATTTATGGTAATGGCGTTCTTTGTAGCGAATGCTTAACCCAAACATAAATTGTCGATTCGGTCCTATTTATTTATCCTGGCGGATTTTTAAAGATCCTGCCCGACTTCAGTTGGCATATCGCAATGCGTGGCTTTTCGGTTGTCTACATTTACAGATACAGAGGATATGGAATGAGTGTTTTTCTCATATAATATTTATGAAACGAGTCTAAGAATTTTCCGTTTTGGCGAGCCTCTGGCGAGCCCAAACGGAAAATCCGGACGAGTTTCTATTCTATTTATCATAAGACACACACACACACAAATTAGCCACTTAGTATGACTTTTTAACCCATCACCTAACTTGAGTTTCAGACGGCACTTGGAAAAAACATCCTCGTATAACTAAAAAATGTCATTTTTTGCTCCAAAACATAGGTTATGACCCCTCATTGGAACGAGCTCGTTCCAATGAGGAGTCATAACCTATGTTTGGGAAGCAAAAAGTGAAAATATAAAAAAAATGAATGGCGTTTTTCTTTTAGGTAAAAGGTTAATACAATATAACCCACCCTAAATAGGACAGATAACGTAAATTCTCCCTACTGAAATTATGCAAATGTGATCCAGTTGTATTTTGTTTAGCCAATCGAATTGTCCAGTTTTGAAATTGACCAATGAAAGCTCCCAACTCTAATTATGCAAATTATGAAAATGTGGCCCAGTTGTATTTTGTTCAGCCAATCAAATTGTCTAGTTTTCAAATTGACATATACAATCGACGGAAGCCTTTATTTATCACCGATTAATATGAAAGCAAAATATCAAATGTTTTAAAGTGAACAAAACGGAGGAGTTATATGATAATTTCTAATAGCCACTGCTCTTCTGGTAGAGGTCCTAACATTTTTAAAAGAGAGTCGACAGAAACCTAAGAGGTGCAGGCGATCAAAATCTTCTATTTCAATTCTACCGTCCTATTCTTTCCAAATTTATGGAAGAGACGATCCACCTCATAATAAGAGGGTGAAGTGTATTCAAAGCAGGGCGAGTCAGGTTGGTACTTTGGAAGAGCTACTTTCATTTCATGATAGTCGGTCATTTTATTCAAAGTCGATGCCAACTGATTGTTTTCTTTCGATGTCAATAGAAGATTGTCTTTGGGTGATAAACAGCTGTTCGGATTTTGCATCACTGCGGAGGGTTTACTTCTAATTTACAAAGCTGGAACGCATTCAGGGGAAAGAGATATCGTTTTAGATGCAGCTATTGGGAGGTTAAGAGGTTCCTATCCCTTTGAGCCCTTATGGAATATTCCATGTCAGTTCAATGTCAGAAATCAGAAGAGTCCATATTCATTACTGAGGGGAAGACAATCAATATTTTCAACGTGCAGTCCGAAGGCTGCACGTTGAAAATATTGAATGTCCACCACACACATTCACTTAGAAGCTATCCTACTAAACACAATTATTACGTATCGTGTTCCTGGGCCGCCTAAGGGTTAAACTGCAAAGTAAGCGTATTCATGGCTGACAATTTTTGTAATTAAAAGAGATCTACGTAACAGTTAACTCCCTTTAATTTTCTAAAGCGGTCAGTTAATATAACACTAAGTGTAATGGCAGTTGACATTTGCTATTTTTTTTCCTGGGAAGGATGAAAACTTGCAAATTACTGCAAAAACATATTAGCTAATCTTATACAGGAACGATCAATTTTCGATGTTTCAGCATTTTGTAACTGTGAATGATGGAATTAACTCAGGATAACAATTTTGTATGATGCGATTTTCTTGTAGTGCATTTCGAGGATTTTTTTTTATTTACGATAAGTAAACGTACTATAGAATTCTAGTCCCGGTTGACATCATGCAGACTTATGAAGCTGGAGATTGTGTACGCTGAAGTTGTAAATATTAACAGTTAGAATTTTTGCCGATTTGAAACAGAGTTGGAATTTTGGGAGGTAAAGGAAACATCAGCATCACTAAAGAAGCCCTGAAATCCAGATAGATGGAATTTCCAACTACTCATGACTTGCCCTCCGAATTTCCAACCATAGAAAATCTTGGCCAGGATTGGGGGGGGGGGGGGGGCGCCTGTCGCCACGACCCTGCACCTCATGTCGGGACAATTTTACACGTGGAGGAAGCCGGAGTACCCAGATGGAACCACCGAACAACGTCGGCAACTGTCACACTCCCCAACGTACTAACTTCACACAAACAAGGTTAGCAATAGCTGAAGACAAGTGTACCATCGACGTGCAGACGTCCTAATACAAAGCGCCACCGTGCCCCCACGAGGGCAATCGAATCGGGATTAAGTGCCTTGTCCAAAGACACAACGGTTGCGGTGACAAAAATACACATTGAAAACGAAACATGGTACACAAATGACATTCCAAACAAAAACGACTTTGTTTTCATGAAACTTGCAATAGCATCGTTCAATGTCACAAATTTTTCATGATTGAAAAATCACATTCTGACCAAATTTCATTCAAGAGATAATCGGAGTCTTCCACCCGGGCATAGGTTACCAGGTCATGTTTTACTGGTAAAACAGGACCCCAGTAACCTTTGCCTGGGGTGGAAGACTCCGATTACCATAGTAAACAAGCACTGCTTCACTTCACGGGATTCCCACGGGGGGTTACACAATTATTGATTTAATGGTATGTAACCCTTTGAACTCCAGAGGCCGTTTTTCCGACCGGTTCACAAGCTACGTCATAATGTCATTAAGGGGGATGACTGCAAGGTAAATGTGTGGTGTAGACCAATCAATATTTTCAACGTGCAGCCCTAAGGCTGCACGTTGAAAATATTAATTGGTCTACCCCCAAATAGTAAAGATGGAATCTTCTTATTGCTACCATGGAAGATACCACCAGGGTTCAAAGGGTTAACGTCACATATGTCTACAAAATTGCTAATTGTGATCGAGATCATACATTAAAAAAGATTTGTATATGTAAAGAAGTGGTAGCGTTCAGCATGAAAAAGTTTACGTAGGTTTAATGCATATTTAATGAAGACGACCTAATTACTGAGAGAAATCATTAAAAATTTAACAAAGATTCTGCGTCATGTCTTAAAAAGATGTCGCATCATTAAAAATAAATGCAATTAAAATAATAAAAAGTATGTTGCATAACTCAAGTTATATGAAATTAAATTTAGATTTAAAACTGACGGCTGATTCTATAAAACATGGTTCCTTTGACCAAACCCTTCTACTGCCGTAACTACACGTACAATCTGAGGATATTTTATGTCAAAGGTCTCATAACGCATCTCTTTGCACAACAGGGCTCGCAGACAATACCAGCTAAAAATCTTGAATAAATCAAATTTTCAGATTTTGCCTAAAATGACGAAAAGCTCGTACCCGCGAGGGGTCGTAAGATATTGTTTGGACATCCATACTAAAAAGAGATAACTGTTTTTTTTGTGCATAGTACTTGTCGGGTTCTCCTAAATACGAGAACCCCCCACCCGCCCCAGAATCGACCGACACCGCACCGACTGGAAGGAGATATTTTATTTCCTGTAACGTTAAGGCTTTGCAACCAGAATAGAATTGAATTCATTCTCAAAGTCGCCTCCATCTGGGTGGTTCTGGTATTCAGTATTTTTCTCCAAAATACCAGTACCCCACAGAACCGCCCACCATTCTCCAGAACCTTCCTCTAAATATCATTTCCACACTGTTTTAGAGAAACTATTTAATTTCCAGTTTTTGTTAGCGTTTAAAATGAAACTGAAATTGAACCTGAGCCAGTTACAATATTGGAAGAAATTTTCAGGAAAATTTGCTCCCCTTAATTTCAGAAAATTGTCAGTAAATTTAACACTAAAGGATATGGGAATTTCAAATAAAAAATTTGAATTTCGAACTGCTGGCGAATTTATGTCATCGATATGCGCAATATTTTAAAAACTTCCGGCGTGTTTCTGTACAGTATAGAATAAAAATATATAGAGAGTCACCGCTTGACTGTTCTGGTTTCGTGAAATAATTCATGAGAGGTGAGGGACGTTGTACAAACACGAGTGCGTGAATGCGCACGAGTGTTTTACAACATAGTCCCTCGCCTTGAATGAATTATTATTTCACGTAACCAGTCCAGTCAAGCGATTACTATGTTTATTACTTTTCATGATTAAGGATAATTATATTATTTAACCCTTTACTTAACGTAACGAACAAAACCGGCCAGCCTTATTCTCAAAAATCGCCAATTAATTTTCATTATTTTTTCATTTTTTGTCTCTAAAACATAGGTTATGACCCCTCATTGGAACGAGCTCGTCGAGCTCGTTCCAATGAGGGGTCATAACCTATATTTTTGAGACAAAAACTAAAAATAATAGTTATTCAAGAATTTTTGTTGCAAGCACAAAAAGATCGCTAACCTTTAAAATTGTCTTTTAGAAACAAAGGATCTGTGTGAGAGTTAGATCGTGAATTGTTTAAAATTCTTACAGAACGTCTTTGCATTAAAAGAAACTTATTTATACCTTTCGAGTTACCCCAAACATAGATCCCATAAATCAAATGACTGTGCACTCAAGTCTAGTACAACGTTTTTATTGCAACATGTGGCAATATAGTTTTTACTTTAAGAACATAGTTTACACGAGCTATTTTGCGCACAAATTAGAAACGTGAGCCTTATATGAGAGATGCTCGTCAATATGTATGCCTTGAAATTTTAATGACGATTCGTTTAGGTCGACGTAACTCTATCTATTTTCTTATTGTTTATAACATCACTGCGCAGTGGAACTGCTCTCTTATTGCTGGGGGTTATAATGACAAATTTGGTTTTAGCAGTATTGAGGAGGAGGTAATTAGCCGAACACCACCGAGAAATTTTTCTAGTTCAAGATTAATATAATTTACAAGAATATTTATATCTGGCTCCGACGAATACACAGTTGAGTCGTCCGCAAATGACACTAGATTTAAGGTTGTAGCCTTGCAAAGGTCATCAACATACAACATAAACAAGGTCGGCCCAAAATTATAGCCTTGTGGCACTCCAGAAGTCAATGACTCATTATCTCCGAGTGCGACGTATTGTTGCCAGCTGGACAAATAACTTTTGAACCATTCTAATCTGACTCCACGAATACCATAATATCCCAACTTTCTTAATAAGATACTGTGATTTATTGTGTCGATAGCCTTTGAGAGGTCAAGAAAGGCAGCGAGTGTGTTATGTTTACTTCCTTTATTATTTTCCTCGGCAATATGTCTCAATAATTGGAGAACGGGGTGAATTGTGGCATGATTTTTACGAAAACCATAATGCTGAGGTGTGAGGATTTCGAATCTGTTTAACCCTTTACCTAACATGAAAAGCAGACGACACTTGCAAAAAAGTTCCTTGAACAACTAATTTGTTTCATTTTTTGTCTCAAAAACATAGGTTATGACCCCTCGTTGGAACGAGCTCGTTGAGCTCGTTCCAAGGAGGGGTCATAACCTATGTTTTTGAGACAAAAAATGAAAAAATAATGAAAATTGATTGGCGCTTTTTGAGAATAGCACTGGCCGGTTTTGGCCGTTACGTTGGGTAAAGGGTTAAAAAATTAATAAGTCGATCAGACATGATTTTTTCCAATACTTTTAGAGAAAGTAGACAAAACACTCACCGGCCGATATATTGACGTTATGTGGGTCGCCAGAATTGTAGATCTGAATCACTTTAGCAATTTTCATTTTGTCGGGGGAAGACACCCTGTTCAAATGAGCCGTTAGCAATGTGAGCAAGCGAAGGCGCTATTACGTGAATTATATGTTTAACCGGGAAAGGGGAGATGTTGTCGCGATCTCTGCTCTTTTTGGCTTTCGTGGATTTTACAGTATCAATCACTTCTTGTTTAGAAGTTGGATTCATGAAAAAATTGTTAGTGCAGCTGCCAAACATGGTATCAGCGAAAAAATTATTAGATCTTTCTATCCTATTTTTGTTTTTTACTTCTGATGATTGAAAAAAAAGTATTTGTCAGTCCAAAGTGCAGTTTTGCACTTTTCCATTGAAATTTCCACTTGATATTGAATTTTTTTTATCAACACTTCCTCACATTGGTTGTGTGAAACACATAGCAACAATCGGGTTTAATGCTCCAATTTTCACAGAACCTCAAATCCCTATATAAATTAGTTGACCAAATTTATAGCCAGTACAGGTTCAGTACCAGTAACAGTATACACAAATGCATATGTATTCCTCAGTTAGTGAGCTACTCTAAACTAGTTCAGACAATAATTGTTTTGCAATATTATTCCAACACTACCTGATAGTCCCACTGTGTGAATTGCTCAAAGTTCTCAGCTTGAGCATTTGTTTTGCACATATTCAATTCCCAGAATAATACCAAATAACAATGACCTGATAATTCTATCATAAATGTGTAGGCATTTCAGTTACTAGAATCAATTTTATGCTCCCTTTCATGGCTTCATTTTCAAACTATTTCTCGGTAGTGAATTTCCAACTGGGGGATTGGAAATTCACAATCCTACCACCCCCCCCCCCCCCCCCCCCCCCCACTCCCAATCAGAAACCTCTAGCCACGTCCCTGGAAAAAGACATGCATACTGCTGATTTTCTGTCAATTTAAAGTACTCTGTGCATTGTTGCGAGGGTGTCAGTTTCCTTTTGTCGACACAATACCTGTGTACTAACACCAACAATGCTTTGATATTCCATTTTGCCACCATGATAGTCAATTAGACCTTTCCATAAGGCCAGCAACAGCTCCAGTCCTCGCAATTCAAAGTATTTCGCTACGCTAGTAGAATGTCGTAACGGAATCAATATATTTATTTATTTATTGGTGTTTAGGGTCACATACTTATGCACAATGGCTAATCATGACCGTGACAGTTTTACGGGTGGAGGAAGCCGGAGTACCCGGAGAGAACCACCGAGCAACGACGAGCAGCTGCCAGCTCACCAACATCGTAACTCCGCACTGCAGCACAGGCAGGGTTAAATTGGTTGGAGACATACGCACCATCGACGTGCAGTATACGCTTTAGTACACGGCGTCATCGTGCCCCCGTGTGGACAGTCGGGGTTAAGTGCCTTGCCCAAGGACACAACGCGGGAGTCCGAATCGATCGCTCAGACGGTCACCCATCCGAGGACTAATCGGGCGCGACGTTGCTTTACTTCCGTGATTTGACGAAAACCGGTTACCCATCGCCACCGCGCCCCAGCGGAATCAATATGCTTCAGCAGCGATTACGGCATTTTATGATGGATCATTGGATGTTCAATTTTATGTTATGCCCTGTATTTTTTTTTACGTTGAACAACACTCATTTAGCAGAGCTTTCTGTCGTTGGCCTTTCATTTCCACAATCGTGACTGTCACAGAAGAATAACAAAAATATGCTGTTACACCAGGGCCAGGACGTTTTGGGTACCGGTGAAGCAGGATATCCTCCCAGCCCCTGAACACCATACCCCGGGGGAAGATATCCTAGGATACCCCCCCCCCCCTCAAACACCTCTATCTCCACACCTCCATCTAAACTTTTAAATGTGCTCATCTAATTTTGTTTCTTTTTCTATTATTTCACAATAATTGATTACATTTGATATTAAACAGCTAAATCCTTCTATAAAATTACTCAGGAACGCATAACAAAATAAGTTAGGGAGAGAAATATTTTGAATGAATTTTAGAAACAATTCACCTTCCTTTTCACCCTGTCAAAATCTTTAAAAACAAGTTACAGGTTCTAAGATAGGCTGTTTCTAATTCACTAGTGTACAAATATCAGTACAGTGGAATCCTCTTAGTTGAATATCCATTTTGCCAGTGAAAATTATTCAATTAACAGGAGTATATAATTAACAGGGATTTGGTCAGTTTCCTGTGTTCTGGAGGTAAACTGAGCATTTATTCTATTATATCTCGTTTGACAGAGCTCATACAGCTCTGTCAAACAAGATATTCTAGAATAAATGCCTGTATTGGATGTAGTGAGGCCAAAAAGGTTGATAAATAAGGGAAATTTGGTGTGTGTCACAGTAATTTTTTCGACGTATTACAAAAATTTATATACAATTAACAGGAGTTTACTCTATAACCCATATGCAATTAACAGATCAAATTTGTACTGAAGGTATGGTAAATGGTTTTGTGTTTGAAAATTATATTCGATTAACAGGGATATACAAATAAGAGATTTCCAATTAAGTGGGCTCCACTGTACAGCATTCCAAAATTTGTTTTCTTGGTTGATAAATATTTTGGCAAGGTAAGGGGGAAGATATCCAGGCCTGGACATCTTTGATCTCTCCCAGTAAAAATCTGAAAAACTGTTATACAAAGATTGTAAGATTGGCTAATTCTAATTCAGTAGATAAGATTTAATATTATATCTCATGTGACTTCCTTGCATTCTGATTGGCTGAAAGATGATACCCTATTTCGTGTAGTTTGCATCCGCAGAAATGACCAGGCACTTCACCCAGGCACTACACGTTTTCTATTTTTCGCACACTGCTATATCAGTTTTCTTTTCATACTGGGCGAATAAAACTGATCAGGCTAAATTTAAAAATCGATTCACAGAGGCACAACATCCACAAAACGACCCGGAAAGAAATCTTTGTGGAAAAATGTATCGCTTTTCCATTGTTGAAGTCACATTTTTCGAGGCGTTCATTTTATTCATTGAGAAGATGATCCATATCTCGTTTCGAAGAGAATGATCCATACCTGGGTCCAACTTTCATGAGAACGCGTCCGGATATGAAAAATCGTTTGATTCGCTGCTCATATTATTTCGCTATTTAATTGTATGTTTTGGGCAGTAAACGAATAAATAATGGAATTCAATTGAATCTTCGGAGTTTGTATCCCGTACTGACCCATTCGGTAATGTATATGTGTGACAAATGTGTGGAAATTATCAAACTGCGTTGTCAAATTTCGAAAATTTTAGTTTTCATTCGCGAGTTGCGCGATTCTAGAATACACAGTTCCGTTTGGGGGAAATGATTTGTTTACCCTTGCCGACCGATTCAAAATCTGTCTTCTGCTCATATCAATAATCCAAGTTAGCCGTGTTTTGGAAGAAGAAAATGTTTTTTTAAAAACTACATGGTATTTTTTCTATATAACGCTGGTTGGTAGGGCTGCTACCTTGGTAACAGATTAACAAATCGGACAGATGTTTTTCTTGATGGGTGTTCGATATAATATTAGGATTAGTGCATGTCTTGTCGTTGACTACGCCCATATAGTGCCCAGTGAGGTGGTGTAGTTCCCTCTGCTTCGCGGAGGGAACTACACCACCTCACTGGGCACTATATGGGCGTAGTCAACTCCAAGTCATGCACTATTCCTTAAATAGTATCTCATTAAAATAAATATGTATCTTCCTTTCTTCCTGACTGTGATATTTTGACAATGCGGGGGGGGGGGGGGGGGGGGGGTAGGATAACCAGGCCTGGGCATCTTCCCCGGACCCTGTCAAGATCTAAAAACAATTTGCAAAGGTTCTAACAGTATAAGATTGGGAGATTTGTTTTCGTCCAAGTAATCTATATTATATTTTGATATGGGTTGGAGGGGGGGGGGGATAACCTGGACTAGATACCCCCCCCCCCCCAATTGTCACCTTGTCACTGTCCTGTAGACATTCATACGACATTTACAACCGCTGTTTGGACTTTGGTGTGGTTGGGTGAGGGTGTAAATAAAACCTATATATTTTTTCAAATGGTTGTTGTGGTATTTGAATGGGTGAGGGGAAGATAATCAGGCCTGGGCATCTTCGCCTCCACCCTCTTCCATTTTTGTCCAACAATTGCTGCAAGGTTCTGAAATTGTCTATTTCTGATTCACTGTTCTCGTTATTTAACAGTATACGATTGGAAGAATTTTTTTCTTCCACATTTTCCATGTTATATTTTGACATGGGTACGGGGAAGATAACCAGGCCTGTATATCCCCTCCTCCTCCCACTGTCACCTTGTCAAAGACCTGTAGACATTCATACGACCTTTATGGCCATTGCTTGGACTTTGTTATGGTTTCGATAAGAGTGTAAACAAAACCGTTTTTTTTTTCCAATGGTTGCTATGGGAATGGGTGAAGGGGAAGATAATCATATTTTGACATGAACTTAAAAGAAATGCAGAAATGTGTGTATTCAAGAGTTTGAACAACGTTTTCAATGTTAATGTGATGAAAATTCAGTTAATAAATATTATGTTATTATAAGCAGTTTTATTTATTTATTTTTTTTTTGTGGGGAAGATATCCAGGGTGGGGGTGGTGGCAAAGACGCAGCGACAGGGGGGTGTTACCCCCCCCCCCCCCCCACTGCCCCCATTACTGGCCAAAATTTCCTGTAGTTGAAAATTCGGAGGGCAAGTCATGAGTAGTTGGAAATTCCATATATCTGGATTTTAGAACTTCTTTGGTGATGCCGATGTCTCCTTTGCTTCCCAAAATTCCAACTCGGCAAAAACTCCAACTGTAACTATTTACAACTACAGTGTACGCAATATCGAGCGTCATAAGTATGCATGAATCGGCCACAGTTTTATTTATTTATTTTTTTTTTTTGGTCGCATCTCCATTCTTTCAGCAATTGAAAATATGAGTAGCTTTTGTCATTTAAATTTAGTTTTATGCAGCCTCAACTGATTTGGTACATTCGTGACGATAGTGCGATAAGGCCACACAAAGTAGATCTTCTGTTTCTCGGGCCATTATTTGTGAAATTGCATGCGGGTGAGCGTTTTTTTATTTTATTTTTTATTTCAGTAATTACTTCTTTGCCATCAAAAGTTCATGTTCTTGGTTCAATTTTTAGGCCTCGTAATCTACAGAATAGCATGGGTGGTGGTGTATTTCATCCCTTGAGTGCAAGAAGGCTTTGCAATGCTAAAGCATTGCAAAGCCTTCTTGCACTCAAGGGACAAATTCATCAATTTTTTTAACTTGGGTAAAATATCAGACATAAACCGTTTAATTTTTATTTTTTTCAAGTTTAAATTGGCTATAAAAAGAGAGCATGCGGCAGCTAAAAGGACCATGCGGGAGGGCCTGAGAAACAGATTTTTTTTATTTTTTTAGGCCTAACATTGCCATTATTTGTGTAGCTATAACAAGGATGTTCAATAAGTTCAACTTCTCATGGTCGAAGAAAGTTATCACATTGCCATTTCACAAGTGAATGTCGGTTAGGCGGAGAGTCTGTCATTTTTAGTTTAACTTGACAAAGGCAAGATAAGCTATTGCCATCACGCGTGCTGAAGTCTGTCAGTGTATTCACATTTTCTTTAGCAAAGTCTAACCTCTCCGCCCCCCGCCCCTCCACCAGTTGGAAATTCACTACCCTAACCCCTACCCATTCGGAAACCTCTAGCCACGTCCCTGATCCACGCGTGGTCAGTGTTGCCCACGGCGATTTCCTCAATCAGTAATCAGCATGGGTACTACCCGGTGCTTCATTCATTGAAAATTTGATGACGATTCCATTGTCTTATGTCGGAGATTCACTGTTAACGCATGCGTGGAAATATTGGCCACAAGTGGATTTTGACTTAACCCTTTACCTAACGTAACGGCCAAAACTGACCAGCGCTATTCTCAAAAATCGCCAATTAATTTTCATTATTTTTTTCATTTTTTGTCTCAAAAACATAGGTTATGACCCATCGTTGGAACGAGCTCGTCGAGCTCGTTACAACGAGGGGTCATAACCTATGTTTTTTAGACAAAAAATGAAAAAAATTAGTTATTCAAGAATTATTTTTTCAAGTGTCGTCTGCTTTTCAGGTTAGGTAAAGGGTTAAGTTATAAAAGTAAACTTGGCTTTATTTACGATTGCAGTTTTCTGAACAAGTTCTTACTTCTTAATTGGGCCTCCCTCTCTCCTCTAATAATATCAAGGCAGATAACTTTATCTAAAGTGGATTTTCTTGACGTTATAACACGGGGATGGCTAATATTTGGTTTTGTTTATTAAAAGTAATAAAAGGAAACTCCGTTTATTTTCTACTGATGTCATAGGTGTTTTCTCAGCAATTACTTTTTCTTAATTGGACCTTCCTCGCTTGACTGATAATTTCAGGGTAGATGACTTTATCGGAAGTCGATTTTCATGACTGAAAGGGTCAGGGATGCATTCTTTCGCGTTATTTATTTATTTATTTATTTATTGGTGTTTAAA